>JZKD02S1839510.1:75337-88842 GCA_000966675.3 Picea glauca
CCCATAGGAACCTTCACACATATAACCACAAGTCCTTCTAGGGTTTATGCCTATGCAAACAAGCACTAGGCGCAAACCTCTACTCCATGTTTCGTAAAGGTGTTTTCGGGTTTCACGACTTCGCGATTCCTGTTGTCAGTCCCTCTGACTCCTTCAATCCTCAAAACCCCAAAATGGCTAACGGGTCTTCAGCTCTTCCCTTACGACTCAACCATATGACCTCAGTCACGTCCCGGGATCCACCTTTGAGCGAGTCGGGATTTCACGACTCGTGAGTTTGCGATGCGACTCTTGTCTTATCTCTCGAAGTTCAAACTTGTGACTTCTCCTCCTCAGATCGATGGCTCCAAAATCTCCATGATCTGATGGCCCAGATTATGTTTGAATTTTGCGTATCGGGATTTCGTAACTCGAGACCTCCAAGTTATGACTTTCTCCACACTCTGATTCCAGAAATGCTGAAATCCGAAATGATTTGGATCAATGGCTCCCATTGATCCAAATCTAACGACGATTATTCCTCCTGAGCTTGCGAGTGTTGATAGACACTTAGCCTTAACTTCTCCACTGATCCACTGGATCCAACGGTCCACGACGAATTGGTAGCTCTCCCTTTGATAATTTCAACCGTCCATTCGAGTTCTCGATACTCCTAGCCAAATAACTCGGTGTCTCCTTATGAACTTAAATTTTGTGAGGTAACTCTATTGGTACAGGGGTAGAACCAGGGTTCAATGCTACAACAACACACCAACAAAGCACTAACTACCGACCCTTTCGGAAACACCTGCGAAGCAGATGAAGTCTCACCCAAGGTAGAGGCAAGGGTAGTTGAAAGACTCGGGTGTCTGAAACCTTAGCTGGGACATAGATCTATGATTATAATACTTAATACAACTCTTAGCACCGTCACTTCCCTAATATGCAATCACTTATTCACTTTGCTGATACAATAGAGCTTCGTAGTATTCACACCAATTTACAATATTCAAGCACTTAACATATTCAGATGGATTAGAATGAGCATATCACACACTAAGCATGACTATCTAGGTCATATCTAACATTCTCACAGATAATAAGCACAAAGCATAAATAGATCTATCTTAAACATATTAGAGCACTTAGCATATAACATATGAACACATCAAGACAAAGCACAAAACACATAACACAATGTTTACGTGGTTCACCCCCACCCTAGGGCTACGTCCACCAACTCTTCTTCTTTATTGTCTTCGGTCAATCAGTTACAAGCACAAAGCCATCAAAACCCTTACTCCGCACATGACAGAATATTTGCACAACTTGCTAGATCCTTCTTCCTCGCACTATAGCACTAATCTCTCCACAATATGCTACAAGGACCTACACTTAGCTCTGCAAGTCTCTTACAGTCATGCACAAAGCACTTACCAACTCTAATCGCACTTAGCATGAGTTCACATCACATAGATGCACTATTCTCTTCAACTACTACCAACTTACATTGCCTATCCTTCTATTTATACATACAAAATAGGCCTAAACATGGGTAAACCCATGGACCGACATTCCATTCCTGTTACATATTCCAAAAAACCCAAAAAGGGGTCGATATTCCATGATCTCCGCTTCGTCTTGTGCTCCTCCTTCGACAGGCTGTCGAAGTATCAAAATAGGTCAACATGACCAACAAACTCCCAAAACTTGGTCAAGGGCCAACAGACCCCCAACACTCACCTATAACTCATCCCGAGTCACTCTGGTCTGATCAGTTCGGCTTCGAATGCCTCAAGCTTGGCCCGAGCTGCTTCGACTTGCTGCTTTGCTGTGCCCTCTTGTCCCGACAACGAAACCATTTGTTGGCATAGGGGCAGACCCAGGGTTCAACGCTACAACAAAGCATCAACAAATCCCTAAATACCGACCCTTTTGGAAACACCTGCGAAGCAGATGAAGTCTCACCCGAGGTAGAGGCAGGGGTGGTTACAAGACTCAGGTGTTTTCAACCTTAGACGGGACACATATCTGTGATTATAACACTTAATACAACTCTTAGCACCGTCATTTCCCTAATATGCAATCACTTATTCACTTCGCTGATACAACAGAGCTTCACAGTATTCACACCAATCTACAGTATTCAAGCACTTAGCATATACAAATGGATCAGAATGAGCATATCACGCACTAAGAATGACTATCTAGGTCGGATCTAACATTCTCACAGATAATAAGCACAAAGCATAAATAAATCTATCTTAAACATATCGGAGCACTTAACATATAACATATGAACACATCAAGACAAAGCACAAAACACATAACACATTGTTTACGTGGTTCACCCCCACCCTGGGGCTACGTCCACCGACTCTTCTTCTTTATTGTCTTCGGTCAATCGGTTACAAGCACAAAGCCATCAAAACCCTTACTCCGCACATGACAGAAGACCTGTGCAACTCGCTAGATCTGTCTTCCTTGCGCTACAACACTAAGCTCTCCACAATCTGCTACAAGGACCTACACTTAGCTCTGCAAGTCTCTTACAATCATTCACAAAGCACTTATAGAATCTACTCACACTTAACATGCATTCACATCACATAGATGTACTATTCTCTTCAACTACTACCAACTTACATTGCCTATCCTTCTATTTATACAGACAAAATAGGCCTAAACATGGGTAAACCCATGGGCTGACATCCCATTCCCGTTACATATTCCCAAAAACCCAAAAAGGGGCCCGAGATCCCGTGATCTTCGCTTTGTCTTGCGCTCCTCCTTTGACAGGCTGTCGAAGTCTCAAAATAGGTCAACATGACCAACAAACTCCCAAAACTTGGTCAAGGGCCAACAGACCCCCAACACTCACCTGTGACTCGTCCTGAGTCACTCTGGTATGATCATTTCGGCTTCAAATGCCTCGAGCTTGGACCAAGCTACTTCGACTTGTTGTGGCATCTTGTTCAGTGAACTCCTGTATTACCACGTTGTTCGCTGGCCCTTCTAGGCGTTGTTCTGCTACGTTGACAACCTGTTCTAATTCTGATCCTTGGCTCTCCACCTCTGTAAACAACCGACATGAATTATCTTGCACAGGTTGAAGCCATTGAGTGACTTGCACCACTTTTCTTTGAAGAATATGGATCTACTACTGAGCTGTGCGTTTCTCTTGAGACCTCTTCATTCGTTCTACCACTGACAGGGCCTTCAACTGCGCCTCTAGTGTATTTGCGTGCTGCTTCACTTTATGGAGCTGTGACTCCAGTGTCTGTAACTCTGGGTTTTCAGTGAGGTTCTCATATTTCTGGGTTCTTCAGTTACTCAACTTCTTGCACTCCAAGGCAAGATATTTTAATCTGTCAACTATGCTATTGGCAGTTGCTTCCCTTAGGTCTCTTACATCTTAAGGAGTCTCGGGAACAGTGCAGAGCTCCAAGTCTGCTATGTGTTGTTGGAGCTGCTGGATTACTTCTTCGAGTTGCACCACCTGCTGTGGAAGTCTCTTTTATACCTTTGCTTCCATGACTATCACAAAGTGAAGTGCTCTGTGAACCATTTCCTTAACTTTGAGTTGCTCGGAGAGAAACTGTTCCTTGCTTTGCTGTAACTGTACTTTTTCTTCATCCCACTTCGCTTGTAGAGACAACTTTTTCTATTGTACAACACTGTGTTTCTCCTCTAGGTCTTTCTGTCCTTGCGCTAAATACTGGGTGGCTTGTGTTGTCTCTTCCTGAGCTCATCGAAGGTGAGCTTCGACTATATCAACAATGCGGTGTAGTTGTGCTGGATCATCACCTAGTTCTGATGTTCCTACTGACAGAGGCGAAGTGGAAACTGCGCTGCTGGACTGTATTTCCTGCTACACCCCTTGGAGCTCGTCCTTAATCTGACTGAACGCCTCCTCCTACTTAGCTTCTTGCTTCTCTTCTATCTCCAGCGACGCATTGTTCAGTGCTGCAATGATGAATTCAAAGTCGTCTGAGGTGAGGGTGGTCTCAAATTTGGTCCTGGTTGCTTTCGATTTCTTCCTTGAAGAAGGTTTCGGAGGGGAAACCTTCCTTTTCTTTGAGGGGTCCTCCTCGTCTCTAGGCGGTGTAACTTCACCTTTCTTCAGTTCAACTTCTATGCCATCTATCTCTCCGCCATCTCCTCCTTGCTCTGCTGAGATGGAAGAGGTCTTCATAGATGCATTGTCTAAATCCTGGACCTCTTCGGTCTTCTTTGTCTTGTTAGGTCCAGGTATATCCATCGCAATTTATGGACTGTCAACATCGGACATCTACGCAGGGTTCACTGGAATAAGGAGGTCCGTCGACCATTCCTTGGTAATCTCTTCCAAGTCATCCTCCGTCAACTTTTAGTACGACTGCAGCTGTTGTTTATGATCATCAGCGTGCATTGTGATATAGATGAAATGGTGGTCCGCACTGAATTTCATCAAGGGCCTAAACCTGTGGAGAGTGTTCAGGGTTATACGAGGTGTAGACTGGATGGATACCTTCAATTGGTTGCAATAAGTGTGGAAGACGACATTTGATTTCCACTGCTTGTTCATGTCGTTCGAGTACCATAGTGTATTGAACTTCACGATCAGAGGTTCAAGCAACTCGATGTCCGAGAAGGTCGCACCTTCTGGCATCTCCCATGCAAGGAAAGCGATCAGGATGAGAAGCTAGTTGAAGTGGAACTCATATCCTTGATATTTTGCTTCCCTGTAGTCCAATTCCAGTTGGTTTACAAGGCACTTTGCCCAATTCATTTTTAGGCCCTCCGCACACTTTCTTGTGAGGTTGACTACAAATCCAGTCACTTCGGTGGGTCAGTTCTTGTGAACCAAATTTCCTGCGATCAATTGATAGGCTAGGCACACTGCATCGCTCTGGATAGAGGCTACCTTGTAGCCTCACGTTCCCTTGTCGACATCCCCGTAGGTGTCTTTTATCTTTCGCGCAAGAGCGCGATCCATGGTTTTCCCAGGATAGAAATCCTGTGGGTCAGGGCCTTGCATGCTCAACCCTGTGATTTGATTAATCAAGGTTGGATCCACTGTGATACGGTGATTCAACCATAAATATCCGCCATGGTAGCAGGACAACAGTAGCTTGACGCATGCGTTCACTTCTTGGTGCCTTCCGAAGTGCAGGATCTTCATAACGTTGAGGAGGGTGGACTGCGCGAGGTTCATGGTCCATGATTGGGGTATGATCTTCGAGTTCTTTCCCTTGGTTCTGGTTAGATACTTTTGCAGGGAGAGCATGTTGTACACCTTCCTGTCGCCAAGGTTGAAGTCACTAAACTTCAATGCTGCGATCTTATCTTGGTCTACGTGCACTGCGTGTATCCCCTTTGGGAGGTACGTAGTGACCAATTCATATTCAAAGTCTTTGGGCACACTGTCTCGGTTTATTGCGCCACTCAGAGGTGGTATATAGGCATGTAGAATGCTCAGAATCATCTTAGCATTCACTAAGTCATGTTTGTGCTTAGTTCTCCTTTCAGAGGACGATCCAGCTCCATGAGTAGTGGATGGGGACGCTTACACTGTTTTTGTGGATGAAGCCTGGATACCTTCAGACATTGACATGGCTTTCTCAGTCATCAAGTTGATCAAAACTTCCTTACCATCTTTCTCTGTAGCGCTCAATGCTTCTGACATATGCACTCGGGGTGAACAATTCACGGGGGGAACAACTTAGACACGGTAATGAGATAGAGAGGGAGAGCACAATGATCACTGTATAAACTTGACTTAGTCTGTGGGCTCGAATTCTCAATTAGAAATTTTTTTTCTCGGTGCATGGCACAACGTGACAAATAGGTAACTCAACAAAGATGTGCTTACAATGGGTATGAGCCTCCATTAACTCCTGTTCAATACGTTATGGCGTGGCCCAATGGTCTGATGATGAACCTTTATTTCTTTTATGTCCGTTCGAAGTGGGAGTTGAACGGATATAATGGCCCCAACAACTATATTTCTTCATCATGACGAAGTGCCTTATGTTGCTGTTCTGATATCCTGACGAAGCTCCAATTCTGCAAATTTTCTCTTTGCGAAGTTCCCTTTGGAACCTTCTGCAACTTATCTCTCTTCTTATTTTGTTTTCTCGCCTTCTTTCCAGTGAGATTCGTCTCAATAGTTCGTTTTCCATTTTGATTCTTGTCTTCTGCGGTCTTAGTCACTTCGTGCTGTTGAGATTCTTCCCTAGGGTTCTTGGATAAGACTTATTCTTTGTCTGGGATAGGTAATTCAATATTCTGTGGATTCTCTAGAGTTCTCTTAACTTCTAGTTGGGTTACTATCATTAAACATCTTCGATCTGTTCTCCTGTTCTTCAATCAATTGGTCAATCTTTATGTTCATGAAAACTTTTAACTCTTGCTTCTTCTGTTCCAAAACTTCTTCTTCTTATTTTCGTCTAGCTTAATCTCTATCAATCCAAGGTTTTCCTATTAACATGATAAACGGGGCGTGGTTCTCAATAAATTGAATAATCTCAAAGTCTTCTTCCGTCGAAGTTCCATTGATAGTCGTAGGTATCTGAGTGAGCCTCCCACACAGGTTTACCAGTTTTCCTCTGAATAACCCTATTCCTCCTAGTGAAGGGATCATAGCAGGCCTTCCTATAACTTCCCAAGTTATTTCTGTCATGATATTCACTTGTGTTTCCTCATCTAGAACACATTCAATGTCGAACTCTCCTATTCTTGCTTCAATTCATTCTTTTTCTTTAAATATCTCTGATAACTTGACATGTTAGTGATCATCAGGGTTTTGTTTATTTGCAACAATACTTTTTTCGATTCTTTCCGGGGTTCTGCTGTAGCCTTAGTTTCTAGATCTGTCTTAGCATTTTCTTGTCTTATGTTCATACTTTCAATCTTATCAATCATTCTAGGGCAATCCAACACTTCATGGTCTAGAGCTTTGCAACAAAGACAATTAGGTCTTCCACCAGGGCATTTCTTAGCAAGATGTCCCAGTCTTCTGCAACTGTAACAGAGGGTTAATCCTCTTTTTCTTTTGAATGATCCCTTACCTCCTTTGTACTGCGCACTAGGATCATAGGAGCTAACCTGCAATAAATTATTTTTAGGATCCTGCATCCATTTTTTAGTCCAAACATTCCTTCTATGCATTGGTATAACATATCTTTCACTAGTCTTATCAGATCTATTCATATCAAACCTTGTTTCATCTATTAATGCCCTAGTTTTCAGGTTAGGATAGATCCTATGAATCATACCTAGATCCATACTCTAGAAACAAAAATTTCTACTTATCTTACTTCTACATAGAACAAAGCTTCCAGATCTAAATTTTTTAACTATTCTTACCTTTATCAGAGCATAGAGCTTGCATATCTTACCTCTTTTGATAAAAAAATCTTAATTTTACCTTTCTTAGAGTGCCAAGCATCCATATCTTGCTTCTTTGCTTCAAGTCAAGATTCTTTCTTTCAGAACTGACCTTCTTTCTTTAGCACAGAGCTTTATAAGTCAAGTAGAATAATGCGCACTAGGGCACAAATCTACACACAGAGCTTTCACAATTTCAGGATGAGTCTTTGCACAGAGCTTCATCTTTCTCAGTTCCCAGCAATCACAGTTTCAGGTCCCAACAACAGAACCATTTTTTGGTACAGGGGCAGACCCAGGGTTCAACGCTACAACAACGCACCAACAAATCCCTAACTACCGACCCTTTCGGCAACACCTGTGAAGTATATGAAGTCTCACCCGAGGTAGAGGTAGGGGTGGTTGCAAGACTCAGGTGTATGCAACCTTAGTTGGGACACATATTTTTGATTATAATACTTAATACAACTCTTAGCACCGTCAGTTCCCTAATATGCAATCACTTATTCACTTCACTGATACAACATAGCTTCACAGTATTCACACCAATCTACAGTATTCAAGAACTTAGTATATTCAAATCGATAAAAATGAGCATATCACACACTAAGCATGACTATCCAGGTCAGATCTAACATTCTCACAGATAATAAGCACAAAGTATAAATAGATATATCTTAAACATATCAGAGCACTTAGCATATAACATATGAACACATCAAGACAAAGCACAAAGCACATAACACAATGTTTACGTGGTTCACCCCCACCCTGGGGCTACATCCACCAACTCTTATTCTTTATTGTCTTTGGTCAATTGGTTACAAGCACAAAGCCATCAAAACCCTTACTCCACACAAGACATAAGATTTGTGCAGCTCGCTAGATCCTTCTTCCTTGCGCTACAACACTAAGCTCTCCATAATCTGCTACAAGGACCTGCACTTAGCTCTGCAAG
Organism: Picea glauca; assembly: GCA_000966675.3. Lineage (NCBI taxonomy): Eukaryota > Viridiplantae > Streptophyta > Pinopsida > Pinales > Pinaceae > Picea > Picea glauca. The sequence goes on from JZKD02S1839510.1 coordinate 83,646, forward strand.
TCTCTTACAGTCATGCACAAATCACTTATAGACTCTACTCACACTTAGCATGCATTCACATCACATAGCTGCACTATTCTCTTCAACTACTACCAACTTACATTGCCTATCCTTCTATTTATACATACAAAATAGGCCTAAACATGGGTAAACCCATGGGATGACATCCCATTCCCATTACATATTCCCAAAAACCCAAAAAGGGGCCCAAAAGGGGGCTGAGATCCCGTGATCTCCGCTTCATCTTGCGCTCCTCCTTCGACAGGCTGTCGAAGTCTCAAAATAGGTCAACATGACCAACAAACTCCCAAAACTTGGTCAAGGGCCAACAAACTCCAACATTGTCTTCCTTCAAACTCTTTGAAGCCTCAATCCCTCCTGATCTTGGTTCTGGATACAAAATCAAGGATTCCAAGGAATTTCTTCCAACACTCCTTGCGGCTTCACGATAATTCTTTGATTATCTAAACTTTTCAGTTTTGTGCACTCCTTGCGACAAAAGCTCTTCAACCATTCACTGGGTTGGAAGAGTCTAAGAACTCAACCTGCCTATGCACACCTTGCACGACTCTGTTCTATCCTTGCACTTCTATTGGTATGGAAAACAACGATATCCCTCCTGAGCTTTTCTGAGGTAAAAATCAGAACTTGTCGACGCACTCTTTGCGGACTTTCACTGCACTACTTGTAGGAATTCTCAGGACAAGAAACAATTGAAACTCATATTTTCCCTCTTACAGACTTCATACATTCAACATGAAATCATACACATACACACCATTGAAACAAATGCATAACAGAGACTGAAATTAACTGTAAACATACCATTCAATAGATGTAAACATAATTCATAAACACCATGAAATTAGATCAAAACTTCCTTATATTAATCCAAGTGCATCTATACATGGGTTCTATATCATCAACTATCTGCTTATACAATCTTTCTACAATATCTATTCTTGTCTTCCCTTGCTCTACATCTCAAATCTTACTATGAGAATAATAATACAATACAATACATACGAGGGAGCTTTCTATAGTTTTCCCTCCTACAACTCTAAGCTATCAAATCGAATTAAATGCTACATCTACTTTACATTTAATGCATTAAATTCCCACAACAAATAGATGAGAGCAACCACTCAATATCTGTGTTACAATTCCCAAACATTTAAGGACAATTACTTCCTCCAGCTATTACATTAATGTTCCGTCTTTTGAAATTCAAAACATCCTCAAAATACACACTGGTGCATTTCCAGCTGTACTCCACTTTTGTGCTTGTGTTCAATTCTCTTGCATCATCTTACCTCATCCCCACCATGACACAAACCAATCACTACCTCGACTCTATCAGTCGTCAATCCCATTTGAAGCAATTCATCACTTGGATGAATGCCAATGTCCCACCATCGCATTGGGAGTCCACCACTCCCAATGTTTGCTGCTGAAAACGCTGTGCATCACCCCAGTAGGGTTTGAGACCCCCCCTGTGCATCCTGCATCATGATCACAAGGTCCAAATGAATGAACTCTTCCATCTCCACCAAACTACCTATCTCATGTGACTGACTCAAGTGATCCTCCCATGTCCTGTTGAGGGCATAAAACTACAACGAAAGATGCCTCGACAACTGTCTGGAAGACTGGAGGGTGACTATTGTGTTGGTCAACCACAAGGGCATGACCAATATCCCCTGATGATATCTGGGAACACGCTTATTAGTATTCGACTCCCCGATCCTCATCTGTTGACATCCTTGCCGAAGCTCGATTATTGAGGTGTATGCTGCTCATGGAGGTTCACCCATCCACTCTCCAATCCTGGGTAACCTCAGATCAAGGGTGTGCTCGAGGCCTCTATTCAGAGGTCTCCCAGGTGGAAATGCTCCAAAGATCCACTGCCTACTATCATGTGCCTTTGAAGACCTATGCATACTACCGCACACCACTGTGTCCTCTTGTATCATCTGGTGTCCTATGTACGCTACTGAATCCAACACTTTGTTGATGATGGATTTATCCGTATCCCATAGTCTGTCCATGCTGTTCATGTAACTGTCCACCAAATCCATGGACACATACACTTCCCCATGGGCTAGTCCACAAGGGAGGTGCTCAACTATCTCCCGAGCCTCTAATGTGATCTTCAAAAGAAAGGGCTCATGATCCCTAATAGTGTTGATTTTACCCCTATAACTCAGTCACTGAAATAATTGCCAATAATTTACTAAAACAATAATTTACTAGAACACATAAATTATACTAGCTGATATAATTCTGTAAATTATGCAGATTACCTACAACTGAGTAATAAATCAGATTTTTAACAGCAAAAGCAACACAAAAATATCACACATAAAAATGGACAACACAGGAAGTACCATGGAAACCCGAGTGTGGGGAAAACCAACAAAAGGGGTCTTTATTGGGCATTTAGGAGAAATATTACAACAACAGAGTAAAACTCAAAAATTCTTACAAATTTCCAGCAATTACATTCACTTTCCACAACAGAAAAATGCCCAGCTGTTGGCTATACAACCCAGAATGACCTGATCTATATGGCCCAGTACGACTTGGTCTATACGGCCTAGGTACGACTTGTATGACCTATACATATTCAACTTGTTGTACGACCTGTTTGTTGGTGTTGTTACAACCTGCAAATAACTCTCTTGGCTGAGAAAAATTTGGCTTGAACTTGGCCTACTCATCTCTTCTTGTTGCTGTATTGAAGTGGCCTCAGTTTGTAGCCTAGAATGATCTCTTCCTACTGCCCAAAATTGGCCCTGAACTTTCCCTCACTTCTTCAACTTCTCCCTCTACTTCTCCTACCCAAGCTCCCTCTCCTTTTCACCTGCATTGCCTCATAAATGAGAATGTGTTTTTTCCTCCCACTCTTAGCCTCCTTTTATCTCCCTATTAACCTCCCATTCTCTTTAGAATGTGTGCTAAGAATTGGCCTCAATGGTTGAGAGTTGGGGCTGCTAGACTCCACTCTCCACTCTCCACTAGGAGGTGCGCCCCCTTGGACAAGTACCCACACTCCACTAGCAACCACCTTAGAGGTGCATCCTCCTTGGTCTGGGTCCCACAAACCACCCACCCACCTTCATGAGGTGCCCCCTCTCTCCCTGGGCCCCACAATCCACTCAAGGAGAAATCTGCTGCAAGCCTAAACCTAAGGATGAGATAAAAAAAAACCCGATCTGGGTTAATTAAGGTGTCCCTTAGCTGGCCTAGGACAATAGGCACAACTGAGACACCAAAGTGAGCTAAAACTAACAGAGAGAACAATCCAAACTCTCAGAGTCATGGATACTCCTGAGTACTGGAAACTCAGAATGCCCCTCATCCAAACTCGTCACAAGAGTATCCTCCCTCATATCATGTGTGACACTCACACCTTCCTATATCATTGCCACCAAATCTGATGGAGTCTTTGTCGTAATTGGTGAATATCATACCAAGCTCAACTGATAACACAACTCCTTAACCTCTCCTACCTTGTCCTCAACAAACTTCAGAGAAAGGTCCCTATCCATAAAAAATTGCAAGTAGTCTGACTTCAACTGCTCTAGTGCTTCTTTGTCGATGCGCAAGTGAGGACTAGTGACTCCACTTGCCACTCCACTGTGTCTCTCCTCTATCTAAGCTCTCCACATAATATCCTTAATGAATCTAAGAGCTCCATTGGTCCTGATCAATACCTATGTGATTCGATCCTCGGTCACCAACAAACAATTCTCTAAGTCACGCAGTGCTAACAGTCTCTGTCCAACCGCATACAAATGGTCTAGACCATCATATGTGAGAGTGCTCTCCTCCTCATCATCACTCGATGCACTCGGTGATACCATTCTATGATGGGGCTCATGCATGACATCGTCCTCCACACAAACTTGTTGTATGACCTATTTGTTGGTGCTATTATAGCCTACAAACAACTCTCTTTGCTGAGAAAAATTTGGCTTGAACTTGTCCTACTCGTCTCTGCTTGTTACTGTCATGAAGTGGCCTCAGTTTTCAGCCCAGAATGATCTTTTCCTGCTTCTCAAACTTGGCCCTGAAATTCCCCTCACTTCTTTGGTTGCTCCCTCTGCTTCTCCTGCCCAAGCTCCATCTCCTTCTCACCTGCACTTCCTCACAAATGAGAATGTGTTATGTCCTCTCAATCTCACCCTCATTTTATCTCCCTAGAAGCCTCCCATTTTCTTTGGCATGTGTGCCAAGGATTGGCCTCAATGACTGAGATTCCACTAGGAGGTGCGCCCCCCTTGGATAGGGACCCACACTCCACTAGAAACCACCTTAGAGGTGAAACCTCTTTGGTCTGGGTCCCACAAACCTCCCACCCACTTTCATGAGGTGTGCCCTCTCTCCCTAGGCCCCACAATCCACTCAAGGAGAAATCTGCTGCAAGCCTAAACCTAAGGCTGAGATAAAAAAAAATGATCTGGGTTAATTAAGGTGTCCCTTAGTTTTCCTAGGACAATATGCACAATTGAGACACCAAACCGAGCTAAAACTAACAAAGAGCGCAATCCAAACTCTCAGAGTCATGGATCCTCTCGAGTAGTGGAAAATTGGAATGCTCCTTGTCCGAACTCATCACGAGAGGATCCTCCCTTGTATCATGTGTGACACTCACACCTGCCTGTATCATGGCCACCGAATCTGATGGAGTCTTTATTGTAAGTGGTGAAGAACATACCAATCTCAACTGATTACAGAGCTCCTCAACCTCTCCTGCCTTTTCCTCAACAAACTTGAGAGCAAGGTCCCTATCCATAAAAAAATGCAAGTAGTCTGACTTCATATTCTCTAGTGCTTCTTTGTCGATGGAAAAGTGAGCACTAGTGACTCCACTTGCCGATCCATTGCAAGATACTAGATATAATAAATATGAAGAACATAAATAAAATGCTAGAAATGACAGAATAATAGTAATATATCCAACATAATCTTCCACTATAACACATAAATGATATAAGAACAACAACAAAAATAACACTTTGATTCAAAAAGCAATGTTCACAGGCGTCTTCGAGGGGGAAACCTCCAATCGAGCAACGATCTATTACAATAATCTCCAAGCTAGGGTTTTCATACCCTCGATCCTTATTTATACTAAATATGTCTATCAAGAGAAGCATCTAGAGGAAGATCCTTCTAGAAGCGGAAGCTTCTA
>JZKD02S1839522.1:11761-24557 GCA_000966675.3 Picea glauca
TTTTTCTCTATTTGATCCAATTATTCATCCATGGCCTTATTCCAAAATTCATCCTTGTTGGCCTCTTCAAAACAGGTTGGTTCAATCGTAGATGAGAGTGCTAGGTGTGTTTGTTATGGTGAATAGATTCTTCTTCTAGTCTCAACTCCCACATCTTTGTTTTCGATAATCTGATCTGAAGGATGATTCTTCTGTACTCGTCTTCTAGGTGTCTTTGGAAGCACTTGTTGAACTTGCTCTTATGCTTATGTTGGATCCTCTTCATCTTCCCCTTCTACTTCTTTTTCATATTCTGCTTCTTCTTCATAAAGTTATTCCATTGATTCATTTTCTTCTTCCTTTAATTCTTGTCTACCTGTTTCATCAATTGTTATGTTGATGCTTTCCACAAATTTGTTCAATATCAGGTTGTAGCACTTGTATGCTTTCCTTGTGCATGAGTAACTAACAAGTACTCCTTTGTCCACACGAGAGTCAAACTTTCCCATTCCGCCATCTTCAATTTTGATGTAGCATTTGCTTCCCAAAACTCTGAAGTGCTTCACATTTGTTGGTCTTCCTTTCCATAGCTCGTAGGGAGTTTTTTCAGTGTTGTTTATGAGAATTACTTTGTTTTGAATGTGAACTATTGTATGCACTGCATGTGTCCAAAATATATCTTTTAATTTGGAATCCATTAGCATTATTCGAGCCATTTCCTGTACTGTCTTGTTCTTTCTTTTAACAACTCCATTCTATTGAGGTGTCATAGCAACAAATAATTGTCTTTTTATTCCATGCCTATTGTAGTAGTCCATAAATCCATTTTAATTGAACTCTCCTCCATTATCAGATCTCAAGCATTTGATTTTTGAATCCATTTCATTTTCAACCATTTTCTTGTAGACCTTGAAGTTTTCAAATGCTTCTAACTCATTCCCGAGAAAGAAAACTGTAGTCATTCTTGTATAATCATCAACTAATAACATAAAGTATTTCTCACCTTTTAAAGAATTTGTTGTAGTTGGTCCAACTAGATCAGTATTTCTAGTGGTCTTGTCATTGAATATTATTTTGATTTAAACCTGGTCTTTGTTTTATTTTCTTGTTGACAATGTTTTCATAAAGTGTTGGTTGGTTTCGTGATCTGGGGAATTTCTCTAGCTGCTTCCCTTTTGTTGATTTTGATAAGGTTATCAAAATGTATGTGACCCATTATTCTATGACATATCCAACTTTCATCTTCCTTTCCTAGGAAACACTTCTCATTTCCAATTTCACTTGATACATATATGTTGCTTGAAGTTCTCGTAGTTGTTGCAATCAATTTTCCTAAACCTTATTTTTTTATCTCGCACTTTTGTGAATAGAAAGTAACTTTATGACCTTGGTCACACATTTGACTCACACTTAGAATATTATGTTTCATATCTTCTACTAGTAGAACATTTTCTGCCTTGGTATTCTTGTTCCCAATTATGACTGTGTCTTTTCCAATGATTTTAGTTGAATCATCATTTTCGAAGGAGACTTATCCATCTCTTTCCTTTCTTAATGTAAGAAACATGTCTCTATCACCTATCATGTGTTTTGAACAGCCACTGTCAACATACCAACTATGTTTCTTCTGCTTAACTTGTAGAGTTAGTGTGAATTATTCATTTCTATACTGATTATGCTTTCTTATCCATGTCCTTTTCTGAGGTTCCTGTCTATGACTGTTGTTGTTATGTTGTGGTTCTCTAGGAGGGACTGTCATTTTGCAATATTTGGCCATGTTTCCAAAGTTATTACATTTGTAGCATTCCATTTCAGTGCTCAAAAATTCAAACCTCTTGTAACTTGTTCTATGTGTTTCACTAGGCCTTCTTGGATAAACCATGACTTTCAAAATTGTTTATGTTCCTGTTATTATCTCTTCAATTCACAACTTTATGTCCAAAATTATTGCATGCATAACATAAACCAAAAAAATAGTTTGATACCTGGGAGTTGAAGATCTTCTAAAATGAAGTACTCTTATGAATCCTTCTTCTTTCTAAGTCCTATATGTTTCTGTCGGTTGTTGATTCTGAAATATGAATCTTCTTGGTGGAGGAGTGTCCCTATAATTTTCCTTGTAGACCTTCCTATCCCCTTTGATTGTTTCTGCATAGATTTTTGGATATGTTTCTCATTCTATTGTTTTGGAGATTGATCCATTTTTTGTTTGATTGTATCCAAGTCTGGACTTGTCATGATGAGGTTTTTGACTGTTGATAATGTCATTCAAAACTTTTGAGTTGTTCTGCATATTTTTATTTTGAAGATCCTTTCTTAATGTGACAATTTATGCTTCCAAATTTCCAATGATCTCGTCTCTTCCTTCTAGTTGTTCTTTGAGTGCTTCTTCAATTCTTTTATCTTATTTAATTTGAACCTTCAAATTTGTGGTCATTTGTTCTAGTTCCCGAGTGTCTTCTTTCTTATCTAGTTCCGCTTGTAGTTTCTTGTTTTTCTTCTTTTCTCTTCTGATAACTTTTATGGAACACAACAATTATTCTCGGTAGTCAACTTCTGCCTCTTCATATTCTTCTTCGGCCTCTTCATATTCTTCTTCGGAGTCTTCTTCATCAGATTCTTCTACTACCATGAATAGAACTCTTTTTGTCTCACTGTCACTGATTTCATCTTCATCTGATGATGAAATGTCTTCTTTGGTGCATAAGATTTTCTTGAAAACTTTATTTGTGGTTCTTTTGTCTTTATATGTTTGTTTGTTATTTGAGTAACCTTCATCATTTCTCTTTTTCTTATGAGGAAATTTGTTAGAAAAATGACTAATACCATCACAATTAAAACAAATCAAAGGAAGCTTACCTTTATACCCGTCGTTGGTTCCCTTGTTCAATCTTCTGACAAAGTTGGTTGCCTCTTCCTCATCTTTCGAGACATCACTGATGCTGCTATGTTCTTTTTCTTTTTTCTTTCCCTTTTTCTTTGATCTTTTGGATGCTTTGAAGGCTGCTTCTTTTATACCTGGATTTTCCTGTTCATTTCTCAATTCATATGATGTGAATATTCCATGTAGTTCATCCATGCTTATTGAGTTTAGATATGCTCTTTCTTCTAGTGCTGATATCTTAGGGTCAAATCTCATAGGAAGATATCTTAGTACCTTTTGAACAATTACAAATTCTTTGATTTCTTCTCCCAATCCCAAGATTGCATTTACTGTTTCATCTACTCGTAAAAAGTAAGTTGCAATATTCTCATCTTCCTTCATCTTTAGTTGTTCGAACTGACCTCTGTAAGTTTGAAGCTTTGTTGCTTTGACTTTTGAATCTCCTTCATAAATATTTCGAAGTTTTTCCTAAATCTCTTTAGAGGATTTACAATGTGCAACTTTGGTGAATACTAATTCTCCAAGACCATTCAGAAGTGCATTTGTGGCTTTGGAATTATTTTGACCGAGTTTCATTACTTTTTCATTTGTCGGCAGAATTGCTGGTGTTGTGTATCCATCTACAATTGATTGTCAAATTTCAAATCCTTGTGCCTGTATATATGTCTTCATTCTTATGCTCCAAAATCCATAATTTTGTCCATCAAACTGTGGTATTCCATTTTTATACATGTTGTTTCTCTCCATGATCTACCTTTTAGTGGTTAAACTGATTTATGAAAAAACCTTGTCTGATACCAATTGTTGGATTACTGAGAGGGAGGTGAATCAATAATAGAGAAATCTAATCATTTTTAACCATATAATGCAAGTGTTATATCAATGTAACATTATCATCCAATATTTTTAGAGTAAATAAACAATGAACAAATGAACAATCATACACATACATAGTACAACAGTGTTTTTACGTGGAAACCCAAAGCGGGAGAAAACAAAAGAATGTTTTTTTCTTATATGCCTTGAAGAATTACATTCATTGGAAGCACCAACTTCCTTTGTTTTCCAACTGCAACTGGAAAAAGACTTCAACCCCCTAGTTTCTCAGGCTACAACCTAAGAGAAGCTCCAACTCCCCAATTCTATGGCTATAACCAAAAGGAGGCTACAACCCCCTATGTTCTTTCGATTCAACCAGAAGGTGGCTACAACCACCTGTCCTTGCCCCGTCCAATCGCCCTGACGTATAAGTAGAATGATGGAACCACTATCACACTATCATTGTGAGATATATTGATGTAAACTTGTACCAATAAACCTACACCAAAAAACCTATACCAATAACCTGAACCATGCATCAACCATGCATCAACCTGTACCTCAACCTGTACCATAAACAAGTGCATCAACCATGCACCAACCTGTACCTCAACCTCAACCAAAATCCCTCATCAATTTCAACATCCAAATCTGATTTGTAACTCTGTAATAGACCTGAGTTTTATTATCACATAATTGAAAACCTTCCTTAACTTTAACAACAAGAGACTAGCATTTTCATCAAACTTTACTTTAGTCTCACATGACTAGTCTTGGATTAGTCAACAACCCTATCTTGAAATAATCATAACTATGTACATGTAATGAATAAATATCTGAAAATAGTACACAATGTTCTTCAGTGTGTTTTTATGAAATTCCTCTAGGTGTCACTACTTGGAACCTCTGAGAAAAGGAGTCATAGCAGAAATGACATACCTTGTTGAATTTTGGCTTATTCTAGAGACTGAACTTGTAGAGCGTACCCCGTACAGAATATTTGTTGTATGGATATAAAAATTGTACACAAAATACTATAGATCGTACTCTAACCAACACATTTGGTCTTACTGAATTTGGATATGCTATGAAGAAGTTATGATGTTTTTACCAGAAACACATGTTTTAGACTAGTTTTAGGACTAGCCACAAATCCTATTTTCCACGGAGTGTAACTCCAAAAATACAACGACCCACAAGATGAAATTTGTACCGCAACTACTTGGATATGTTTCCTCAATGGATTCCCAATTTCACGGTTTGAATCATTATAGAAACAAACTTATTGTGAAAATGGTGAGATGACCTGTAAATAACACACCTTAGAAAGCATCATCAAAAGAATTTATCCTCCCTTGAATTTTGGCCTTCTTTACTTCACCTTCCCTCTGAAATTTGGCTTATATATCCTTTGGTTACCTCAGTCACCTGTAGATATTCAATATGCTCAAGCGTGATTAAAATGAGAGAGCCTTGCCTCTTATTTATACTTTCATGTAGCTTCCTCAAGGGGTTACCTTTTAACAATCTTAACCCAATTTCCTTATTTTAGGTCTAATCCACTTCTAACCACTTTCCATAATTAGAAAGTTCTCCATTTACTTTATTATTTAGATAATCCTCCTTGACTTTGTCACTTCACTTTATTATTTAAATAATCCTTTTTGACTTTGTCACTTCACTTTATTATTTAAATAATTTCTTCTTTGCAAGCACTTTGACTTCTTTGACCTTTTGGGGCTTCAAGCCAACATATGAGGGTCCTCCAACTTCGTAAGGTCATAACTCTCAAACCATGAGGAGTTATGTGAAGTTCCACATACCACCAGAAATGGCATGACATGTATTATCCATCTAGAATATTCTTACCTACAAATATATCAAAACTCATAGCATTATACATCAAACAAACTTGGGTCCATTACCCAAACCTTTGTGCTACCAGAATTCGCTATCGGACTTTCTTCAAGGGTTGACATGAATGACAACCAACCCAATTAATCAACAATAACTACTACTCTAATTGATTCAATCATTGAAGCTCATTCCCTCATTGCTTGGTTTGTGTTCTCCCTCGTAAGGGTTTCAAGTTTCCAAAATACCTAGAGAATTGGTATGTCATAACTACTACTCTAATTGATTCAATCATTGAAGCTCACTCCCTCATTGTTTGGTTTTCATGATCCCTCATAAGTATTTCAAGGTTCTAGAACAAACTTGCATGTCCTTTCCTTTATTGTTGAGTATTCATTTCCCATGGCATTCTAGGTTGGTTCACAACCTGGGCATGTAAAGGTTATGGCACAAACTTGCATGCCCTTGTCTTTATTGTTGAGTATTAATTCCTTATGGCATTATAGGTTTGTTCACAACTTGGGCATGTAGTGAGTGATTAAGGTTTATGGTCAGGTTAGTTTCTCGAATTCACTAAGTAATGGGTCCTACTCATTTCACCTATTCATTTGGGTTGGTGCCTTTATTACAATTTTGTTGCAACATGTTATCATTTTTTGTAATTGCTCTCCAGTTTCTTTGTGTATCTTTTTAATGGGCAATGGGGTGAGCTTTATTTTGATTTGTAGCCTTCAAAATTTGTGGATTTTTTATTTGCTTAGGGGATGCTTGCTTGATTTCCATGCATGATTATAAAAAATACTATATTTATATTTAATGACCATCAATGCTTGTATTCTCCTAGAACTCCTTCGATTGTTTATTGATAGGATTTTGAGGTTTCTAGCAAAAAATTTCACGACTTCAACCTCTATGTCATTTCTAATTGTTACTATCAAATCCTATGTGGATTTGTCATGATAATTCATTTCACGCGTGATGTATCATTTTAATTTTTGGCTTTGCTTCTAATATAGTGGGAGAAACTATTCTCCATGCATCAACGAATTGTTGAATTTTCGATATGAGAAGATATTGTATGTGAATGAATATCTTATTACAATATTGAGTGTTCTATATATAAAGAACATATGGTGACCATGGTGACCATCCATGAAGAGATGTGTCCCTTGGGTAATAAATATATTTATACTTCATGCTTTATTATATATATATATTTATACTTTATATTATAAATATATTATTACATTAATAATATTGTAGAATGTCTTTATGACACTAACCAAACATCAACACTCCCTCTCAGCGAGGGAGACATTCTACATTATGCCAAGATTACCTCTGAATATTACCTTTGAAGATTACATGTGGGTAGCTCTCAAATAGCTTCAACATTTCACCATGACGTCCATTACTTCACAATGCATCTGTACCTCATAATGTGTACCCTTGTGACTTCACAACCAATGCATCCAAGGCATGTGAGTAGTTCTCAAATAACTTCAACATGTCCCGAGGACATCCACTACCCTGCAATGCATATGTACCTCATCACGTGCACCCTTGTGACTTCACAACATGCATCTAGGGCCGGTGGGTAGATCTCCAATAGCTACAACATGTCATCATGAGACTATCCAGTTTCCCACAAAAAACTTGGATATCTTATGCATGACATCTAGTACCCTGTGATAACATCTATACCTTGTCTCTTCAACATGCCTCTAGGTCCAGTGGGTAGCTCTCCAATGGCTACAACATGTCATCATTACATCCACTACCCTGGGATAACATATGAAGCCATCACTCCCTCTTAACTAGGAAGGTATTCTTTCCACAAGCAGACTTCAAGTCTGATACCACATGAGCTCACATCCATTGACTGTTTAACATGTCACTAGCATATTTGGCCCATTTTGCAACAGTTGTTTCAACGCTTATGCGACGTTATGTCATTGATTTCGATAAAAGTGGTTGTCGCCTATTTGACGACAATTTTTTGATGTTTATATAGCAAAATCATTGCATCAATAAAATTTGTCGTTGGATATCCGACGACAACTTTTCGATGTTTATATAGCAAAACCTTTGCATCGATAAAAATTTTCGTCGAATATTCGACGACCAAAATTTATTTAGAAAAAAAATAAAAAATTATTTTGGGCATCAATTTTGATATTAATATTAATATTAATTTTGTGGAGACAGAAATCTAGGGTACAATGGCTCAAAGAGGGGGAAAAGAACATAAAATTATTCCAAAAAGCTATGGTGCATCGTCGACATATTAAAAGAATTACTCATCTGGAGGATGGCCAGGGTAATCCAATCAAAGAACACACCCAAATAGAAGCAGAGCTTAATAACTACTATCACGACCTCCTAACGGAAACCAGGGAGGATAGAGATTCAGCCATCAGATGAGTAACCAGTCACATACCCTCTATGGTGACCCCTGAATAGAATGCAGCCCTAATGAGACCTATTACTCAAGAGGAAGTGGACCAAGCAACAAAATCCATGCCCCCAAGGAAGGCCCCAGGCCTGGATGGATTTACCACTGATTTTTTCCAGCATTATTGGGACATAGTAAGGAAAGAGGTTTGGGAGGTGGTAGAGGAATCACAGACTTTAGGCCAATTCCTCCCATCTTTCAAAGCCACCTTTCTCACCCTAATTCCGAAAGAGGAACGCGTCACCAATCCCAAACAGTTCAGACTTATCTCTCTCTGCAGTGTAATTTACAAAATCATTACAAAGGTGATTGCAAACCGCCTTAAGCCATTTCTGACCTTTGTCATCTCAAAGGAACAAGCTAGATACATAGAGGGTAGACCAATCATGGACAGTGTTATTCTAGCACATGAATTCATCCATTCTCTCAAGTTGACAAAAACTCCAGGTATGCTAATAAAACTTGATCTTTCAATTTGATAGAGCCAGCTGGTAATACCTTCAGGCCATTTTAAATTCTTTTGGATTTGACCAGCATTGGGTGAATTGGATCTTAAACCTTACCTCCTCGGCCTTCTTCTCTATACTAGTCAATGGGGTCCCGTCCCGACCATTCTCACCATCCATAGGTATCCGACAAGGTGACCCCCTATTGCCTTTTCTGTTTGTGCTCATGGCGGAAGGCCTGGGATGCTACATAAAGTCAACAGTCCTAGACAAATCTCTCAAAGGCTTTCCTTTTCACAACATCCAACTGACACCTTCACATAGTCAATTTGTTGATGATACCCTACTCATGAACTCCCCAATGACAAGAGAGGCAAATAATCTTAACTCCATCCTCTCTGATTTCACAAAAGCATCAGGCATGACTCTCAACTTAAACAAATCCAAACTCTTCTTCTTTAATACTATGGCTGCAGTCCAACTTCATATCTCTAGACTCTTAGGAATACCTAAGAGCTCCCTTCCATCCAACTACCTAGGCATTCCTCTAACAGGAACAACAGCCAAATCCATCTCCTGGGAAAACCTCCTACTTTCCATCTCCAATAGGATAAACAATTGGACCTTCAGACCTCTCAACATTGTATCTAGGCTGGTCCTACTCAAGTCAGTCCTTCAAACCCTACCCACCTACCTCTTCACTGCCTTAGCAGCCCCCAAGCAGATCATCAAAGCTATAAGGAACCTCCAGTGAAATTTCCTCTGGCATGGCCATCAGCATAGCAAGAAGTGGGCGCTCATAGGTTGGGACAAGATATGCACACCTAAAAGCATGGGAGGCTTGGGACTCTGAGATCCAGGGAAACTCAACCAAGTAATGGGAGCCAAAATGTGGTGGAGGTGGTTAAAAACACCAACTGCTTTATGGGCGCAAATATGGAAGCAGAAATATGCTCCCTTCACACAAGAAAACCAACTCATTAGACACAATGCATGTTTACAGGGTTATAATATTTGGAACACATCATGGCAAAATAGAGACCTGGTACAAGAACATGCGTTTTGGGAGGTAAGAAATGAAGAAAGTGCTATGTTTTGGTAGGACTCGTGGCATTAACTCAAACCACTAAAGGACTTGGAAGAGCTCAGGCCCCTTAAACAGGCTCTAAGTCAAGACACTCTCCTAAGGGTGAAAGATCTCTAGAAACCCGCAAATCAAAGACTGCAATGATGTCATTGGAAAACCTCCAACTAGGAATTAGGGGTCCCAGAGAATTTAAACCTGCAAGAATGGCAACACTATGCAAGTCATCGGAAAATCCTCAACAGAGAAGGCCCAAATATTCTCAGATGGGGACACTCCATCACTGGAAACTTCTTAGTCAAGGAATCCTACTACCTACAAGTCCACTACCAAAATTAGGATAAGGAAAATATATGGAACAAGGTCTGAAACCTTGTACTCTGGCCCAAGGTGTCTACATTCCTCTAGCTTATTGCACATAACAGATTCCTAACCTGGGACAACCTCAGAAGAAGAGGCTTCATTGGACCCTCAATATGCACCCTTTGCCAACAATAGGAGGAAACCAAGGAACATTTATTCAACAGATGTCCCTTCAGTCAATTGATTTGGTACCAAGGAACTCAAATAATGCGTCGATCCAATCAAAACAGGAGCAACATAAGCGAGACAATTGAAAATTGGGACTCGATTACATACAACAATCCTCTATTGAATTACATATGGAAACTCCTCCCTGGATTCATTCTCTGGAAAATATGGAAAGAACGAAACAAAAGAATCTTTCACTCCAAAGAATCCACACCAAGCTTAACTTGGGAAAAAATTGTCGCACTTGTCAAGGAAACAATTAGGAGTAAACCATGGAAAATAGAGGACTTAAATTGCAAACCAGAGGAGTAAAGCATACTCCAAAGCTTGTAGCCTAGCTTGATCAAGCAACTGGCGATCAAGGCACCTAAATGTCAGAATAGTAGCCCAACCATATGGACCCCTAGTCCAACAGATTTCATAAAGATCAATTTCGATGGGGCATCCAAAGGGAATCTGGGACCAGTTGGCTATGGAGCCACACTCAGAAACTCCAGAGGAGAAATCCTCTGTCTAGCAACGAGCTATTTGGGGGAAAAAAAAACAATGTGGCAGAGCTAACGGGCCTATTGCAAGGTCTCCAAATAACAATTGCTAGACATAGTCACAAGCTCATCCTGGAGGGGAACTCACAAATTCTCATCCAGCTAATCACCAAAACACTCCATGGGGAAAACCCCCAGAAAATCTCACCCAACTGGCAACTTCTCAAGACTGCTAGAGGAATTTGAGAGCCTACTCAGAGCCAACCTTAGAATCATACCTTATCACGTGATAAGAGATGCAAACATGGTAGCGGATTGCCTAGCAAATGAAGGACTAACAAAGGAGGAATAACATGTCTACTGGGAAGCACAAATCTCTGGAGACACAGATATCTCAGATCGGTGTCAAGCTCTGGCCAACAAAGATATCCAACCCCCGGATGGGGTGCCACGTAGAGAGGGAAGGATAGGTGGGCAAGAGCTGGGGGATGCCATAAATGGTGGCCACCGGCTCCCATCTCTTCACTATTAAAGATGGGAGTGAACCCAAGCAGTCTATACTAGGCGACGAGCCCCCTCGCACAAGCAAAGAGAACGTTCTATCAGAGCATTAAAAACACAACCTTAATGGCTAGAGCCGTCACCTGCATTCTTATCAATGGCCTTGGAGGATTTGGGATGCATTAGGAGATTGAAAGGCCGAAGGCTAAACCTTCAGAGTGCAAGAACATAGACACCCTACCAAGTGGAATTTCAGCCATAGCATTGCTTATATACATGCCGAGAGCAAGGGGACAACCATGCAGAGGTGCGGCATGGTATGCATTCGACTCACGCAGGAAGCGGCATAAGAATTTTGAAAAATATTTGGCTATATCTTGCAAAAGGAGAACCAGGAATTCTAAAAGAAATGGAACACCTCCCATGGCGCATGTAGAGGAGATTGTCCTGGATGAATCTATCAAGGATTACCCAGAACATCTCCTCTTCACTGTCCCAGACAATTGGAACCCCCCCAGCTGCTTTGGGAAGGATGTCGAACCCCCTGCTCCAAGGAAGACACACGGTTTCATGGAAGATAATCCAATTGAGGAATTCACAACCTGCTATGTGGAGGAAGAGCTCCAGGCCGACACAGAAGAAAAGATCCACACTACAAGTGGTGGACCTCCTGAGGAAGGCAAGGATGAGACCGACGCATAGAGACTAGCTCACCTCTCCTCCACTCAGTGATAATCCCAGGACCAACCACCATTCCTTCATCCGGAGCACCTGGAATTAATTTTCGAAACACGCAACATGGTGGATGACCAGATTTCCAGGGCCATCAGAATCAACCAATTCCTTGATATGATCTACACTACTTACTCAAGTACATCCCCAAGGCGAAAATGCCCTACGTGCGTGAAGGCCTATGCGATTCCGGCCAGATGAGGAAAGAATGGCGACAGCGATGAGAACACCGGTTAAAAGGTTTTTATGCATGCTCATAGTTAGAAACTTTTCTCTTTTGTTGCAAATCAGAGCTCTAGCTCAGGTAGACTATAGCAATGCTGTCAGTAGCAAAGTAAATAACAGACTTAATCTAATGGTGGAAATGTGTCCTGGTTTCCTTCAGGCAAGACGACAGCCTGGTATTTTGTGTTTGAAAACAAGTGGCATGGAATGGGCAACTGTCTCAGTTTCCTCTCCAGGTGGGACAACTGGCACTCCAACAGAACTCTGTAAATCTTCATCTATAATATAATAGGTCCTTCCTTTTTTACTTAAAAAAAAAAGATATTAATATTAATTTTAATATTAAATCCCAAAGGGTATTGCATGAGCCCCATATTGATTTCACAAATCCTTGGGACTTCTTTGATGGAGCTTATCAAGGCTCTCCAAAAATGTGTGGGGATGGAGTCATACTCTTTTTAGATCATTACCACTTCTTCTCCTTAAAATATGGGGCAGGACTAGGAGCAAATAACATGGTTGAATTCTACACCCTCTAGATGTTGATGAAAGTGACACTTGAAAAAAATATTAGGTGTTTGCAACTTCTTGGAGATTTTAAGTTGTTGATGGATTCAGATAATGGAAAATTTAATATTACATATTTGGTCTTGGAGCCAATCATGGAACTATGCTTGGAGAAAAACTCTATGTTCGAGGAGGCCTCATTTTTCCATATCTACATGGATTTTAATAAAAAAATAGGATATGTTGTCAAAATAAGCCATCATGCTACAAGGCTCCTTGTGGGAATGTGAATAC
>JZKD02S1839522.1:24567-56267 GCA_000966675.3 Picea glauca
TAAAATTGACAAAATAAAAAAAGATAATAAATATAGCTAATTACCATGGTACAATATTCATTCGATCCGCCATCAATGTGACCATATTACCTACAATGTTTTGTAGCTGTTGCTATTAAAATTCTTATGGGACGTCTGAGGCAACATTTTTTGCAAGGGCAATAACATCTACCATTACCCTTTTCACCCGCTTTACTTTTTTCCCCACCTCTAACAACATTCTGTGACATTTTTCCGCACAAAAATACCCTTTCGGAACCGTCGTTGTTATAGCAAGATTATCGCAACATCTTCAAATCGTCAAATATGTATAGGCCAATTTTAGGTCACGATCGTCGCAATTGCGACGATAGTGACCTAAATTTTTTTTTTTTTTTACAGCTATTTATTTCAGGTCATTTTCAACGGTAAAGTTTGACTAAATTATTATGGTTGACTATCGTCGCTTATGCGACGACAAATCTAAGGTCGTCGCTTATGAGACGAACATTGACCATTACATTTCAGTCAAACTATAGGCATCTAAATTGTGATGAACATGGGGTAGATTTAGAAAAAAAAACTTTTTCTCAAGCATGTTGCGACGAAAGAGTACTTTCGTCGCAAATTTTTCAATATGTAGTAGTGTGTGAATATATACATCCTCGGATATCCATAGTGAAACATGAATTCACCCCATGCAACCAAGGTGTATGGGTAGCTCTCAATATCTACAACATGTCCTCGGGACATCCACTCCCTGTGATGCATCAATACCGGATCATGTGCACCCTTGGTCTCAATGCCAACCCTTTTTCATGCTGGATTAGATCCACCCGTCTCAGTGCAAACCCTTTTTCATGCTGGAGGAGAACACTTTGTGCCAACCCTTTTTTATGTTTAATGAGTTCCACCTGTATCAGTGCCAACCCTTTTTTATGTTTAATGAGTTCCACCTGTATCAGTGCCAACCTTTTTTCAGGCTGGATTAGAACACTCAGTGCCAACCTTTTTTCAGGCTGGATTAGAACACTCAGTGCCAACCCTTTTTCATGCTAGATGAGCTCCACCTGTCTCAGTGCCAACCCTTTTTCATGTTAGATGAGAACACTCAGCGCCAAACCTTTTTCATGTTGGATGAGTTCCACCTATATCAGAGCCAACCCTTTTTCATGCTAGATGAGTGCCACCTATCTCAGTGCCAACCCTTTTCATGTTGGATGAGAACATTCAGTGCCAACCCTTTTTCATGTTGGATGAGTTCTACATGTCTCAGTGCCAACCCTTTTTCATGCTAGATGAGAACACTCCATCTAAAGAGGGACCATGCCAAGATTGTCCCTAAAGTACTCAAACTTCATCCTCGACAACAAATTGGTAAAAACATCCACAACTTGATCCTCTGTAGTCACGAAACTAGAGCCTCACTGCTCCCTTTTGCACCATATCCCTTATATAGTAATAGATGATCTCGATATGATTCTACCTGTCATAGACCAAGAGGTTCTCTAACAACTTTAGGTAACTCTGGTTGTCACACCAAATGCATGTCACCTCCATTCTGAGACCAAATAACCTAGACATAAGTTCTCGAAGCCACACTTCCACTGCACATGTTTCCAAATACTCAACTTCAGTCGTATTGAGCACCACACATGACTGCTTCCTACATCCAATGGAGCCTCTTACTCCTTATTGTAGTACCCATATCCCTATGGAACTGACCGTCCAGCTCCCTCTCAAGCACTGAATATCAACTGAATCTTCAACCTGTTGACGTCAACACTTGTCCTCCAGAACAAGTCTCTTCATCCTCTTCTTGTAGGTATTACCTACAAGCAAAATTCAGTGCAATAGTCTGCAATTTTCAAAGCCACACTACTTCACGACTTGTTGCACATGCGGCCACATACTCAGCTTCAACCATACTGAGCGCCACACAATATTGCTTCATGCATCCGATAGAGCCTCTTTCTCCTTACTATAGTACCCATCTCCCTCTGGAACTGACTGCATATCTCCCTCTCAAGCATTGAATATCAATTGGATCTTCAACCTGCTAACTTCATCACTTGTCCTCCAGAACAAGTCTCATCATCCTCTTCTTGTAGGTCTTACCTAGAAGTCAAAATTCAGTCCAATAGTCAACAATTTCTGAAGCCACACTGCTTCGCGACTTGCTGCAGATGCTCCACATACTCTACCTCAGTCATACTGAGTGCTACACACAACTACTTCTTGCTACTCGATCAAACCATACTGGAGGCTATACTGACAAAATATGTCGAAGTACTCTTCCGATCAGGAATATTGTCGGCCCAATATGAATCTGAATATTCATATAACCTGAACTCATGGTTTGTCACATACCTGAGACCATAATCCAATGTACCCTTAAGGTACCTTATCACATGTTTTTCTGCGACCAAA
Source organism: Picea glauca (assembly GCA_000966675.3). Classification (NCBI taxonomy): domain Eukaryota; kingdom Viridiplantae; phylum Streptophyta; class Pinopsida; order Pinales; family Pinaceae; genus Picea; species Picea glauca. The sequence continues at coordinate 26,977 of JZKD02S1839522.1, forward strand.
TGAACTTACCTGGGCTGCTCCATATATTGATTGAGGGTGTTCACAACAAAACATATATTTCATCTTGTGTTCATCAAGTTCATCAACAAACCCATCATCTGTCTGTATAAAGTAACATCCACAGTCTCTAAAGTCGTATCCTACAACAATTTCAGATTTGATACCATAGGTGTAGTCATTGCCTTGATATCCAACATGCCGAACCTCTTTAGGATTTCTTGTATTCTTCCCTTGATTCAGAAAGATCTCATCCTGTCTCTACCACACCTTGGGACCCAAAAAGTAATGCATCATCCCGAAATATTTCATCTTATACTCAGCAACCAATTTTTTTCTCTTACACTCTGAGATGATCTTTTCCACACCATGCTTTAGGTGCGTACTTTAATCCATATAAATCCTTCTTCAATCTATACATTGATTTCCCTGCAGTTGTCACGTACTCAACTCACTATTCTGTGACTACAAGGACCATTCTTCTTGATAAGGTTGCCATCTATGCCAGAGGAATAATTTCAGTCCTTTTGGATGTTGAAATCCATACACTTTGGGTCTTATGTACTTAGAAGACTATGCCAGGGCCATTCTCCATTGGTCAAATTACCATGACCAATCCCAGGAGAATGTCATCCCAATGTTGAAACATTAACACTTAATAATAACTTCTGAAATTACATAAAATATCAACACTCCATTTGCATGTGTTGACCTCCTCTTCTTCTTCATTACATGGATGTGCACAACTCTATGTATGGATAGTTTTTCTTCATGTTGCTTCTTGCAACTATCATTATGGTTCCTTCTTAGAGCTATTACCTGTGACATGCCCAGAACAAGAAACAAGATCAACAAAAAAACATCTCCCAGAGGAGATCAATTTATCTTGTGCACAACTATTTACAATGACCCTTGAAATGATATGACTTCTACTAATACGCATCCATCATATACTCAATGTCATATGACTAACCATGTTGATTTTCTAGTGTTAAATTAGACAAGCACACTTTTCTACAAGTGGTAATTACTTCCAACGATATTACTTTAGTAAACTCTATAACATCACTAAGTAGTTACACTTAGAAAATTTCAACTACTTAGAAGCTTCAGCCTCTTCCTTAGATCACTTCCCACGTGTGAGAGAGAAAAATATGTGTGTCTATTGTTATGTCTTTTTATAGTAATATCAAATTGATCCAAAAAGACACATCTCAAATATTAATTTGGTTATAATCCATCCTCATAGTATTAAACTTTATTAAATTGTTCCTCCATAATTCATGCGATTCTTTGCATAAATATAGGTAGAAGTAAATATGCAATACATTCCTCATATTTAGGTAATTAGACATTTTTACCAGAAATTATTGCCCACCATAATTTATGGAATTATTTCTATAATTTAGGTAGGAGTAAAAAGTAAATATGGTGTACATAGATATTGCAACAACCCCATAAATTTAACACTCCCAAGACTTTACTCTAGTCTCATTTTCCTGGGCCCTCCTATGAGGGAGTCAATCCCAGTCCCGCTCTGATACCATATGAGAAGATATTGTATGTGAATAAATATCTTATTAGAATCATGAGTGTTCTATATATAAATAACATATGGTGACCATGGTGACCATCCATGAAGAGATGCGTCCCTTGGGTAATACATATATTTATACTTTACAATTTATTATATATATTATACTTTATATTATAAATATATTACTACATTAATAATATTATAATTAATAATATTTCTTAATAATTAATAATCATATTATTAATTATCAATCTAGTAGAATGTCTTTCTGATGTTACCAAAACATCAACACCAACAATGAAGATGTGTTGGGGCATTGTGATTAGCATTGTTTTAAATGAACTCATGCTTTGAGTTCATCATAATTGGCTTTTTGTTGGGTCTTTGACTGTGTTTTCCATCACTGATTAGTCTATAAGAAGAAGAAAGTGCCTCGATTCAATGTCGTGACCTCAAGTCTGAGTCATGGGAGAAGGAGGTTGGAATTGTTAACATTGAAGCAAAATGAAGCTTCAAGAAACCACTGAAAAAACTAGCGCACCCCCATCTCAAAAAATTCTAGAAGTCACTGCTAACTACCATGGCCAACGAAGTCAAAAAGGTGTAGAACTTTCCCGAATAGAGAGGCCCATAAACTTCTTCGCTATTGACCCAAGTGTTTCTAAATTGATTGTATTCTAATTTTTTCCTGTCATTAAAGGCTCTAGATGCCCTGAATAAAAACTATAAATATGTAGTGAATTATGTGTCATTGTGTGTTAAAATAAAGAAAGACAAATTTAATAGTATATATGTTTTTTGCGCTTATGTTTTTCCTCCTTTGTTTTCTTTAGGCATGTAATTTAGTTTATAGTTGCTCCTTCATTGTTGGTAGCACTAAAATTGTTTTCTAGGAAGTAAATGGAATTCGTGGGGTTTCTTGCATGATTTGCAAGTCGATATTGAGTGAAGCTATTCCAGATCTAATTGGGTAAAATTTCATGTTGTAGCAATCTCCATTGTAGATTATGCAGAGGTTTTGGGTAATAAATATAGCATAACCCCAACTAGTATAATAAATCTAAGGTGAGAAGAGGTCATTAGTATAATCATGGGAGGTCATTGGAATGTCGAGAAGGAGAAAGCACGAGAGAATTTGTCTATGAACACAAAAGGAGAAATTGTGGGCCACAAGAAGACTTTGTCCAACAAAAGCAGGTTGACAAGATTGCAACAAAGTGCAAAGATTCTTTCTGCACGCAATCATCTCAGTTAGCCCGACTAGTTAAAAAGGTCCAACCCCGCTAGCAACAGGTTCGTGATAGTCTTCAACAAGCTAAGCAACGTGACTTCTCCAGCAAGGAAAGTAGCTCATCAAGGTTCATATTCAACAAACACTTCCTCCTCTCCCCCAGGACCTCAACGCAATGGATACCATTGCTTCCTAAGGAGGGAGGATTAATCTAGGTAGATATTGGTGTCCATCCACCTATTCCACAAGCTCGAAATACAGTTTTCCATCTTGGTAGTTTTTCGATAGTTTTTCAAGTTCCATAATTCCGGGGTCGTTTTGAGGCCCTAAATGATGTTTTTTGTTGATCTGGGGCCCAAGTGATTGTAAAAGGCATTGACCTAGGCCACTCAGAATTTTATTCTTCTCAGCTAGACCTTTCCAATGGTTTATCGAGTGCCCCAAATGGAAATTGTATGAAAAGTTATGCCCCCGAGAAGTTGACGTATCAACTACTCCCATAGGGGCCGATAAACCTTTTGGCATTTCATCTTCCAGGGTTAGGGTTTTGGATTTTACTTATGTTAAAAAGGCCTTTGGAGCCTCATTGTAACAATCATATTCTTATGAATGTGAGTAGTCATCACATCTCTTCTCAGAGATAAGCTGCCACCATTCTAGTGAGTCTTTCACTTTGTAATTTTACAGTCTTTCTACATTTTCACCCATTAATAGAAATTGTGTATTACTTTATTTCTCTGTTTCTGGCAATATTTGTCTGCATTTCATTGTAGTATCTCTCCTTTCATTTCGTGCTCAAAAATAATCTGGATCAACCAAGGTCAAGCATCCATCGAAATTGAGTAATCCATATGTCTATGAAGCATCGCCAACACAATGAAGAATTACAACATTTATCACTGAGTGCTCATGTGTAAAGAGAAAGAGGGTATGCTAGGGTTTCAATAAGCCTTGGAAGGTGTGCCCTATCATGAGAAGCCTCCAAATGGCATGTTGAAGTTTCGTCAAACCCTACAGGGATTTATGGAGTAATTCCTTAATTAGGACTTGCTCGAGGTAAAAGCCTGTAAATATAAGAGAATTTCATCTGGTAGAGGCATGGTTGGAAGTCTGGGAGTTCCCCTTCAATCCTAGATAAATATTTTTTCAAAGGAAGAAGTCAAGGGGCATTTCAATGTAAGGATCTTCGTCTTTCTTTTTTTTTGCTTAGTTTGATTTGGGTGCTGGAAATTACTTGTACATATTTGCTAGTGTACTCTCGGAAGAAGGGCAAGTTTGCTCCAAAAAAAAGACATTAGGGCTGAGGGAAACCCTCCCTTTGTCTTGTTGATATTTGCATCTATCAAAACCCACTCAACAAAACAAATACAAACAAAAGAGAAAAATAAAAGTAACGTGAAAGAGGCCCGAACGAGTCAATATGGCAGAGCAAAGTTGTACAAGGTTTGAAGCTATTAGTAGTGACAAAAATATGCAATCTCACCGATAGAACCTTCACAATGTTGAGACACACATTATTACACTTTGTTGTATTTTGTTGTATCTCTGAGTAAGTTCATCCTAGTCTTCTCTCTGGATATAGCAATTTTACCCTAACAAAGTGGTATAAATACACCACCTCCTTCATTTATAACATCATCTCATTCAAGTGAGTTTATTCCTTTTTATGCTAAGGTCACCTATATTATTTCACTCTACTTCTGTTGCACACTCTCTTTAAGTCTTATGTGTTCATAATTAATGCAGCATTATATTTCAGCTTGCTTATCTTATTGGATTAAGGTTTCTTAGAGAATTCATCATAGATCCTCTATCATGTGATTTCTAACATGGTATCAAATCTAGTGTGGACTTTTCTTCCTCTATCCAACACTCTTCGAAGAGTTTTTTCCAGATCTGAAATTAGGGTTGCAACTCTACTTCAAGATTGTTACAGATATGAAATTAGGGCTTCCAACACCTTATCTTTCAACAAAAACAAGTTTAATGGGTTTTTACCCTCATCTTCCCTGGAACACCTCTACTCGGCATTTTTTTCTTTGTTTTTTGGTGAATTTATGTAAGTTGTTTCAATTTTGACTGTTCCTCAAGAACAACACAGACTTTTTTTCCCTTAATTGAGCCACAAGTTGTTACACATCTACATTGGTATTGTGGCATCCATGGATGGAAAATGGATTTTTTCCCACCTTAATGGGGTTAACTATCATGCATTGGTTGTTCAAATGGAAACTCTACTTCACTTTAAAGGTTTATGTATGTATTTGGAGAAGCCACTTTAAGATGTGATTGATGACAATTATGATCTCATATGTCTGAAGAAGGATGAAGCTCTTGGATTGAGAACTCTGTACATGGAACCTGACCTTTCCCATCACACAAGTAGCAAAACTGCAAATAAGGTTTGGGATTCCTTTCACACCCTATTGTAGAAATTTTTAGGATCGAAAAATTAATGCAGATTCCAAAATTTCACCTCAGCGATAAGGTTTCTCAAATCTATTCCCTGTGAACTTTCAACCTTACAGCTGGATCTGAAATATAAACTTACAACAATGAATACTTCACTTCGCTTTAACCTAATTCACAAGGCTTCTCAAGAAAATAAATACCAAACAAGTGTACTTCAATGCAACGTTGTTCCATCCCTCAGGGCACACTTCTCAAGCATATAAAAAATTTGAAAATGCTTATCACAAAAGATTATAACAGTAGTAAATCTACCTTCTTATCTTCCAAATGTGTTGAATCACATAAATAATCCTGTCTCTATGTGATGTCAAATCAACATATGCATAACCAAGGCAAAAATCTACTCAATCATGAATATAACATAAGCTAAAAATCAAATCTACAAGTACAAAACTCATGTGTGTGTGTGATGAAGTACAAGTACACAACACAACTTTATCACAAAATTGATATAAGTCAAGCTAGGGTTTTGAGTCCCGAAACTCTAAGTCTTCAACTCTTGCATCAACACAACCACCAAGACCTCCATGGAATGATGAGTACAATAAACCAATCTTCTTTCAAGAAACACATCATGCCAATCTTAAGACTCATCAAGCTATCCTATTCATTATCTTTCCCTAACCTCCACGCATCAACAAGAACAAGGCTACAATATCATCCAAGGGATTAGCTCTACAAGACAAATCATCACTAACGTCATGTTTGTCTCTAGGATTTGCTTGCATAGCACAAATCCTAGAGTCTCATAAGAGAAAACTCTCCATGAATATCTAATGTGTCTCTCTCTTCTTCATTTACTCGCCTAGGGTTTACACCACAAACACTAGCTTCTTGCTTCCTCCACAACTTCTCCAAGACAATTACAAAGATAGATAGACTTCTCCTCCCTTTATATATACAATAGGGAAGGGAGGCTAACATAAAGTAAAGATGTATATCCATATAAGTATCCAACAAGGAAACCCCACAAGGAGCACTCGACAGTACAAGGATGTACAATTGTCATACTCACATTTATCCAACCACCAAGATGAAATGCCTTCTAAGCATGATTCTCTTATATCTCAACACCTCTCCTACAGGATGGTGTTCTCTTCAACAATATATTAGTCCAATGCTACCTCTTCCACGGTGGCTTCCAAGAGTCCTCATGTAAGGAATCCCCCCTCTAACTATGTGCCACATGTCATCTCATGTGCCTAATGCTTCTCCATAAGTGCCAATGTAATTACCATGCTCCAATGCTTCTCCTCAACATCTATATCCAACTCAAGAACCAACCTCCATGAACTATGCTTCTCAACCTAAGCGTCCTCGAGTCAATTGTTTAACCTCTAAGGTGTATGGCACATAATTTGATGCTCCTAGGGATAAATTCCCTCCTCCAAGTGCCTAATTCTCCTCCTCCTAGGTAGGTACCTCTCCTAATCAAGCAATTGACTCCCTCATTGTGTGCACCCAATGGTATAGTCATCATGTTGATTAGGGTAACAACCTCCTAGGTAAGGGTGACATACTAGAAATCTAGCCAAGGTCAAGCATCCACCGAAATTGAGTCATCCATATGTCTATGAAGCATATTCAACACAATGAAGAATTACAACATTTATTACTGAGTGATCATGTGTTAAAAGGAAGAATGTGTGATAGGGTTTCAAGAATACTTGGAAGGTGTTCCCTAGATATGGAGCCTCCACATGGAATGTTGAAGATTGGTCAAACCCCACAAGAGCTTTATGGATGTCTGGCTTAATTAGGACTTACTCGAGGTAGAAGCCTATAAATATAAGAGAATTTCATTTGCTAGAGGCATGGTTGAAAGTGTGGGAGTTACCCTCCAATATTAGTTAAAGATCTTTTGGAAAGAAGAAGTTAAGGGGCCTTTCAATGTAAGGATATTCATCTTTCTTTTGTTTTTCTTAAGTTGATTTGATGGCTGGAAATTACTTGTACATATATGATAATATAATCTTGGAAGAAGGGCAAGTTTGCTCCAACAAGAAGACATTAAGGTTGAGGAGAAAGACTCCCTTTGTCTTGTTGATCTTTCTTTCTATAAATTTTAGTTTAGGGTTGTTTACACCCTGTTCATGCATTTCCCTAACTAGGGATGAAAGTTAAGTGTGACACATTTAGGTCCTCTTGATCTTGTGTTGAAATCAAACTTTAAAACTTGATGTATTGTTCGTTGTTCATTCAATAAGAACGATGTCCCACTTTCTCTACTTCATTTATGGTTTTATATCTGGCTTCTCTTTAATTTTCCATGGTTGGGTGTTATGAATTAGTTGATTTTCTACTTGTTGTGAGGAGCGTCTTTGGAAGGGACCTCCTTTAATTTTATGAATATTGAAGTAAATCCACGTGGTTGGTTAGAGAATATTTATAACAACCTAACTATATCTCCTTCCATACTGTTCAAACCCTCTTGATCATTGATCCCAATTTCATCGCCCAATTGGATAGGCACTGGTCCTCACAATCCACCATCCACTAGATTCTAAAGAACATTTAAAAAAATCTTTTCTAGGGTTCCCCCCCTTGTACAGGAAAAGAATCGGCCAAAAGTGAGAGGAATATTTGTTGTGGTGAAAGTGGACAACCCTTCTAAACACCTCTAGGGTTGCACTTTGTTTAGGGACTTCAATATCTTTGAGCAAAAATCTAGGAGGTAACGAAAACAACTAAACAAAATAAAGAGAAAACAAAAGAGAAAAATAAAAGTAAGGTGAAAGAGGCCCGAAGGAGTCAATATGGAAGAGAAAAGTTGTACAAGGTTTGAAGCTATTAGTAGTGACAAAAGGATGCAATATCATCGATAGAACCTTCACAATGTTGAGATATCTTGCCTAATCTTCACTCATGGCCATGTGTTAGCCGACTATGTGGGTAGTTGAGGCCCTTTATGGATTGACGTAGAGGTCGTTGTGGGTTGTTGCACCCATTATCACACTTTGTTTTATTGTATTGTATTTGAGGGTAAGTTCATCCTAGTCTTCTCCTTGCAGATAGCAATTTTACCCGTTAATACAACACCTCCTTCATTTTACAAACTCTAAGGTGATAAGAGGTCACTAGTATAATCGTGGGAGGTCATTGGAATGTCGAGAACGAGAAATCATGGGAGAATTTGTCTATCAACGCAATAGGAGAAATTGTGGGCCACAAGAAGACTTTGATTCCATCATTAGGTTCTTCAAATTGTTAAAAGTTTAATTGAGCAATGTCAAGCTATTTTCTGAGTTGAGTCCCATTAAGCATGAAGACAACAAAACTGAGTGACATGGAGAAGTTGAACAAGGCTAATTTTTCCCTACGGAAGTCACAGATGGAAGATATATTGATTTTGAGGGATCAATATTTTACAATTGAGGGAATAGAAAAGAAACCCTCCTCGATGACAAATGAAGATTGTCTCAAGATACACAGAAAGGTCATAGCCATAATTCATCAATTTCTAGGAAGTGTCTACTTCATGTGGTTAAAGAGAAGACAACAAAAGACCTATGGAAAAAGTTGCATGATCTATATGAGAAAAACACAACATCGAATAAGGTCTTCTTGATGAAGAAAGTATACAATCTCAATATGAAGGAGGGTGCTTTAATAATGGAGCACTTAAATGAGTTCAACATAATTACCAATTAGCTTGCCTATGTTAAAATTGTTTTGGATGATGAGATTAGAGTCATCTCACTAATGTGCTCTATGTCGGACAACTGGGAGAATCTGATTGTAGCTATGAGAACTTTGATACCTAAAGGAACCTTGAAGTTTGATGATGTTAGCAACAACTTAATGAATGAGGAGTTGTGATGTAAATAAATTACAAAAAACCAGGGAGGAGAAGCTCTAACTCTAGTTGATTGTGAGAGGAAAATTGATCGAGGTCGTCAACGACGTTCAATCTCAAGAGGTATATCGAAATCGAGAAGAGGCAATCTCACTTGTTATCACTTTGGAAAACCAGGACATATTAAAAAAGAGTGTCAAATATGGAAGCGAGAACATAATGATCAAAAAACAACCAGAACATCAACCAACACAAATGAAGGTGTGACTACTATCATAATTTCATAGAATGAGGTTTTATTTACTATTTCAATGGAATATGCATGTTTATACACCTCCAACTGTAGTGTTGATTGGATTATTGACTCTAGGTCATATCACCATGTAACCCCAAGTAAAGATAACTTTGTTTCATATATTTCTAGTGATTATGGTAAAGTACAATTTGGAAACAATCACTTTTGCAGCATTGTTGGAGTGGGAGATGCCCATATCAAGACAAAGGAGGGACACCATATCTTATTGAAACGAGATAGTCATGTTCCATATATGTGCATGCATATGATTTGTGTAGGATGATTGGATGATGAAGGTTGTTCCACAAGCTTTGGAAAAGGTGGTTGGAAAATTAGTAAAGGGACATTGCTCATGGCTAAAGGATGCAAGATAAGAATGTTGTATACCTTAAGAGAAATAGGTTGCATGAGAAGAAATCTCAGCAGATTTGTGGCATAAGTGTCCAGGACACATCAGCAAGAAGGGCCTCAAAATTTTTGCTGACAAAAATCTACTTCCAAGTTTGAAATCCTATGATCTTGATCTTTGTGAGCATCGTATCTATGGTAGGAAACAAATGGTTTCGTTTATTAGAAGTGGCCATGAATGGAAAACAAATTTAATAGAATTGATACATTTTGATGTGTTTGGGCCAGTAAATATTAATTCATTAGGAGGAGCCTCATACTTCATTACATTTATATATGATTTATTTAGGAATGTTTGGGCCTACCCTATGAAAATCAAAGGCAAGGTATTCAAGATATTTTATAAATTTCATGTTGTTGTTGAAAGAGAAACTAATAAATTGATCAATTGTTTGAGGACAAATAATGGTGCGGAGTATTGCTCCAATGCATTCAAAGAATATTGTAACAAGTTTGGCATAAAGCATGAGAAGATCATTCCTCTTACTCCTCGACAAAATGGTACTGCAGAAAGAATGAATCACACTATCATGGAGAAGGTGAGGAGTATGTTACAGTCAAATTATGGATTGGAGAAGCATTTTTGGGCAGAAGCAGTAAAGATATCTTGCTACCTGATAAATCGATCTCCTACTACAACTTTGGATGGTGTGATTCCCGAAGAAGTGTGGACCAGTAGAAAGGAAAATTATTCTCACCTAAAAGTCTTTGGATGTGAAGCATTTGTGCATATTCCCAAAGAGAAAAGAACCAGTCTAGATTATAAATCCATGAAGTGTATTTTTTGGGGATGTGTGGATGGTGAGTTTGGTTACCGATTGTGGGATCCAATTAATAATAAGGTTATTAGAAGAAGGGGTGTCATATTTAATGAGTTAGAGATGTTTAAGAAGTCTACAGGTAATATGGTGGTCAAAAGAGTTGTTGACAGGTTTGTTGAACAACAAATTGATATTCCACAGTTGCAAGAAAATGGGTATCATATTCAAGAGCAAGTTGAACGACAAATGGAAGATGATGAACAACAACAAGAAGAAATTGTACAGCATCCATTGCAAGAAGTCCAACCTGAAAATGCACCACCACAATTGGATCGAAGATCTACTAGGCGTCACAAGCCTTCACAAAAGTATTCTATCTCAAACTATATTTTATTGACTAATGAAGGTGAACTTGATTGTTTTCAGGAGGCTTGTAAAGATGAGAACAACAAAGAATGGAAGAAGACAATGGAGGAAGAAATGGCGTCCTTATTGGAAAATGAAACTTGGGTGTTGGTAAAGCTTCCAAAAGGAAGAGAACCCCTACAAAACAAATGGGTGTACATGATTAAGCATGAGAAAGAAGGGAACAAGGAAAGATACAAGGCAAGGCTAGTGGTGAAAGGATTTACTCAAAAGGAAGGTATCGATTTTACTGAAATAATTCACCCATTGTTAAAATGTCATCCATTAGAATTATTCTTGGTCCCTTTTTTGCTTCAGATTTGGAGTGTGAATAATTAGATGTAAATACAACCTTCCTTCATGGCGAGTTGGAAGAAGAGATTTAAATGGAGCAACCAAAAGGCTTGAAAAAAGAAGGTAAAGAAAACTTGGTTTTCAAGTTGAAGAAGAGCCTCAATGGACTAAAGTAGGCACCTCATTAGTGGTATAAGAAATTTGATTCATTTATGTTGGAACATGGATTTAGAAGACTAAAGGTTGATCATTGTGTCTACATCAAGAGGTATGGCCAAGAAAAGTACATTATACTATTGCTTGATGTAGATGACATGTTAGTCATTGGACATGATAAGAATTTTATTGACAAGTTGAAGAAAGATTTGGTCAGTCGGTTTGCAATGAAAATTTTGGGTCCAACACAACAAATACTAGGCATGGATATCATACATGACAAAAAGGAGAGAAAATTTTGGCTCTCACAAGAAAAATATATTGAGAAGGTTCTTTATAAGTTCAATATGAAGGATGCCAAACCAGTTCGTACACCCCTTGGTGTTGATTTGTGCCCTTGTGATGAAAGGGAGAAGGAGGAAATCGACAAAATTCCTTATGCTTCAGTAGTTGGTAGCTTGATGTATGCCATGGTATGTACTCATCCATATATTATAGGTTGAGTGGGAGTAGTGAGCAAGTTCCTTGCAAAGTTGAGCAAACAACATTGGCAAACAGTAAAGTGGATTTTGAGGTATCTCAATGGTACTAGTCATTATTGTTTATGTTTTGGTAATAATGATGTTATGCTCGAAGGTTATATATATGCATATATGGTTGGAGATGTGGACACTAGAAATTCCACCATTGGTTATTTATACACTTTTGTACGCGCAACAGTGTCTTTGATCTCCAAACTGCAGAAAGTAGTAACCCTCTCCACAACAAAGGCATGATACATAGATCCAAAGGAATCTTGAAAATAGATGTTGTGGATGTAGTGATTCCTAGGGGAGTTGGGAATAAAAGAAGACAAATATGTGATGAATTGTGATAGTCGGATCACCATCTGTTTAGAAAAAACCCTAGCTATCATTCAAATAACAAGCACATTGACATCAGGTACCATTAGATAAGAAAATTTTTACCAAGAGATAAGCAAGCACTATGTCGAAGCTTGAGAGGCCTGGGATAACTTGATGAGTGGGCTTGGGAAAGGATAAACAAAAAAGAGTTCATCTATGATGCATGGATTTTTTGAGGGTCATAACTTTTGAATCAATTATCCGTTTGGGCTGAAATTTTACAAGGAGTTGTGTCTCAAAGAGTTCATTGTCATGCCGATGTGATCCTTCAAATCAAACATTGTTTCGACACTTTAATAGGGTCAAATTCCTTCATATAAGGCCTCAAATTGGGGTTTTAGTGTTTTTAAGGGAATTTTTAAATCTTCAATTATTAGTTATCTATTAGTTTATGAACGTGATAAAAAATGAGTGTTGAAAAATAATGCCAATCTAGTTAGTTCTTAGTTATTGATTAGTTTTAGAGTCATGCAAGAATTTCCTAAAATTGGTTGTTTTTCTAAAATTAGTTGTTTTTCTAAAATTAGTTTTTTTCGAAAATCTCATATAGTAGTTATAAGGGGTTGAACCTCCATTGTAATCGTTGGGAAGGAGAAGGAATAAAAGAGATTTATTTTCCATTCTCGTGTGTTTCCATGATTGTTAGATCTTGTGAATGAATCCAAGTTTATTGGTTACATCATTCGGTACCAGAGTAGGAATATGGATGGGAGAGGAAGAAGACGAGCATGGTATCTTGCTTAGATGCGCAAAGATATGCAAAACCTCCAAAGGAAAGTAGAAGATCTTACAAATGTGTTGGCTAGTCAAAGAATAATACAAAGAGAAGTGTCTAATGAGGGGATAGTCTGAGGAGATGTAGATCAACATACACAACATGAAGAAGAAGAACCAGAGCTCATGACTTTTGAAGAGAGGATGCTCAAGGCTCTAGAAGGGAGAAATGATAGGATCAAGATGGAAGTTTCAAAATATGCAGTGAATCTTAAACTAGAGGAGTTAATAGATTGGTTTAATGCCATGGAAAAAATAATTGAATGGCAGCCTATGCCAGAGGAAAAGAAGGTGATATTTTCATGCACGAAGTTGAAGGGTCATGCCATTATTTGGTGGGATCATGTGAAAAAAAATAGAACAAAAAAAGGAAAAGATAAAATTAGGACTTGGAGCAAGATGGAAAAAAATTGTGAGATTTTTTTTTTGCCTCTAGACTACGCCCATAACCTTTTTCGTAGATTTTAGAACTTGAAGGAAAACTTGTCCACCATCAAAGAAATCACAAACAAGTTTTATCAGTTGTCCATTCGCGTGGATCATCGAGAAACTGATGAGTAAATGGTTGCAAGGTATGTGAATTGTTCAAAATTTTCTATTCAATATGAACTAAGCATGCATAGGGTTTGTAGCATGGAAGAGGCATACCAATTAGCCTTAAAGGTCGAGGAAAAGAAAAATCGACAATTTTCTCAAAGGAATAGAGGAGAAAAGAGGGGTACATCGTTTGCCTCATGGGGTGGTTTTAACTATGGAGGAGGCGAATAGAGGAGAAAAGAGGGGTACATCGTTTTCCTCACAGGGTGGTTTTAACTATGGCGGAGGCGAATCATCCCTAGGAGATGAGAAAGCAGAAGAAATTCGAAAAGGTAACCTGAATCAACCACGAGGAAGAGGATTTCAGAGGGGTAGAGGTTATGGTGGTAGCAGAGGAGGAACTTATGTGTGTTTCAGGTGTGGTGTACAGGGTCATCGATAACTTGAATGCCCAAATTATAACATGCAAGAGTCAAAGAAAGCACAATAGCCTAGTTTGAACTTGGTCCAATCTAAGAATGAAGAAGAACGAGTTGAATATGAAGTCTTGCCTGATATGGGGGAGAGTATCATGATACATAGGTCAATGGTGATTCCCAAAAAAGAGAAAAGGTAGAGTAACAACAATGAAGATTCTTGGCTTCGAACAAATGTTTTTTGAACCATATGCACTTCCAGGGGAAAGGTATGTCAAGTTATTGTTGATAGTGAAAGTTATGAGAATATTGTTTCCAAAGAGATGGTAGATAAGTTGAAATTATGTTGTGGAACACATCCCCATCCTTATCGATATGCATGGTTCAAAAAGGGGAATTAAGTCATCATTAATAAAATATGTTTGATCAATTTTTCCATCAGTAAGACTTATAAAGATGAAGTATGGCGTGATGTCATTCCAATGGATGCATGTCATATGTTATTGGGGAGGTCTTGGCAATATGACAAAAAATTCATGCATGATGGAGGAAAGACTGCTTACACCTTTTGGAAGGATAGATCGAAAGTCGTCTTATTTCCCCTTAAGGACGAGGGGAAAACTGAGAATATGTTGTCAAAAAGAGAGTTTATTAAGGAAACGAAGGCAATAAGATTCTGATATGCATTAAAAGTGAAAAAAGGAGTTGTGGAGAATGTATCAATTCCTACTGAAGTGGCCAAGTCACTAGAAGAAAATGTTGATGATCTAGGAGGATATAAGGAATGCTCATAGAGGTCTAGGAGGATTTGGAACACTCACAAAGGTCCCAAGGGGTCCATAAATGCTCAAAATTAAACCATCTCAAATCTTCTCGAAAATGACATCATTGAGTAGAGCTTGTTGTCATATTTCCAACAGTGCAAACGGTTTGGAAAACAGAGCTTGTACGCAAATGTTATTGGCAGTCAAAGTACAAGTCAACCAAGGTCAAAGTCAAAAGTCAAAGGGGTAAAAAGGACACATGTCATGTCTGTACAATGACATGTGGCATGACTATACAAGTGACATGGCCACATCCCAAGGTGCTACATGGACTGATCGTACAACTTATTGGGCAACACAGGTGGTTCAATCATAGATTGACAAGCGACATCCAAGTGGTCCAATGGTTTATTGACACGTGGCAAGGTTAGCCAATGAGAGGGTGCCACATGGAAACCCCTCATTGGCCAGTAACGATTTATGTTATGTAAAATTTTATGGAGTCTGGGGGAATCAAACCTATGACCTTCGTGACCACTCAAAGTCTTCACATAACCCTCCACATCAATGCACCACTCAATGTTCCTTGTTATCCATATGGAAAACAAGGTATATATTTTAATATAAGGTTTTATATGGGTGGCCAAAGGGCCGAGGGCCTAAGCCCTCGTCCCTTGGCCTATGAACATACCATGCAACCACTATATAGCGCGGAGGAGGGCTTAACACATATATCCCGATGGAGTTTATATAACCATATGTTATGGTTATAACATATAATATTTGTTCCCAAAAATCACATGGTTGGTAAGTTATATATAACATATATTTATATGTTATAATTAAAACATAACTAATGGGATATGCCTTGAAAGGAATAGAACCCAGAACCTTCGTTAATTTACCAGATGGTTCTAACCAATATTCCATGACCCATATATAGTGGAGATTCCTGCTAAAATTAGTAACAAGTTACACACTAAATCAGACAAGAGGTTGGTCGACTTGGCCTATATATTGGGCACAGATCCCAATGTTTGCACACATCCCTATGCATATATTTTGTGGTGCATGGATCCTGATATAGGGAATGAATCCCAACATTGTACAGACTGTACGTAAGTACGTGCAAGTACAAACCAAGTTTGGTGTTGCACCGTAAAGCATGCCAAATGGTACCTTCACGAAATTTCAAGTGTTTTATATAAATTCTGCACGATTTTTTGCCAGAATCATGAATATGAGGTCAGTTTGGTGATTTGAGGTCATTGAGAGTGAAATTGAGCTAGTTTGGAAATTGGTCGATTTTATAGTCAAAAGTTTCAGAATTTCACAAGGATTTCAATAGTGAAATTATGTTCTTGTTTTGAGTAATGTAATTTAAGAGCATCCATTAAATTGGCATATGCGAGTCATTTTACATGTGTTTTTCATACTTGAGATGGAGAAGACAATTTTCATTAGAATGAATGGAACTTAAAGATGAAGCAAAAGTATGTAATTTGAGTTCTTTTATTTTCCGTTGTGTCATCTCATTATAATTAAGCAAGCTAATCTTCAATTTATGAGTTTTTGGGTAAAAATCACATCATCATAATTTTGCAAACCACCCTAATATGATCAATAAATTATTCTGGATCAAGTTAGATATTGCATGTATATATGTAAAGCAATAAGTGGTGTCTAAGCATTTTCGGATCAGTTGATGTTATCCCTAATGAACTACCTGATGGTCTTCCACCAAAGAGGGATATTCAACATCACATTGATCTAATCCCATGATCATCTTTACTTATTTAGGAAGCCATTGGGAAGAGTCCTACACAACATGCAGAGCTCAATTGGCAAGTGAAATAACGTATAAAGAAAGGTTTGGTAAGAGAAAGCATGAGTCCCTGTGTTGTACCAACATTGTTGACTCCCAAAAAGGATAATACATGGAGGATGTGCAAAAATAACAGAGCAATCAATAAAATTACCATCAAATATTGGTTTCCTATACTGGGCTTGGATGACATGATAGATGTGCTAGCCAGAGCTAAATATTTTAGTAAGATTGATTTGCAAAGTTGATACCACCAGATCTAGATTCATGAAGGAGGTGAATGGAAAATTTCCTTCAAGACCATGGATGGACTATATGAATGGATGGTGATGCCATTCAGGTTGTCCAATACACCTAGTACATTCATGTGGTTGATGAATACTATTCTTTGAGCTTATATCGGTAAGTATGTTGTCATTTATTTTGATGAAATCCTAGTTTTCAGTAACAACAAAGAAGATCACTTGCAGTATTTAAAAATTATATTGGATGCATTGAGAAAACATAAAGTTTATGCAAACCTGAAGAAATGTGGGTTCCTGCAAGAAAGTTTGGTATTTCTGGATTTTTTCATCTCAACAAAAGGATTCTATATGGATTCAGAGAAGGACATGGCAATTTTGGAGTGGCCTAGTCCTAAGAGCATAATAGAGGTAAGAAGTTTTCATGCACTGGCTACCTTTTACTGAAAATTTATTCAAAATTTTTGCAGTATTGTAGCACCCATAACAAATTGCACCTAAGGCAAGGAATTCATGTGGACCAATGAAGCTGAGGAAATTTTTAAGTTTCTAAAGAAGAAGGTAGTTGGGGCACCCATATTAGCCTTGTCGTATTTTGATAAAGTGTTTGAGGTAGACTGTGATGTTTCACATGTAGGCATTGGAGTTGTACTTAGCCAAGTAGGTAGACCAATTGCATTTTTTAGTGAAAAGTTGAATGAGGTAAGAAAGGACTACTCCACATATGATGTATAATTTTATGCAATTGTGCAAGCATTGCGACATTGGAGGCATTATTTAGTGCCAAAAGAGTTTGAGTTATTTACCAATCACATTACATTAAAATATGTAAACACCCAAAATAAATTGAATAATAAACATGCACAATGGGTCTCTTTCCTACAAGGCTACACCTTTGTTCTAAAGCACAAATTAGGATGAAATAATCAAGTTGTAGATGCATTGATTCGGCACAATGATATTTTGAAAACCATGGAAAATCAAGTAATTTTGTTTGTTGCATTAAAGGATCTTTGTGCGTCTGATAATCATTTTCGGGAGATTGTGGAACAATTGAAGAATCCAGTCACTGGGAACATGGATCTTAATCAGGGTGAATATTTTATGCAAGATGGATACTTGTTGAAAGGAAAACAAATATGCATTCCAATTGGTTCTATTATCCCTAACTCCTAGGGATAACTAAGGATATGATGTCTCTAGGCCCTCGGGTTGCAGACATTGAGTATCGAGAGACAACCTGACCAACAATGTCCACTTGCACACAAAGAGACCCACCTCGCCACCACAACTCCAGGTTCATCACAAAAGTATCCACCACATCAGCTAGCTTCCAGAAGAAATTGGGTCTTTCTCCATGAGGTACAAGCCAGGTATTATGGTGAGTGTCGTTTCAATAGTTGAGGCATTTGAGTTTGTTGCATTTATTATTGCTTTTGATTATGTAACGTTTGCTTGGACATTATACTCTTTGCCATGTTTCACTTTGGTGGTTGACATTGCACCCTAGTAAGTGGGTCACCCTTAGGGATAGTTTTTATACTGTGAGGACCTCTTGACAAGTCATCGTGTCATTCGCAACCATACTTGTCACTTTCCACACTTCATCCCCTCATCTCCTTACCTTTTGGCATTTTCGGGTGCATTGACCTAAGAAGGGGTTGTCCCTCATTTCATGGGAAGAAGTGGCTGAAGGCCCAGAGGGGAGATGGTTGGAAAAAGATAAGAGCCTAATTATGAACCTTCCATATTCTTTCCCAAATAGGTCTCGAGAACAATGAAATGCTTCTCCTAAAAAATCAAATACCTGCAAAAACAAACACATAACATAAATGTCCCATTTGATTGAGGGATTTACACAAAGTGCGTTACAAGATAGACTATACCCCCATAGAACTATGTTTAATTATCCCTTCAAGTGACACTTTGGTATTGTCCCCTAAGCTAATTGATTCACCCTAGGGAGTACCGAGTGTTTGGACCTTAATTAATTAAAGCAATAAATGGGCTTGGAAAAAGGATGCATTGAAAACGAAGGTGCAACACACCCTCTACAAAGGAACTCATAAATGAGACACTAAAACCCCTGGTATGTCATGAAATCCATGCCAAAAATTATTCCCCCCATCCATGATACCTCATCCACATGAATTAGAAAGAGGTTCCCTCAGGAAACACCCCTAAAATTGAGGTATGATTCACCCAATAGGTCATTTTGTCAACCCTCCCATATCTAAACTTGGTAAATTACATAGGGTCTTTGAGAACTTGTCTATTTTGATGAGGTGGTTTGGATATGAATGATTATATGGCTCTTTTATTTATTTGATTTACTCATCATGATGCATTTGACTTGATATCCTTGGAGGGCATATTCATTTGTCTTTGCATGACCTACTTGGTGGAGAATTTGGGAAGAATAAGCCTGGCTTGGGCTTCCTTGGGGCTTGAATCCCACAGGTTGGATGCCAAGGGCCCACACTATGGATGATGATGATATGCCTTTGGAGGCCTAGAGGACACCTTGGAGGATATTTTCCAGCCCCTACATACCAAACGAATTGCTTGAAAGGGGAAAAACATCACTTTTTGAGGGCTTAACATCACCCTAAGGCTAGGTTGCGGTGGTGATGTATGTTTTGATGGAAATTTGGAAATTTTTGGACGAAGAGGCCCATGGATCATGGAAGAAAATATTTGGTTGAATACAATTGGCCTTTGGAGGCCTAACACTCCCTTCTCCAACTCAAAGACTTGACTAAAAGTGCCAAACCTTGCCCAAAAAAAGGGGTGATGTCATGTTTCTAGGGTTTTTCTTATGTTCAAAATATGAATTAAATAATATTACTTTTGTTAAGGGGAAAAGTAAGGGTTGTTGTCCCCTTATCTTGTGTTTTACCCTAAGTTTTGTGGAAAAAACATGTTTTAGAACATTTGTTATAAATATAGATCAACTCTATTTCATTTTAATGATAACTCTCCCATTGTGAGAAGACTCCTACCTGGAATTTGTGCCCTCTTTGTTAAATCTCTCTCTCTCTTATGCTATTATTATGGTTTATCTTTTCTATTAGTGGATGATGTGATGCACTTTCTCTAGTTGATCTATTCTCTTGCATTTGTGGTGGATTAATCTTGGTAAAAAGGAGGTTTATCTTGTTGATGCTTGGACAAGGTAAGGAGTCTATCTTATTGTTTCTTAATTGCTTGGTTACAAGTTTGATTTTATAGACTTATTGGAGAGTATAAGGGCATACAACTCCACAATGTCCATCATTTTTGTCTTGGAATAATTTGTTGCATAAGGTTTTACTAGGAGGAGTAAAAGGGCTTACACCCTCATAGTTCGTCGTAGTTAGCCTTGTTGGGGAGTAAAATGGATTACACCCCCAAGGGTATAGTATTGATAATTCTTTCTTTACTTGAATCCATAACTCAATATCTAAAGGCACTAATCTATTTGCACTGGAGAAATAAAATCTTGCATTGGTAAACGTGAAAAATAGGGATTTTGAGATTGTCTAAATTGGAAGTTGCTCTAGTTGCTTGAGGTCTCCTAAAGCCCTCAAGGCATCTTGTTTCTATAATAACTTCTTGGTGTTGTTATAACAATAAATATATAGCCAATAGGGCTACAACAAACCCTACACATTTTCTTAAATAACTCACAACTCAACCATCATAAGTTGTCAATATTTTGCCTCTACAATCTACTAATCCTAACACACTTTTTGGGTGGATTACTTGCAATTTTTGGTGGATGATTTTTATGCTATAACAACTTGTTTTCTACTTCCATAAGGCTAATTGATCTGATTATTTTCGGCACAAAATGAGAGCGAAGATATAATAAAGAAATGTACAGAGATATCTCGGATACCCAATAATATAACATAAATGTATCAGAGATGCAACCATAAACATAGAGATACAGTAATACACAAATTTCTATTAATGAGCGAAAATGTACAAAGACTGTAAAAATATAGAGTGAAAGACTCACTAGAATGGTGGAAGCTTATCTTTGAGAAGAGATGTGTTCGCTACTCGCATTCGCAAGAAGATGATTAAAATTAGGCTCTGAAGGTATTTTTACAATAAACCAGAATGTCAAAAACCCTAGACATCCAAAAACCAAACCCTAGGAGATGAAGCACCAAAAGTCACGTGGGCCCTGTTTGGGTAAGTTAGTACATCAACTTCCCAGGGTCGTAACTTTTTCATACAATCTCCGTTTTAGGCGCACGATAGCCCGTTGGAAAGATATCGTCGAGGAGATTCATTTTGGGGGCTCAATTATTTATACGTCTATCTTTGAGAAGCTCAATCCCGAAAAACCTTCATTTAGGCCCTCAAAATGGCCTCGGAAGTTAAAACTGCTAAAAATAGTAAATTGCTAAAATTGTCAGAAAACTATTTTGAGAGAGTTGGAAAAGGTGGGTGGCCACTGATATCCACCTGGGTCAATCCACCCTCCTTAGGAAGCAATGGTCTCCATTGTGTTGAGTTCCCGGGGGAGAGAGGGAAGTATTTGTTAAATCTTAATCTTGGTGAGTTGCTTGCCTTGTTGGAAACATCGCGTTGCTTGGTTTGTGGAAGGCTGTCACAAACTTGTTGCTGGAGGGGTTGAGTCTATTCAACAAGTCGAGCTACATGAGAGGACTGTGTGCAGAAGGAATATTTGTGCTTCATTGCAACTTTATCGATATGCTTCTATTGGATAGAAGGTGCTTGCGGCGAGGATGTAGTTGTTGCAGTGTCCTTTTGTTCATCTTTTGAACAGATTGTGAAGAAGCTGAATTTTGCAGTATGAGATACTACCTTGCGACACTGTTTAGGTGGAACAATAGTTAGAACTACCTCTGGTATTCTGTAGATATGACCCCCCAGAGAAACAATGACACTGTGGGGTTGAGACTCATAAACAACATGGCGTTTGCACATATATGGCTGGCCCAAGAGAACATCACAAACATAAAGTGGGGAAACATCACATAATACCTCATCCTTTAAGGGATGGATGTCGTATGAAAATTGACACTGTTGGCTGACACAGAGATCTCGTCCTTGGCGAAGCCACCCGATGTTGTATGGCTTTGGGTGTGGTGTTGTCAACAATCCCAATTGTTTGATGACCTCTGCTGAGATGAGGTTCTTCTGGCTTTCGCTATCAACAATAAAATGCAATGGGGTCCCCTTCACCCACATATATTAATGAAAAATGTGCTCGCCCTCTTCAGGATCTGTTGGTTCTTTTGGTTGAATTGTTGCGATCATGACAATAGCAGTGGGGTTTGCGTCGATGATCTGTCTTTTACCAGTATTTTCAAAATCAGATTCTGAATCAGGGTTCAGCTCCTTGTCTTTGATATCAGCCACCAATGACTACTTTGAGCGACATTCCTCGGTGTTGTGCCAGGGGCTTTTGTGGAAATCACACCATTTTCCTGTGTCCTTCTTTGTCTTCCCGTGACCCTTCTTTTCCCGTGGTTTGGGCTGGTTTTTGGGAGACTGTTTGTTAGGGCCATCTTTATCATACTTTGGTTGTTGCGTATTTGCAGACCCAAACTCCTATTTGTTCTGGTGCTTAAATTTATGCTCGATTTTAACAACATATCGATAAGCAACATCGAGTGATGAGATGTCCAAAAAATCCATTTTAGTTTGGATGTATTTGTGTAGAGCTCCACGGTATTTCAGAACCAAATGTCGTTCAGAGTCTTTGATACCCATCTTGGTGTGAAAGGTATGGAAGGTATTGGTGAACTCTGGAACTGCTTGTCCTCTCTCTTGCCGCAGTGTGGTCCATCTCATATACTGGTCCTCATAGTTTCCAATAGGGTAATATTATTCCTTTACTGCTTCCACAAAAAAATCCCAAGTAGGATTGACCCCATATATTCCAGACTCTTCTGTGGAACTTTGCTCCAAGTAAGTTTCCCACCAATGTTTGACATGTGGGAGATCTTTAAGGAGCGCGAAGGTGATATTTTCTCTGTCAGAAAAATTGTGAACATATAAATAACCTTCAAGCAGATTTAACCATTTTTCTAGGGCATCCGCATCTATATGAACTTCAAATACGAGAATATCAAAATTAACCTGTACCTTGAAAGGAGAGGTTCTTACAAAGTGGTTGTTTGATGAATATGCCCCTGTTTCTATTGACAGACATTGAAGGATGTGGAAAAAATTCTCCATCATTTCGTTCCTTTGTCGCGTGAGAGCTTGCTCAAGCAACAAATTGATAGAATCCTCTGCTATGTTGTTTTTCGTTTCTTCCACCATGGAGGATTTCTTGGGTGTGTGATATAGATTGTCTTCAAGAGAGGTAAGCTCGAGACCCAAATCTATATACTCATACCTCATCAGGGACGTGTACTGAGAAAACAATCAAGAGCAACTTGCTCTGATACCACTGATCCGGATTATTTTTGACACAAAATAAGAGTGGAGATATAATAAAGAAGTGCATAGAGATATCGTGGATATCCAATAATATAACAAAAATGTATCAGAGATGAAACCATAAACATAGAGATACAATAATACATGATTTCTATTAATGAAAGAAATGTACGGAGACTGTAAAAATACAGAGTGAAGGACTCACTAGAATGGTGGCAACTTATCTCTAAGAAGAGATGTGACAGCTACTCGCATTCGCAAGAAGATGATTAGAATGAGGCTCTGAAGTATCTTTTACAATAAATAGGAATTTCAAAAACCCTAGACATCCAAAAACCTAACCCTACGACATGAAGCACCAAAAGTCATGTGGGCCTTGTTTGGGTAAGGCAATACATCAACTTCCCCATGTTGTAACTTTTGCATACGATCTCCATTTTAGGCACACGATAGCCTGTTGGAAATGTATCATTGAGGAGATTCATTTTGGGGGCTCAATCATGCCCTTCTCCATCATTGAGAAGCTTGATCCTGAAAAACCTTCATTTAGGCCCTCAAAATGGCCCCGAAAGTTAAAACTACTAAAAATAGTAAATTGCCAAAATTGCCAGAAAACTATTTTGAATGAGTTGGAAAAGGTGGGTGGCCACCGATATCCACCTATATCACTGATAAAATATATCTGCAACACTTCTTTATAACAGTCTTACATTTATGCTAAATTCTTTCTCTTTCAATCTTGAGTTGTACTAGTTATACCTAGCTTAGCTCTTGCATCATTATGTTGAGTTTTGGCATTTATTTAGCAACTATTGTTCACATTTATTTGCTGATTTGTATATTCATATATTTATTCTAACAAGGACAACAATATTTACTTGTTTTTCCAATAATATTATTGGGTTTGTATCTCGATTCTTCTTGTGTCTCGACCAGGTACAACTATCATTGGTAAAGTCTCTTACACTATGGCACATATTCCTTCATTCGTGAGACTCTTTCAAATAATTCTTACCTTCCATCATTGACCTATAGGGGTCTCACCTCCTTTTCACTTCTTTTCCCCTTAGGGTCATCTGGGATTCCCCCCTTGAGGTGATCACTTCACCTCTAAAGTGAAGGGAATACCTATCTGAGGTGGCAATGGGTAGGTGTTCTCTTAGTTTTCACCATCTTGTGAGTTGGGTCGGGCTTTTCCCAACCTACAACTTGCATGATAACAGGTTCAACGAGGGAATATATTATCAGAAACCTTCATAGTAGTGGTTTGGCAGGACATTTTGGAAAGGATAAGACACTAGAATTAATCAAAGATAAGTATTATTGGACGAAGATGAAAAAGGATATAACCAGGTATGTGGCGCGGTGTAGGATTTTCCAAATGGCTAAAGGACACTCACAAAACACAGGGTTGTATATGCCATTACCAGTGCCCACAAGCCCATGGAAATATCTGATCATGGATTTTGTGTTGGGGCTCCCAAACACACATCGAGGTAGCGATTCTATTTTTGTGGTTGTTGATAGATTCTCTAAAATGGCTCATTTCATTGCTTGTAATAAAACTAGTGATGCATCGAGGGTGGCATAATTATTTTTTCATAAGTTGTTAAATTGCACGGGGTTCCAAAAACTATTACCTCTGATAGAGATACTTTGTTCTTGGGTCATTTTTGGAGAACTTTATGGAAGAAAATGGGGACTAAATTATAGTTCAATAGTGGCTATCACCCCCAAATAGATGGGAAAACCGAGGTAGTAAATCGAAGTTTGGGAAACCTGTTATGGATCATTGTTGGAGAGAATCCCAAGTAGTGGGATTTGGATTTACCTCAAGAAGAATTTTCCTACAAAATTTCAATGAATATATCTACAGGTAAATCTCCATTTTAGGTTGTTTACGGTAGAAATCCTATGGGTGTCCTAGATTTGGTGCAACTACCACTTGGGGATATGATCAGTGATGAACAAATAACATATAAACAAATTGAGGAGGCCAAGAGACAGGGGGAAATAGAGGGAAGACTACGAGTGTTAAATCAGTTGACAGATGATCAGAGAAAGGAACTGAGGAAGAGGGAATTTTTGACATACACTAGAAGAAATAAATCTTTGGTTCCTCCTTCACAACCTTCCCCTCCCCCTCATCCAGAAGCAACCGCTCTTTCTCCATCTATAGAGAAGGTGATATCACCACTTCCACCTTCAATACATGAGTTGCTTCCAAATCAAGCTCCAACAGAAGATGAGATTCAATTGAACATAGATGTTGCAACCATGTTTGGGAAGTTGAATAAGATGGTCCCTGTAATTGAAATGTGAAAAAAAAAATTCAGTGAGGAGGGAAATATTGAAGTTATTACAGGTACCAACTGAGAAGGAGGATTCTCTAATCATTTTGAACACCATGTATTTTGATTGGAAAAGGGACAACAACCCTCTGTTTTTTCTTTCCTTGGGCATGAATGGCCTCTTCCTAAACAATTGTATGTTGGATTTTGGGGCCTCAACAAATTTCATGTCTTTGAAGGTGATGGAACAACTTGGCTTAAAGATGACCCAACCACATGGAAATGTGTGTGGCATTGATTATAAGAGGGTTAACATTTATGGACTGTGTGAGAACGTTGAAGTCCTCTTGATTGATATTTTGCATAACATCCTCTTTGTGAACATTGTAGTGATTGATGCTCTAGATGCTTGGGGGATGCTCTTATCAAGGAGTTGGTCTGCTGCTCTTGAAGATTTTATTATCATGGATCTTACCCATGCACACATTCCCATGGGGGATGGAACCTTTGAGATCATATATAGTCGAGAGTAGGTTGACAAGCATGTGATGGACCCCAACGGTCCTGATTACATGAGTGAAGGTGATTTAGATGAGGTTCTAAAGACAATTGAGTATGATCCATGAGACTTACATTTCATGCAAGAGGACTGCATAGATACGCTGCTCCCAGGAACAAATGAGTACAAAGAAAATCTTGCTAAGTTCCAAGGGAAAGAACCAGGGTCCATCTAGATGTTGAAGAAAGAAGATAACGAACGTGAGGACGCCATCAGAAACGTAGACAACACAGGACCTCCTTCCTATCCTTACATCGAGAATATACCTTACATCAACTACAGTGAAGGAATTATTGCGTCCATGTGGGACAAGAAGAAGGGAAAGCCTAAATATGGCCAAAAGTATGACAACGCTTGACTTGGTCCTTACATAATCAAGAAGAAGTACGAAAAAGAGAAGTATTACTTGACAGTTTTGGACGGGAGAAAGATGCCATTACCAGTGGATGGGTCTCTTCTTCAGCCCTAGATTCAGAACACTTGACTTCTTCAAGACCCAAGCCCCAGGTAATTAGGTAGGTCATTTTGATTTCCTTCATTTTCATATTGATTGCTCATGATAGTTTAGCTTCATTTCATTTTTCATTTTTCTCTACTTGAACATTGATTTCATGTTTAGTTTAGGTTTATGAAAAAATTAAAAATTTTCTATTTCTAGATAGATTGTCATTTTTTACTTTTGATATATATGGATGAAGGGTGATAGAACCGCCCTAGATTTTATAGTTTTATGTTTCATTTTTGTCATAGGTCCACCAAGATATGTTATGGTTCTCATGCACTCTACGACAAGTACATGCCCCCAAGTAGGATCAAGATGTTATCCCCAAATCCTAGGAATAACTAAGGAGATGATGTCTCGATGCCCTTATGTTGCATATATGGAGTACAGAGAGACAACTTGACCAACAATGTCCACTTGCATAGATAGAGAGTTATTTCACCACCACAGTTCCAGGCTCATCATGAGGGTATCCACCACACCAACTTGCTTCCAGAGGACATTGGATCTTGCTTCATGAGGTACAAGTCAGGTATCATGGTGAGTGTCATTTCAATATTTGAGGCATTTGGGTTTGTTGCATTTAAAATTGCTTTGATTATGTAATGTTTGCTTGGAAATTATTCTCTTTTCCTTGTTTCACCTCGGTGGTTGACATTGTACCCTAGTAAGTGGTCACCTTCATGGATTGGTTTACTACTGGGAGGTCCCCTTGATGATTCATTGTGCCATTCCTGACCATAGTTGTCACTTTCCACATACAGTCCCCCCATCTCCTTATCTTTTGGGTTTTCGAGTGTACTGACCCAAGAAGGGGTTGTCCCTCATTTCATGGGAAGAAGGGGCTAAAATTCGAGAAGGGAGATAGATGAAAAGAGGTAAAATCCATATTATAAACCTTCCATATGTTGACCCAAAATCTCTCGAGAGAAATGAAACACTTCTCCTAAAAAATCAAAGACCTGCAAAAGCAAACACATAACATAAATGCCCCACTTGATTGAGGGATTTACACAAAGTGTGTTACAAGCTAGACTATACCCCCATGTCACTATGTGTTATTCTCCCTTAAAGTGACACTGTGGTACTTCCCCCCAAGATAATCTATTCACCCCTAGGGAGTACCCAGTGTTTGGACCTTAATTAATTAATGGAAATGAATGGGATTGGAAAAAGGATGCATTAAAAACGAAGGTGCAACACACCCTCTACGAAGGCACTCATAAATGAGACACTACGATCCCTTGTATGTCATGAAACCTGTGCCCAAGAGTCTATCTCCTATCCATATCATATTTTCCACATGTCTTAGAATGGGGTTCCATTCAGGAAACATTCCTTGACCTATAGGATGATTCACCCAATAGGTCATCTTATCAACCCTCCCATACCAAGACTTGGAAAGTTTCATAGGGTCTTTGAGCACTTGTTTATTTTGATGAGGTGGTTTTTTATGCACGTGCTTAAAAAACTCTTTTATTGACTTTATTTACTCATCATGATGCATTTTAATTGAGATCCTTAGAGGGAATATTCATTGTCTTTGCAGGACCTTGTCTAGTGGACATTATTGGAAAAACAAGCCTAGCTTGGGCTTCCTTGGGGCTTGAAGCCCTCCAGTTGGATACCATGGAAAAGACTCTAGATGATGATGAAAACCTTCATAGGCTTGAGATAATCCTTGGAGGACCTCACCCATGCCCCTACTAGCCCAACGTTTTTCCTTTGGAGGCCAAAATGTCATACTTTGAGGGCTTGACATCATGCATGGGTTAGGGTTTGGTGGTGAAGAGACGCATGGAATAATTTGATGAGGATGCCTTAAATAGGTGGAGAGGGGGGGATATAACCTTGGAGAAATGCCTTTGGAGGCCCAATGTTTCATCCCCAACCTCAACGACTTACCAAAGATGCCAAAACATTTCCCTATGTTAATGTTTTTGCCATTATTATAGTTCTTTGCATTTCAATAGATAAGAGCATCATAAGAACAAGATCACTGAGAAATACACATTCACAAGAGACACAAAATTTATCCTGGGAAACCCTCTAGGGGAAGAAAACCCAACAAAAACTTCCTTATCATAAATAGCTTATACAATGTTCAATAGATAACTCAAACCAATACAAAAAATTCCTCCCAAGAGATGTACCACTCTTCTCCCTCTCTCCAACTGGTAATTGCAGCTTGCCTCATAATATAATGAGCAAGTGAGTTGTGTGTTAGAAGTGAGGTGATAGCCTCTTATTTATATCAATCTGGCATGTGTGAAGAGTCACCATCTGGCAGGGCCGACCTCTCACTCTGGGTGGGTAAACCCACCTTTAATTAATTTTGGGCCTTCCATTATAACTATTGGGGCCGACTTCTTATTTATCACTTTGTAATTGTCCGATGACCAATCCGCAAAAGGGGATTTGGTCCTTATTCAATTACCAACATGATTAATCCACAATGGGGATTAATCTAATAACAATAATAATGATAATGACATGATTAATCCACAATGGGGATTTAATTCAATAACAAAATAATAATAAGAATGCTCTTCGCAGTTACATTATTTCAACACTCCCCCTTAACAAGAAGGGTAGTCTTCTTCAGCATCAGGCGAGAGAGGTCTGCATCATCAGTGGCATCTGGAGGACAGTATCGTTAATATCATCTTGAACAATTGTCTAGCACATTTACGAGTCATCAGAAGTTTTCTTCATC
>JZKD02S1839533.1:0-13057 GCA_000966675.3 Picea glauca
TCCATTTCTTCAACCATGGCCTTCTTCCAGAGTTTACTATCCTCTGAATTCACTGCTTCCCTGACAATTCTGGGATCATCATCAGTAATAGATAAAGCAAAATTGGAATGAAAATTAGGTGGACTATACCTTTCTGGTTGCCTTCTATTTCTCACTGATCTCCTCAATACTAGGGTATGAGGTTCTTCTTCTTCTTCTTCTTATGCTTCATCTGCTTCCTCTTCTTCAGATGATTCAGATTTTGCATCATCCAACTCAAGCTCTATTTTCTCAGGTTCGTCTTGCATTGGTAGGAATTCCTGTTTGGACACATCTGTTACCTCCCTGAAAACAACATCTCGACTGTAAACAAATTTCTTGGTTTCTGGGTTCCAAAGCTTATAACCTTTCACACCATCTTTATAACCAATAAAGATACACTTTTCAACTTTATTATCCAGCTTACTCATATTTTCCTTTGGAACATGTACATAAGCATCACAACCAAACACTCTAAGATGTCGAAGAGAGGGTTTCTTTCCAGACCATAACTCGTGTGGAGTTTTATCATCCAACGTTGATGAAGGTGATCGATTGACCAGGTAACATTTTGTACCCATTGCCTCTGCCCAGAATTCTTGTCCTAACCCAACATCGTTGAGCAAGCTCCTTGCTTTTTCCATCAGTGTCCTGTTCATCCTTTCTGCAACTCCATTCTGCTGAGGAGTGTATGGAGTAGTCTTTTGCCTTGCTATACCACACTTCTTACAGAATTCTTTGAATTCATTTCTGTAGAATTCTCCACCATTATCTATTCTCAATACCTTTATTTTCTTCTATGTCTGATTTTCTACCAGAGCCTTAAACTCATTAAATTGATCAAATACCTCAGATTTCTTTCTAAGAAAATAAATCCATGTGTTCCTTGAAAAATCATTTATGAATGAAAAATAATACATAGATTTACCTAGGGATGGAACATGAACAGGTCCAAACACATCACTGTGTGCCAACTCTAAGATCCCCTTTGCTCTTGTAGCACCAGATAGGAATCTTACTCGATTCTATTTACCATATATGCAATGTTCACAGAAATCAAAATCCAGAGTAAAATTAGACATACCTTCCACCATACCTTTACCATGTAGTGTTTGAAGGCCCTTTTCTCCAATATGCCCCAGTCTTTGATGCCACATCATGGTCTTCTTTTCTGGGACAGTATTGGTCTTGTCTCCTTCATTACTCTGCTCAAGGACAACAGAACTGTTACACCCATCAGTATGAGTGCTTCCCACCAATTTGTACAGAGTTCCACAACGAACTCCCCTCATCAACATTATTGCTCCTCGTACCATCTTGCAAGTGTTCTTTTCAAATACAGTTTTCACTCTTGCATCACCCAACTTGCTTACAGATATTAGGCTCCTGGCTAGTTTTGGAATATGTAGAACCCTAGGGAGAGTTCTAATCCTTCCATCGTTTAGCAACAACTTAACCCTTCCACATCCCAAGATTTTTGCTGTCGAGTCATCTCCTAGAAATACATCACCACCATCATATTTTTTATATTCAGAGAACCACTCCCTGTGAGGAGTCATATGGTATGACGCACCTGATTCAATCAACCATACATCATGGTCTGCATGTGTACTTGTAGATGCTAGGTAAACATCACCTCCTTCTTCAGTGGAGGTTTTCGCCTCTGTGGAAGAGGTACTATCAGACCCCTTTGGTTTTTCAACCTTCTTAGACTTGCAATCTTTCTTATAATGCCATGCTTTACCACACTTCCAACATTTCCTCAAAGATTTTCCTAGAGACTTAGATCTACCTGTAGATTTAGATCTCCATCTCGAAGGCTTACCAGGGTTCCTGTCTTGGGTACGCCCTCTTACAAATAAAGCATCTGNATAAATCTGCATGCAAAGATCTGTATAAAATGATTCATTTAACGAAAAAGATAAATCTGTAATTCATTAAGTGAAACAAAGTAATTGTTGTACTTTTAAAATAGGAGAGATTAGATATGGATAACATATAAACCAAGTCACATCAACCTACAAAGAATTACGATAGCTAAAGTAGTCTATAATTAATTGCAAACTGATATGAATAAAACTTGAAACAAAAGTTTGATATATTGAAAGCGAAAGTTGTTACAAGACATCAACTTTCATCTCAGTCTGAATCATAAATCCATAGGCTGGTTCTCCCACAGTGATGATTATTATTGTTTACAAAAAATAACAAGTATTTAAAGACTTCCCCTAGGGTAAAACATCCCTGTGGGAATTATCAAAGCAGTTTAACAAAAAATCTGGGGATAATATCCCAAGTCTCTATTTTTGACTCAAGCTAACAACTTAAACTAAAAACTACATCACACAAATATCTCCTAAACTGCCACAGCCTGCCCACTTGATCATTGCAATTCGAATGTACCTGAAAGAGGAGAAAAATAGACAAGTTAAGAGGATATTTTATTGATAAAATGGATAAAAATCTAATTTCTAAGACTAGCTACAGAATCTGGCAATTTTGTAGTTGGTCTAAATTGAACATAGAATTGTTTCAAAACCAAATAAAAACTTAAAGAATTAAATTCAAACTATTAAACAAATATTTGATTGCTATTTGAAAATTAAGTGAATTATCAAAACAAAATTCTATGCTAATTTGAGAGCGAACGAAATCATGGTCAACTGAATGATAACAGAGATACATGCACTCTGTTCAATTGGTTATCACCATTTTGGAGTCAACAGAATTGCATTAGATAATTTGACAGTAATGAAAACGTTTTCATGAACCAATTGCAATCAACACAAACTGTAATCGGTTAAACAAATCTTCCATACGATAGTTTATGTCGCTTCAGCCATTAACAAAATCATTTTTGAATCCAAACAAAATCAATAGGATCATTTTTCAAATTAATAAAACTATGTCAAACATATACAAACGATCATGCTAATCGTGGCATGCAACAACCATTTGCAAATCGAATCAAACATGCACGAATTGAGACAGTTTGGGGTTAACACAATCACTATGAATAAACACAGCTCCTCAATTTTAGCAAATAGATGTTTTGCACAAGTTGAATGTGATCAAAATCCAAACGAGAATATTGATTCATTACAAAACAAAGTCGTTCCTGGTTAATTGAAGTCAACAGGGTTGTTTTGAGTCTATTAGGAACAAACGAAACTAATCGAAATCAAATCAAATCAACTATCGAACATAATTGATTCAAAAACAAACCAAACCGAATCAAAAACCAATCAATTGCTTATACTAAACTGGGCACGACAAAATCGCATAACCAAATCATAACTACATTTGATTTTAGAAAAATGAATCTACTGTACAGGATCCACAACATAACCGTTTTTGATAATCAAACTATGATAGAATCATTTCGAATAATGAATAGAGCTAATCGAAACCCAGAACCCAATTCATTATATTAATTCAAGAAACTCATAAAATGAAATTAATATTGAAATTCATACCTGGATAATCAGAAAACAACTCGGTCATGATAATTTGGAATTGATGAATGTTGTTTCCACTTAGACATTCCTAAAGACAATCGAACTCATGGTTTTTTGTTTCTTGTTACTGGCTTGTAACCTGTGGTTCTCCTTCGCCAGCGTTCTCACTTTCTCCTCTAACGATTTGATCATTGATTTTAACAGGGGAATATCAGTGTAATAACGCTCTAACCATACATTACACTGGACGCATGATGTTTTCTCGGGCTTTGATAACACAGGCGAGGGTTTGTTTAAGCCACCCGGGGTTTCATTGTGTAGCTTGATTCCTGGGTAGTTAGGATTGTTCTTTAGGCATGGGGGGAAATTATAGACATAGTCATAGGGTTTCTTGGAGCATAGGCCATAAGAATAGGGATACTCCTTGGCAAGGAAATGCTCAATATCAGAATCCGAGTCCTCACTCAGAACTATGGGCTTTTGGTCGATGTTTGGCTTAGGTTTATTCCGAGCAAGTCTCGATATCAATCGAGCATTTTTATTACCCTTGCTGTCGACAGTAGGATTACCCTTGACTTTCTTACTCATAGGCTTCTTGACGGCTTTAATATCATCCTTAGCACAGGGGTTAGCCATGAAATCGGGTAGGTCCAAGTCGGGGTAATCCGAGGGTTTAACAGGGGGCAATAGGATATGAAATGGCACGGCTGGTCCAGCCAAAGTCTCACTGAACATAGCCTTGTCAATTTGGACAGACCCTAGATTAACAAAGCCATTTCGAGATATAAAGGCTTGCAAATTATCGCCATAAAGGCTCAAATGGTGGATGACGATGAGTCTAATTAAGCCGTGATGAAACAAGATACTATCATCCTTCTCTTGTTTGAACCTCTTAGACATATTCTAAATACTACGCAAGAAGTAATGTGGCATGTTCAAAGGATAGCCCATGAAATTCATCAATAACCGGAGGGGATACAAAAACACCAAACCATACCGACCTTCACAGGTCACAAACTTTTTAACTATTACCAAAAGATCGTGCCACCTGGGTTTGAGGGTGGAAATAGGAATACCTTTATCACAGAACACAAACTTTTGTGATACGAATAGAAAAGGCCATGGATCCTCGTCGAATTTGGAGTTTTTGAACCACCTTTGGCCTGTAGCCGACAATCCTGTAGCAGAGCTTATGAATTCTTCATTGAGCTCGAGCTGCATGTCACCGATTTTATCCCTACACCCATCAAAGGTAAGGGCGAATTGTTGGAAAATCGAAATGTTCAAACCCTTGAACCTCTATATAAACACCAGCCAACCATTTTTTTCTAAATCCTTACGGGCATTATCGAATAACAACAAAGTTTGGTTACCATTCGGCTCTATGCGCACCACCAGTGCCATAGACAAGATCACATGGTGAGTAGGGTGTTCGGGATTAGGGTTTGAACAGAGTAAACGTAGGGGAAGAATGCTCACAGGCTTACCTGAAGACACTAGGGGTGACCCGAGATAAGGGGAAGCATTAATGACAGAACGTGCGAAGGTGGTGGAGCTAGTTCAGCCCATGCAAAATAGTGATATCCCATAGTACAACCGTCGGTGCATATAACTCTTCAAATATTACTGTTTCATATGTTAAAAACCATAACATTCAATCAACCAATGAAATCTTCGATAAGTCGACCAAGCACTTGCGCAAGCAATAGTCATAGTTTTAGAATATTTTAAAACCAATGCAATAATTTGAAATCAACATCAAGGGTTTGCTCAAATGTTGTATGAAAGGATCACACCAAGGGTATAACCACAATCGTGAATGTATTTTCATGAAACCAATGTGTAAAATAAATTGATGAAGGAACATTAGAAATCAAACCACCAATGCATCACAAACTCGATCAAACATCAAGCCACCAATAAATCAATGATTGGATCACACTCCTTAACAAATCATCACAATCTAAAAAAAATGGAAATCATATTAACAACAGAAATGCCAAATGAGTAAAGAATCTTGAAGTCTTTCCAATTGTATAACGATAAGTAAATTGGAAACACAATGAGAATAGAGACAAGAGTGATCATAACAATCCAGCGACATTTTTAATATGACTTTGAAATTAAATTTTTCATGCTCACAGTCGTGAAAACGAGAACAAAGGTAAGTGTGCAAATGCACAAAATAATAATGTCGTTTTATTCCAAATAATGCGACGAAAATCAAGGTTTGCAAAACATTGGTGTAGGCATCTTATAAGGACAGTATAAAATACGAGTTGGATACCAACAATGGCGACACACTGGTAGAAGCAGTTATCTATGCCAAAAGAACAAATTCAGATTATGATCATGAGAAAAATTCTAAATAAAAAATAACAACTAGAAAATCGTGTAAACATCATCATTAAATCAAATATCCCAGCAGTGTTTAAATGATGAAAACTGATAACAGTCTTAAGACAAGTGAGCCACAATATTAAAGATAAAATCTCCAATACTGTTGACAGAGCCACTGCTACCAGCAGGCATCCATAGCCTTGACAGGGTTGCCATTTAACCCACTCTAACATCCGTATCCTGCCCAAATGTTCCAGATCAGAATAAAGGACATTTTAAGGTCAAGAGGTTTCATATTTGTAAATTTTCATATACCCAGCATTGCTTCGCTGCCAGCGGGCCTGTTCAGTACCCCGACGAAGTTGTCTTGGTGTCATGCATGCATTTACCCACTGCCAGCAGACCTGTTCAGTATCCTGGCGGGTTTACAAGCACTTCCCACAACTCTTTTATTGATTTATTTTGTTTTTTAAAGATATATAGTCGAGCGGGGTGATGCTGAAAATCATGATATTTTAACATATTTTTTCAGACCTCGGGAGAATTTTTTAGAACTGTCCTTTATTAAAATTGGAGATGGTTTATTTATAGAACCAACTTTCTAAGGCAGGGGGACATATTCGGAGTCATTACTTTAAAGAATAGGGATAGCGTAAGAAGATAATAGATTATTGTGATAGGCTTATCTCAGAGATTGAAATCAGTTAACTTCTTTCAAACAACAGTTTTTTGCCAACACAAATGTAAATTTCAGAAGTATACAATTGATGTTTATACAATTTTTCAGCAGTCTTTTTAGTGAAGGAATTTTCTGTTTTCTTTGTCTGAATAGTTCAACATGCAGGTATGTATTTCCAAAAACAAAGACTGATAAGTGCAAAGGAGAAATCAAAATCAAAACAGCAAAAGAAAAGCAAATAAAAACAAAATATATACATAATATACAAAGAGTTGTCATCAAGCAAAATATATTTTCAGAGCTTGGCCATTCACCGGATAGGTGTCAGGATGCCCCTCTAGATTCTGCAATCAGAAAGAGCTAGGACCCAACTTCTCAGCAACTAAAAACGGTCCAAGCCATAAGTTTTGAAATTTTGTGTGCTCTCCCTTTCCCTCATGTGGTTTGTCCCATTTCAAGACGAGGTCACCTACTTTGAAATTCCTGTCAGAGGCAGAGTTAGAATCGAACCAGCTTTTGACTATTAGTTGATGGTGATATAACTTATGTTTATCTTGGGCTCTTACCTCTTCTAGCTTCATCAAAGTGTTAATTTGGTTTTCCAATGGGGGACAGTATTCTTCTTGTATTTTATGCGATAACTGTAGCGAAGGAAGCAGAATGTGTGGTGGCAGAATTGCTTCTCTGCCAAAAGCGAGAAAGAAGGGGGAGTTACCTACAACATTTTTTGGTGTTACCCTATCAACCCAAAGCGCGTTTAACAGTGAATTGTGCTAGTTTTTGTGATTTTCAGCCACCGTCCTTTTGATGATTTTAATCAAGTTCTTATTTGTTGACTCTGCCAATCCGTTGCCTTGGGGGTAATAGCTAGTAGAATATTTCAATTTAATTCCTTTTTTCTAAATCAAACTCGCTCATCTCAAGAGATTAAAAATAAGAAGCATTGTCGAATACTAAAAAATCAGGTATACCAAAACGAGTGATAATATTCGAAATTAAAAAGGCAATTACCTGACTGGTATTGACAATTCTTAATGCGACATTTTCAGACCACCTGGTGAAGTAATCCGTGGCTGTTATGATAAAATTATGTTGTTGAGAGGATGGTGGATTGATTGGACCTATGATATCAAGGCCCCACTACTGAAAAGGAGAGTCTACTGAAACGGGCTGCAAAGGAAAGGCTAGTTTCTGTAAGCGCCCTGATGCTTTTTGACAAATAGTACACTTACGACACAAGGCATGGGTGTCTCTAAACAGCGTGGGCCAGTAATAATCGGCTCTCAAAACCTTATGGGCAGTGGTGTCACCACCAAAATGACCACTAGCTTCTCTTGCGTGCAACTCTAGTAAGACTTTTTCTGCTTCGTCTTTCTCAAGATAGCGCATCAGTACGCCATCAAAATTTTGACGAAACAAAATACCTCTAACCAAATGAAAGGAAGCATACTTTAATCTTAACTCTCTTCTTTTAGTGGGATCCAAGTGACGGGGGGCTGACCCATGTTCAAGACAAAATTTTATGTCATCGTACCAGGGACTGACAGAGTTTTGTGCAGAGTAGATTGCATTTTGATTGCGTTGTCCTAGGTTTGACATATCACTTTCTACTTGTTGTTCTGCTGCTGAATCAGCAACTAACTTGCATAACCCTTGGCCTCTCACTATTTGAGCTGGGGTAATTTCTATGTCGTACTCCTGCAAGGAGGTAACCCAATTATCCCTCTTTTCTCCTAGTTCCCTCTGCACTAACAGGTTCTGACGGCTGGGTACAGGAAAATGACTTTCGTCTTGGATTTCAAAAGATAAGATTGGAAGTGCTTGACTACTTTGAAAACAACGTAGGCTTGTTGATCTACCGCTGGGTAATTAAGTTATGTGCCTTTGAAAGCAGAGCTCATAAAGGCAATGGGTACTTCATTGTTTTCAACATTCTTTTGAGTTAGGACAACGACGTAGGAACGGTCATAAGCAAAAGTGTAGAGCGTAAAGTCTTGGGAAAAGTCGGGGCTCATGAGAGAAGGAGCGTCTATTATGGCCTTTTTTATCACATTAAAAGCTTGATTTTCTAAGGGCCCCCAATGATATTGGGCGTCTTTCTTACTTAGGTTATGTAAAGGTCTGACCATTTCGGAGAAACTGGGGACGAATCTCCTGACAAAGTTTATCTGGCCTAAGAAAGACTGCATGGATTTTTTGGAAGTAGGAGGGGGAAGTTTCGAGATAACTTGAGTCCTTTCGGGATCGATAATCATCCCTTTGCTTGACACAATAAATCCTAATATTTTACCTTATTCTACTGCAAAGATGGATTTTTTAGGATTCAAGGAAATGTCATATTTATGACATTGTTGTAGAACGGCTCGTAAATGAGCTAGATGATCAGTTTTGTTTTTAGAAAATACAGTGACATCATCTAAGTAAACTACGACGGACTGATTGATTAAGCCTTGGAAAGCAATGTCCATCGCTCTCTGGAAAGTGGCACCGGCATTAATCAATCCGAAGGGCATTTTTCGATAAGCATAGGTGCCCCATGGAGTGCGGAAGGTCGTTTTAAGTTGGTCTAGAGGAGACATCAGGACTTGGTTGTACCCTGAGAAACCATCCAGTAAGGATATCCTCTCAGAACTAGATACCTGTTGAAGGATCTGTTCCATGGGTGGGACAAGATAATTGTCTTTATCAGACGCTCTGTTAAGGTTTTGGAAATCGACGCATAGTCGGATTTCCCCACTTTTCTTCCGGACAGGGACAAGGTTATAAAACCATTGAGTGTGCCTAACAAGGAAAATAATATTAGCATTCATGAGCTTATTCAATTCTTTTTTAACGGTCGGTTCGAGCTTAGGGTGCATTTTTCTCAATTTTTGTTGAAA
The DNA here is from genome assembly GCA_000966675.3 of Picea glauca. NCBI lineage: Eukaryota > Viridiplantae > Streptophyta > Pinopsida > Pinales > Pinaceae > Picea > Picea glauca. The sequence continues at coordinate 9,375 of JZKD02S1839533.1, forward strand.
GGGTTAGGTTTGGGGTTTCATAGGAATGATGTGTTATATGATGTTAGGGTCGAAAGTTTTAAGATCATCATACATCCACGCAAAGACATCTTTAAATTCTTTAAACAATTTAATGAATGCAACTTTTTCTTGTTCAGAACACCCAACCCCTAAATTAATGCACTGCGGATTGTCATTAGTTCCTAAGTTTACTTTTTCATACAATAACGAGGAACTATTGGTTTTGCAGTTGACCAATTTTTTGAATTTATCTTGAAGAACATAAAATTTCTCTAATCTAACTACAGATTTAGGGATCGAATTTACCATGTCCGATGAAGATTCAGGAGTTCTTGGATCTGGTATTACCGTGAAATCGCGCAAATTGTCGTCGTGAGTGCATTCGTCTATCACCGCGCCTTGAAAAGTTTCTTCCATATGCAGGAAGCTAATAATCTGCTAATCATCGTTGAAGACTCTCCAATTCATGATGTTTTCAGGAACAGATGGCCTGAAAAACAGTTCGATGGAGAATGCATCTGGGGACAAGCCTTCTGCAAGAAAGAGTTTAGAAGCTATGTTAGCTAATAGATCTGCTTCAAAATTATTCAATCTAGGAATATAATTTATATTGAAAGAAGAAAATTTATTCATTAAATTCCATACCTCGGATTGGTAGCTTTTAAGATGTGGAGACAGACAGTGGATAGAATCTCTGACCTATCTAACTACGATTTCGGAGTCGCCAAAGACAGTCAAATTTTGAATGTTCATGTCTATAGATTTTCTGAGACCTTGCAGTAAAGCCTCATATTCTGCAGTGTTATTAGTACATTCAAATTCTAACCTACATGCAATCAGAGTTTTGTTACCTGCCGAGTCGATAATAACGCAGCTCGCACCTGCTACTTCTTTGGACTTTGACCCGTCTAAATAAAGAGACCAAATTTGATTTTTATCGGGTGCATCAGACCATTGTGTAGAGGCTGTTGTCTGCGCATATGCTACAATCTCAGATTTTTGTTCTAGGTTGGTGATAGCTGAAGCTTCAGCCATGAAATTGCCGAAAAAGGTATCCATCCCTTATACTTCGGGTGAATCAGCAGAAGGTGTAAATGGCTCATTTGGATCATTCAAATCGGTGACTATGAACTTAAGGTAGCGTTCATGATTTACCTTGATCTTGTTGGGATTTCCATTCTCTGGAAGCCACAGGTGAGACCAATCTGTTGCAAAATAGCCATGTAGCTACTCCGACCAGTCCCTGCTTAAAAACATGCCATATACTTCTGGAATATCCACAACAATAATATCAATAACTTGATGAACTTTGGGGTTAGACGATAATCTTATAAGCACATTCTTTAATTCGCCTATGACCTTAACATTAGTTCAATCAAGTTGGATGATTTTTAAGGTGGATGGTTCAACTTCAGCGTTAATCTCCTGACACACAGACCATGGCATTACATTGGATGATGCTCTTGATTCTACCATACAATTGTGCACGTTTCTATTAAAGATTTCGAAAGTTAACAAAAATAGAGGGACATTTCGGCGAGTACTAAGTGTGGTAGCTTGTGGTTTTTTACTCACAGTTTCTAAAGCTACTTTATCTACATTGTTTACATTATTTACATTATTTACAGGAAGGCTTCCTTTATCATGAGGATTGAGATTTCTCTTAGCAGAAGTCTTCTGAGGAACTTTGTTTTGAACAACCTTTCTACTGTTTGAATTACCATTTTTGTTGTTCTCGGCGATGTTTTGTAACATTTTTTGTAACAAAATGGAAATTTTAATAACTCATAAATAGAAATGTTAGCCCTTAACTTTTTAAGATATTCAACTAAATCATAATCTAAGTTGGGGTTTACATGACTCTTTTTAGTATCAGCTGGTTTAGATTGCTTTGGAAGCAAAGTCGTAGTGTTTTTGGAAGAAGGTTTTCTTTCCTTCTTACTCCTAGTATTGTAAGGATGAACCATCTCGAAGTTAGCTTGAAAGATGCTATCCGAGAAGTGTCCAAAAATGTTTGGAGAAGGTTCTTCTTCTTGAACTGTCTCTTGTTCAAATACCTCCTCAGGAATCTCAGGAGGCATCAAGTTATCCTGGGCTTCTAGAATTGTTTGAAGGGTGTATTGCAGACTTTCTAGATTAAGGCCCTCAGTACTAGGATTAGGTCGGTTGGTGGGAAAAGGTTTCCTGAACGGGGGCTTGTAAGGACCTTTGATCGATGAAGATTCTTCGATTGTCCTTTTCAAATCTATAACTTGATTTGACATTTTTTGAATGAATTTAGTTAAGTTTTCTAAATCAGAGCTTTCAGGTTGTGTTTTACTTTGAGTAGGTCTAGGGAGGATTTCGATCTTCTTTTTGAAAGATGGACTAGTTTCTGTTTCGTTTCTAGTAACGTCTTTTAAACTAAGTATGTCTTTTTCAATCTAGCTAGCCTCTTCAAAGGCCTCTAACAATGTGGCTTTCTTAGATCGTTTAACCCAAATAGCTATACTTTGATGCAAGGCCTTAGTGTAGTATGCTATAATGAGATTCTCGGCAGGCACGAAATCTGTAGGGATTCGGTTCTTAAGTGTTAAGAATCTTTGGTTAAAGTCTTTAATTTTCTCTTTTGGGTTCATTTTTAAGTTAGAGAGCTCAATGACTAGGACTTCCGGAGGCTTACCATCTCCAAACTTTTCCAAAAAGAAGGATTCAAACTTTTCCCAAGACGTAATGGTATGGGTTTGTTGGGAAAAGTACCATGTAGATGCATTTCCCTCGAAAGTATAGGGGAACAACCTACAGAATACGTCTTCATGCTCGACATTGCAGAGTCTTATGGCTAACATAAAAATTTTAATGTGATCTTCAGCGATCTGTTTAGAGTCAGGGTCAAACTTGGGAAGCCACTTCTCTGCATGTTTAGGTAAGGGATGTTGATCTCCAGGTACGGCTATTGCATCCTGGTCGAGCCAAGGTCTAGCAGGATTGTTCTGATTGGCCATTGGTGTGGTCGGTGTGGAAGGCTGTGAAGGGGAACTGCCTTCGGTAGAAGAATCTTCTCCCAAAGAAGAAGGGGATGATGGAGGTGGTGAGGGAGGTATTCCAAATCCTCCTGTAGCAGGAGTGAGGATTGGATCTGTAGACTTCACAGTGAGGATAGTGCCTCCTAGTTGTTCTCTGATATCAGAGAAATCTAGAGGTTGGTCCAAAGGTCGATTTGGTTGCCTCAAATGGGCTAAGGCACTATGGGTTCTTATGAGAGATTAGCAGACAATCTCTTGTATGCCACCACCTGTAGGATTTGGGGTTGTTGGCTCAACTGTGATCCGTGGTTTGTCGTTTGATGTGGTTTCCATTTGAGGGGGAATTTTATCATTCAAATGACTTCTTGTCACTATAGGTGAGCGATTAGGTGGTGGAGGAGTCTTACGACCGCCTCGTGCCATTAATAAATTTCAGGACCTCCTTCTAGTGCCATTTGTTGACGGACGAAATTGAAAGCTCGTCAACTGGGAGAGTGGATCTGGTCCGAGGTTGTCTAAATAACCCAAGCTATTTGGGATAACCCACCCTGATGGGTTTAGCGGCTCCGTTAGCTAGTCTAAGTCCTAGAAAAACAAAATAAAACTATACTAAGGAACTAATCTAAATAAAAATAACAAATAAAACAAACTAATAAACAAATCTGAACTACTAATATA
>JZKD02S1839533.1:13067-31905 GCA_000966675.3 Picea glauca
TTGCTTCCCTTCAAACTTCATCTTATCCATTTTTGCAAAAAAGGATTTCACCATCTTGGTCAATTCATCCACTTGAGGTTGGGATGCAGAAGAACCCGATGTTGAGGAATCATATCTCCCTCTTCCTCTGTCTCTATCAGCTTTGTTCCTAAGTTTTTCAATTGCCAATACATTGGATTCTACTTCCAGGGATGCATATTTCATATGAGCCAGGGAAGTATCTCTTCTTTCTCTGAGTAGGAGGAAAAAGTCAAGGTCAAAAGAACTAGCATAATTGATTTTGGTAGAGGCTTCAATAGGCTTTATCTCGACAGAGATTTTATTGTACATCTTGTTGAATCATTTGTAGAAGTCAGAGATTGATTCTCCCTCTTTCCTATTTAAAGACCCAAAATCTGTGATATGATGCATAAATTCCTTTTTGTCCCCCCACTGTCTCAAGAAGGCATCATCTAGAGCCTTAATCCCAACAATGGATCCAAGGGTCAAACCTCTAAACCACTTTCTAGCCTCACCATAAAGGATCTGGACAAAGACTCTCATCCATACATTTTCATTTTCAATATTTGGATTGTCTTTATAACTATAGAAGGAAGAAAGGTTCTCTTCAATAGTTATATCCTCTTCTCCAGTGAACTTATGCATATATTTTAGGTAATCTTCAGTAGGGAGAGAATTCATGGGCTGGGGTAGGACTAGAGGGGTGTATCTAACAGCCACTATGGCATCCATCCTACTTCTAGGAGGATTAGAACCTGCCATAGAGATGTGAGGTGGAGGAAAATTAGGAGGAGAAGGTGTTAGAATAGGGGAGGATGGAATTGAGCTTCTGAGAGGAAAGGGAAACAGTAGAGTATTTGGAGAAAACTCTAAAAGGATTGAGGGAACAAGGGTCTCTTTTTCCATGAAATCAATAACTCTAACAGGAAGAGTGGTAAAGCCCAGGGTGGGAAAATCTTCTGAGGCGCTGGGTCTAAACCATGGTACAACCTCAGGGGAGAGAGGAGTGACAATGGTTTCCCCCTCCAATCCCAAACTAGGAGGGGAAAAATCAACAGGAACACTCCCAAAATTCAAAGTTCAGGAAACTCCAACAAAAGGTATAAAAAAAGGATGAAAAGAATGAATTGGAGTTCCTATAGGATAATGAAAATCATTAGAAATACTTAGTTCAGCAGTAGAAGTACCTTCATGAAGGTCCTTTCCCTTTCTTATAATTTTCTCTATGTCAGCTTCAGGTGTTTCCAAAGGCAATTGTGGAGTAGACCTCGTGTGTCTGCCTCTGGAAGTCACAACTGAACTAGTAGAGTCGCCAATATATCTACATCAATGGAGTCACCACATTGGAGTCGCTAGGTGCATAGTTGCAATATTGATGTACTAGGTTCTGATGCACCTTCAAAACCAATAAGCTTTTTCGTTCAATCCCAGGGAAAATATTCAACTTCGTCGCCGACAACAATGCAAAAAATGTTAGTGTCATAAGTCACCTATGGATTGCGTCAGAGGTAAGCCTGATACCCATCAGTTTGTATGTCACGGTAAATAGTTTAAAGGGTGGTCTAATGGATGCAGTCTCAATATTATATCACTTTAACTCAGAAAACTGGGTTGGTATGCCTAAGGCAAGTGAGGTCTTGATCTAAATTCATTCATTAATTTGCAGTAAAGGGTTGTTGTCACAGGGGCAGACCCAGGGTTCAACACTACAACAATGCACCAAGAAAACCCTAACTACCGTCCCTTTTGGAAACACCTACGAAGCAGATGAAGTCTCACTCGAGGTAGAGGCAGGGATGGTTGCAGGAATCAAGTGTCTGCAACCTTAGATGGGACACATATCTGCGATTATAATACTTAATAAAGAACTTAGCATCATTAGTTCATCATTACTTAACCAATATCTACTTTTCAAATAAAATATAGCATCACAACATTCACCCTAATTTGATGTATTTAAGCACTTAGCATAAAAAAATGGATCAGATCTAGCAGATTCCAACGCTAAGCACATTCACTTATATTAGATCTAACATCCAGATTCATCATAAGCACAAAACATAAACATATATATCTATCTATATATATCAAGCACTTAGAAAATAACACATAAATACATCAGAACATCGCACAGAGCAGAATAACACAATATTTACGTGGTTCACCCCCACCCTAGGGCTACATCCACCAACTCTTCTTCTTTATTAGCTTCAATCAATCATATACATGCATAGATCCACAAAAACCCTACTTCGCATAGGACAAGAGATTTGCGCGCACCTTTCCAGATCTTCCTTCCCCAAGCTAGGTCTAGCACAAAGCCTTTCACAACCTATTTCAACCACTTGAACTTAGATCTATAAGTTTCTCACAATATGCATAGAGCATCTACAAACCATACTTGCACTTAGCTTATCGACCTGACATCACATAGATTCCTCTTCTTATATTGCTTGGAAATCTATTTATACTTTACAAAATAGGCCTAAACATGGGTAAACCCATGGGTCGACATCCCATACCCATTACATATTCCCAAATCCCAAAAAGGACCAAAAAAGGGGTCGAGATCCCGTGATCTCTGCTTCGTCTTGTGCTTCACCTTCGACAGGTTGTCGAGGTCCGAAAATAGGTCAATATTGACCAAGGATCTCCCAAAACTTGGTCAAGGGACAACATTCCCCCAACACTCACTCGTGACTCGTCCTGAGTCACTCTGGTCTGACTAGTTCTTCTTCGAATGCCTCGAGCTTGGCTTGAACTGCTTCGACTTGATGTTGTGTTATGACCTCCTTTTCAATGAACTCTTGGATGACTGCATCGTTAATAGGTCCCTCTAGATGATGTTCAACTATAGTGGCAACCTACTCTAGCTATGCTCCTTAGCCTTCTAGCTTTGTAATTAATTAATAGGCCTTGTCTTGTACGGGTTGGAGCCTCTCATTTACCTCCATAACTCTGCTCTAGATATTATGGATTTTCTACTGTGCAATGCATTTCTCTTGGGAGCGCTTCATTATTTCCACAGCTGACAGGGATTTTAATTGCGCCTGTATATTTTCGGCTTGATACTTCCCCTCTTGGAGTTGTGACTCCAGTGCCTTTAGTTCCGGGTTCTCCATGAGTTGTTCATAGGTATGGGCACTGCGATCAGTGAGTTTCTTACATTCCAAGGTAAGATCATTTATCCTTTCAATTATGCTCCGGGCGGTTGCTTCTCTTTGGTCTCGTACATCTTGTGGGGTCTCAGGTACAGTGCGTAGCTCCAAATATACTATGCATTGTTGTACTTGTTGGATGGCTTCTGCGAGCTAGTTCACCTGCTATGTAACTTAGTCTTTTGCCTTGATTTCTAATACTTTCACATAGAAAAGTGCTCAGTTGACCTCTTCTTTTACTTTGAGTTTCTCCTTGAGAAACTGTTCCTTTTCTTGTTGTAGTTGTCCTTATTCTTCATCAAACATCGCTTGGAGAGAAAGATTTTCTTATTCTGAAGCATTGCATTTCTCTATGAGTACTCCTTGTACTTGTGTCAAATCCTGGGTGGCTTGCACTATTTCTTCCTTTGCTCATCGAAGGAAAGCTTCGACTGTATCGGCGAGGCGGTGGAGTTGAGTTGGCTGATCTCCCAATTTTGGTTTTCCCGTTGCAGTGGAGACTACAAGGCTAGATTGTAGGGTCTGATGTACCCCTCGAAGCTCATTCTCAATTCGATCATACATATCCTCTTTCTTTGCTTCTTGTTTCTATGATATTTCTAGTGAAGCATCTTGCAGGGATTCTATGAGGAATTCGAAGTCATCGGAGGTGCAGACAGTCTACATTTTGGTCATGGTGGCCTTCGATTTATTCTGAGAGGAATGTTTCAGAGGAAAACCTTTCCTCTTCTTTAGGGTATCAACCTCGTTTCCTTTCTTCTATTCGAATTCTTTGTCATCTAACTCTTCGCCATAACCTGGTGATATGGAAGAAGTCATGCATTGTCTAATTCTTGTACCTCTTCGTTCTTCTTTCTCCTGCCAGGTCCGAGTGTATCCTACGTTGTTTCTAGGATGTCGATGTCAGATATCTCTGCAGGGTCTGCTAGAATAAGGAGGTCCACTGACCAGTCCTTTTTTATCGCCTCCAAGTCCTCCTTTGTTAACTTATAGTAGGATTGAAGCTATTGCTTGTGTTCATCGGGGCACACTGTGATGTAAATAAAATGTCGATCTGTGTTGAAATTCATCGAAGGCCTAAACTGGTGTAAAGTGTTCATATTCATGCGAGGCTCAGACTGTATGCCTATCTTCAGGTTATTTTAGTAGGTATGAAAAACAACATTTGACTTCCACTGTTTATTCATGTCACTTGAGTACCATAGTTTACTAAACTTCACGGCCAACAGTTCAAAAGGATCGATGTTCGGGAAGGTCGCACCTTCTAGAAAATCCTAGGAAATAAAAGTTATAAGGATCAAGAGCTAGCTGAATGAAATTCATATCCTTGATCCTGTGCTTCTCTGCAGTCGAGTTCCAACTGATTCACTAGGTACTTCACCCAGTTCATTTGAAGGCCTTTCACGCACTTCCTTGCGAGGTCGACTACAAAACTGGTGACTTGGGTGGTTCAGTTCTTTTTTACTAACTTCCCTGCAATCAACTGACAGGAGAGGTACATTGTACCACTTTGGATAGAAGCTACCTCATAGCCTCAAGTTCCCTTCTTGACATCGCCATAAGTTTCCTTGATCTTCTATCCTAGAGTGTGATCCATGGATTTTCTTGGGTAAAACTCTTGTGGATTAGGTCCTTGCATACTCAACCCTGTAATACAATTAATTAGCGTCAGATCAACTGTTATATGGTGGTTTAGCCACAAATAACCCCCATGGTAACAAGACAACAACAACTTGACACATGCATTCACCTCCTGGTGTCGTCCGAAGTGGGGAATCTTCATGACGTTCAGCAGGGTGGACTGCGTGAGGTTCTAGTCCATGACTGGGGGATTATCTTCGAATTCTTCCCCTTAGTTTTGGTTAGGTACTTATGTGGGGAGAGAATTTTATATACTTTTTTATCTCCAGGGTTGAAGTCACTAAACTTCAATGCTTCAATCCTATCTTGGTCTGCTCGAATTACGTGTATCCCCTTCGAGAGGTATGTCGTAACCAAGGTTTATTCGAAATCTCTAGGTACATTGTCTCAATTTACTGCGCCACTTAGGGGTGGTATATAGGTGGGTAATATGGTCGATATCAATTTGACATTCTCTAGATCATCATTGTGCTTGATTCACTTTTCACCTAATGGACGGGATTGTCCGGCTCCATGAGCAGTGGACGGAGAGGTTGGAAGTCCTCTCGTCGACGATGCTTGTACACCTGTAGACATCGACATGACTCTTTCAGTCATGAGGTTGATCATAAATTCTTCAATAGCTTTCTCTACAATTCTCAACTCATCCAACATACACAATCGGGGTTAACAATCTCGGGTTCGAAAGGTAACTTAGACACATTAATGGGATAGAGAGCAAGAGCACAATGATCACTGTGCAAAATCAACTTAGTATACAAGCTCAAACTCTTATTTGGAAAAAGTGTTCTCGGTGCATGGCACGATGCGATAAATTGGTAACTCGGCAATGGGTCACTTGCAACAGGTATGAATCCTTCATTAACTCTGTTATTTCTGTTATGGAACAGTCCCAGTAGTCAGATGGTGAATTGTTTGTCCATAAATGTCTTTTTACCCATTTGGAGCACTGGTCTAACGATTATAATGGCCCCAATGACTATATTTCTTCGCCATGGAAAATTTCCATGTGTCGTTGTTCTGATATCCCGATGAAGCTCCAATTTTGCAAATTTTCCTTCTGCGAGGTTCCCTCTAGAACCTTATGAAACTTGTCGATCTTACCTCTCTTCTTACTTATATTTCTAGACTTCTTCCCGGTGAGCTTCGTCTTGGTATGCCTTTTTCCATTCTGATTCTTACCTTCTTTTGGCATAGTTACTTCGCGTTGTTGGGATTCTTTCCTAAGATTCGAGGGTGATCCTTCTTATTTATTTGGAATAGGTATTTCAATACTTTGTGGGTCTTATAGTGTTCTTGCAACTTCCAAATCCGGGTCTCTGGTGTTAAATAACTTCAATATGTTCTTTTGTTCTTCAATTAAATATGCAATCCTTCTGGTCATGAATTCTTTTAACTCTTGCTTCTGTTGTTCTAAAACTTCTTAATCTTCTTGCCTTCTGGCCTGATCTCTTTCAATCCAAGGTTGTCCTAATAGCATGGTAAATGGGGTATTGTTCTCAATAAATTTAATAATCTCAAAATCTTCCTCTGTCGAAGTTCCATTGGCATTCATAGGTATCTGAGCGAGCTTCAGACATAGGTTTATCAACTTTTGTTTGAATAGTCCTATTTCTCCTAATGAAGGAATCATAGAAGTCCTCCCTATAGCTTCCCAAGTTCTCTTTGTCATGATATTCACCCATGTTTCCTCATCTAGAACACAGTCAATGTTGAAGTCTCCTATTATTGCTTCAAGGCATTCTGTTTCTTTGAAGATCTCTGATAATCTGACATGTCGGTGGTCATTCAGGGTTTATTTCATCTGTAGCAATACTTTCTTTGATTCTTTCTGGGATTATGTCATAATATTAGTTTTTAGATATGCCTTAGGGTTTTCTTGGTTCATATTCATTTCTTCAAGCTTAGCAATCATTCTAGGACAATCCAATACTTCATGGTTCATAGCTTTTCAACAAAGACAATTGGGTCTTCTCCCAGGGAATTCCTTAGCAAGATGTCCTAATTTTTTGCAACTGTAACAAAGGGTTAATCCTCTCTTTCTTTTAAATTATCCCCATCCTTTCCTGTACTGTGTGGTAGGATCATGGTAGCTAACCTGCAAACATTTATTTCTAGGGTCTTACATATACTTATTAGTCCAAACATTCTTTCGATGCATAGGTATAACATATTTTTCACTATTCTTATCATATCTACTCATATCGAATCTTCTTTGATCTATTAATACCCTAGTTTTCAAGATAGGATATAAGAATCTATCAAACATACCTAGATCCATATTGTTGAAACAAAAAATTCCACTTATCTTACTTCTATGGAGCACAAAGCTTTCATATCTAGAACTTTTCAATATTCTTACCTTTATCAGAGCACAAAGATTTCAGATCTTACCTCTTTTAATCAATAAGTCTCACTTTTTCCTTTCTTAGAGCACAAATATTTTAGATCTTACCCCTTTTCTTCAGATCAGACTTATTTTCCTTAGCACAGAGCTTGTCAAATTAAGTAGAGTGTTGCGCACTAGAGCAACAGATCTATGCATAGAGATTTCAGGTCAGATCTTTGCACAAAGCTTCTTCTTTCTCAACTCCCAACAATCACAGTTTCAGGTCCCGACAATAGAACTATTTGTTGGCATAGGGGTAGACCCAGGGTTCAACACTACAACAACACACCAACAAAACCCTAACTACCGACCCTATTGGTAACACCTGCGAAGAAAATGAAGTCTCACCCAAGGTAGAGGCAGAGGTGGTTGCAAGATTCATGTGTCTACAACCTTAGCCGAGACACATATATGTGATTATAATACTTAATAAAGAACTTAGCACCGTTAGTTCATCATTACTTAATCAATATCTATTTCGCAGATAAAACATAGCATCGCAACATTCACCCTGATCTAATGTATTTAACAACTTAGCATAAAGAAATGGATCAGATCTAGTAGATTCCATAACTAATCACATTCACCTACATCAGATCTAACATCCAGATTCATCATAAGCATAAAGCATAAACAAATCTATCTATCTATCTATATCAAGCACTTAGAAAATAACACATAAATACATCAGAACATCACACATAGAAGGATAACACAGTATTTATGTGGTTCACCCCCACCCTGGGGATACGCCCACCAACTCTTCTTCTTTATTAGCTTCAATCAATCATCTACATGCACAGAGCCACAAAATACCTACTCTGCATAGGACAGGAGATTTGCGCACACCTCGCCAGATCCTCCGTCCCTGAGCTAGGTCTAGCACAAAGATTTTCACAATCTGTTACAACCACTTTCACTTAGCTCTATAAGTTTCTTACAATATGCACAGAGCATCTACAAACCATACTTGCACTTATCTTATCGGCATCACATCACATAGATGCCCCTTCTTACATTGCTTAGACATCTATTTATACTTTAAAAAATAGGCCTAAACATGGGTAAACCCATGGGCCGACATCCCATACCCATTACATATTCTCAAATACCAAAAAGGACCCAAAAAGGGGCTAAGATCCCACGATCTATGCTTCATCTTGCGCTCCACCTTCGACAGGCTGTCGAAGTCCCAAAATAGGTTAATCTTGACCAAGGATCTTCCAAAACTTGGTCAAGGACCAACAAGGGTGAATAGGGGGAAGAATTGGTGAGGATATATGAGGGCCTGTTGTGGACATCTGGTCTTCCAGCGGCCTAAGGAAGAAAATATTCAAGAACGAGGTCCTCTTTCACCCAAAGCTTCAGATACTGAGATATGTATAAATGACACAGCTACAAAAACACAATGATCAAACCTACATCACAATGCTACTATAACAACTTGACTGGATCCTGCATGCCCAATATGATCAGTATAAGAGGGGAAAAGATAACACGGGAATCTGGTTAAAACTAGTGAAAATATTACAGTGATAAAACCTACATCACAACAACATCACAACCCTTGACTAGATCCTCCAATTCCGAGTGTATTAACACAGTGTTTACAAAGATATGGAAATAAGTTGACTTGCATTAAACAAGAAGTTCCAAATACATGTACATAACTAGAGAATCATAAGCCTCATTAAAACTTTACAAGCGGGAGCATAGCTCTACCATTGACCTTTAAAAAAATATCAAAATTGAGTATTTATACTCAAAACAAAAATCACAGAATCATAATAAATAAGATGCATTTAAGTCATTACGTGTGCATGCTTCCTATCAGACTGTGCATACAGTCTCTAACCAGACATGAACTTCGATCAGATGCAAGTGGGGTTTTAGAATGGACCTGCTAATGAGTTGACTAACTGGCAGTCCTTTCCTGCTCTTTCTACTTATGGAAGAAACAATGTTCAACCACCGCCAACCACCTTTATAACTGCTTGATTGGGATTGGGGAAGGCTCATGTCAACTCTGTACCTGTAAGACGTGGTAGCCTCAACATTCACCATCTGGATCTGAGCTGGATTCTTACGAGGAATCCTAATGACAGACATGGATACTGATGAAGTGATTGGTGCACTCGGTATGGAGTAGTGGACAGGAGATGGCTAGGTGGACAACTGTGGATGGACGAGGAGACGGAGGATAGAGTGGGGGCCACACTTTTATAACCCTAAATTGTACCATACCTGCTTACTTGGAATCAGGCCATCTTAGATCCCTTCTTTGCCAAAGCACTACTGAACAAGCTCTTTAAAAAACCTCTTTTATAAGGGCCTACACTCCCTACTCCATTATTGCACGCATGTACATGCTAGCTGACCTAAAACAACCCATGTGGACCGACAAAAGCACGAAAAAAGGAAAGTTTCTAACGAAACACATAGCTTTGGGTAAGTTAATTGAAACTGACGACCATGCATGGCCGAGGGTTCATCCAAATACCTAGCTTCTTCTAGCCTATAAAAGAAGGGCTAGGGGTCCCATTTGGAAAAAGGAAAAAAGAGAGTAAAGAAACTCTACCCAATTGCATATTCCTATTGTCCCAACCCTTTAGCCATCCTTGTGCAAGAGGAGATACTAAGTAAAGAAGTTGGAGGACAGTTGAAGAGGATCCTAGGATCAGGTTTGTGGAGTGGTGGCCGGTCTCAACATTTTGTAAGTTGATTCATTTAAAGTAATAAAGAAATGTTTTTCTCATCCCACTTTATGAGTTCTTCATAATATAGTAAATATATGTTTGAATCTCTAACCCATTATTCCATAAGTAAAATTCATGTGTAGTTTGTTTCTTGTTTTCCATACAGGTCATCTTTGAAAGGAGGACTGCTAAAAAGTGATCAAGCGGGAGGAAGGATAAACATCAACCATCCAGAACAATGTATGTTGGTCTAAACCATGTATTTGTTGAAAAGGAATGGGGTTTAAGTCTGGGGGTGAAGGTAGAAAGTAGATTTCTTTTGGTCATAGCTGCATGCATAAGATAACCCTATTTTCTAGTCCATAAGGGGATTTCCCTCACAACAGAATTGGGGACCATACTGGGGAGATATCTAGGGTTCCTAGGAATTTTATTCGTTTTTGGGTAGTTTAAAAGACTGATTTTTTTGCATGTTTTTTTTAGTTTCTGGAAAGTCTGAGCTAGTAGAGAGTCTCGTTTACCATACCAGCTCTTTTTGTTATTTTCTTGACTGTGTTTTTTGGGACCCAAAGAGGTACACGCATCCTTCATAAGGTCTACACATGTGTACTTTCACCCTACTCTCTTACAGCCCGCGTACGAACGCTAGCTGAAGAAGTAGCAGTAGCGTGTAGATTCTAGAAAATTTTGGAGGCAGTCATCCTCTTGCCTGTCAGAATCAGTGATTCTCAGGGATTTTTTGGAATTCTTTCTAAGTCCTGGTCGTTTGCAGTCTTGTCTCAGATTGGTGTGTTTTACAAATTTTTTTCCTTACATTGCTTTATTTTTCTATTTAAAAGAGTGGCCAAGCCTTCAGGAGATCCTGATTATCAATATCAGTGGTCTCTTCCTGGTTTGGATAGTCTATTTTTATTTTTTCTCAGGGTTTTAGAGATACACGTGGCCTGTAGAAGGTCAACCCACGTGTACACGCCCTCTGGCTCTATACAGCTCGTGTTCAGACGCTTGTTGTTGGAATATCAGTAGCGTGATTGGGCAGGATAGTTTTTGTTGAGGGTAAGGAAATCATCCTTTCCCTTGATAAGAGTTATACCTCTTAGGCATTTGAATCTCTGTCTTAGCAGTCAATAGCTTAGGATTAATCTTAGCCTTAGCTTGCTTTTTCTCATTTAAAAAGCTGTCATAAAAAATAATTTTTTTTGGGTTTTTAGACAAGTGTGAGAGTCATTTTTTTAAAAAGTTGCTAGTATGTGATTTGTTGAAGTGATTCTTTGTGATCTACGATTAGGCCAGAATTGGTTTTCTTGGTTTTTACTTGTTGGTATTTTTCCTTTTTGCTTTATCATCATTTAAATAAAAAAAAATCTCTTTCATTTTCTTGTTTGGTTGAAGAGTGTGATTCTGCATTATTAGCCAGGGAAACGTCATTTATTTCATAAGTTTTTGCAGTTTACTTAGATCATAAGTAGCTCTTAGTTGAGTGAAATTCCTTTTGAGTTTGTTGTCCAAAATATTAGAAAATTTTAAAAATATATATATTTTGAAAAGTTGTTGAAATTTTGCATTAAGTAAAAGTTTTTTGTTTCCATCTTTTTATTCATTTTTACTTTCATCTTTTACACATCGTCGGTTTCACTTTCATACCCCTTGACATAAGACAAATCCATAAAGTTAACACTAAATCTAAAAATTTATTAGACTTTTATGTTTGTAGGGTTAACCAACTAGTTCAGGATTAGGGCCTTGGATTAGGTTGGAGATGAAACTCTTCAAGGCCATTACAATAACAGATTAGAGTCTAAGTTAGGGAGTGTCTAAGTCTAGTATTGTGAAAGTGATCCGGGACCCCCCTCTAACACAGTGGATAAACACGAGGTCACATGCAGAAAGGTAGAGGAGATAACCCCTCCAAATCTAGACCAATCGTAGTGGAGAACACATATAGAGGGATTGTTTTGGGATTTCGTCAATTGCATTTGCCACGGTGCTTCGTGGGTCTCGAATCCATTTGAGATCCTCAGTTGTCTTCCAAACCACTTTCTTTTGATACCCTTGACAGGTTTCAGGCTCGATACCCTGCTCATTGTGATCTACTCGACTTTCTACTGTACCAGCCTAGTGACTGTTCACGCACTGGCAGCCTAGTTGCCTATCTTTTTTAGGGACATACGCAGGTGATTGCGGGGGTATACCACGGTACCTAGGATAGACATTGGGCCACCCATTGAAGATTATACCCGGAGGGTGATTCTATGTTCGAGTTTCACTTGCACCGATAAGTTTCTCTAGTGTTGGTTGTTGTAACTGTTCTTCCAATTAATTTAGTGTTTGCCTGTCTTATCTTCTAGGGAATTTTTTAGTGTGTGGTAATTTTGAATGTTTAGACTACCTTAGAGTGTCTTTGATCCTCTCACACAGTGGAGGATCATGAGCTCCACCGGTCACGAAGGCTTCTTGGCCTGCCGTTTCTTACACTGGAGCCACCCCCACCACCACTAAGGTGAAAGCTAGACCAACAAGGATCTTTTGAAGCGACTGGGTCACAAGAAATTGTGGCCAACCAACATCTGGAGGAATCAACCATTTTGGACCTTGGAGCAAATGGTCTTGGCTTGGTTGAAACCCCAACCACTGATATTTTGGCACCCATCACTGTACCAATTCATCCTTACTTATACCAGACAGTGTTGCACGCAACAATGGAAACACGTGTTGTTACTCCTTCTGGAAATTATTCAATTCCCACTACAGTTGTCACCACAGGAGAGTTTCCATATCTTAACCCACCATCACTGGTCCTAGACACCATGGTCTCAACCACATATACATCGCATAGTGGTCTGATCCCATCTTTGGGAGCGGACACAACCCCTTTTACACCAAGTGCGACAAGCCCTCCGTTCTCTTACGGGATGCCTAGTTTGGGTACAAGTCCTGTACTTTCCTACTCCACTTTACAGAATTCATGTCTAGGGGCAGGGAGCTCTAGTGCTCCTCTACAAGGTCACATAGGGGGAACTCCTACTCCTTTTAATTCTTTCCCTTACAGAGGAGGTCATATACCTCCTTCATCCTCTTCACTCGGTGGCTCGCATCAACAATCCATCGGGCAACCTACACATAATAGTTTATTTGGAGCGGTGAGTCAAGGACCACCTTCACATAGTATGTCTCTAGGTTCGACACCATTTTATTTGATAAGAATGTTTGGTAACAATGCCTTCTCGTCATCCTCCTTCTCAGCTAGGGGAAATCCCAGTTTTGGACAATCGATTCCTATGAAGCATACTATTCCTGCACAGGGGGAAAATCTAGGAATTTCTTTCACATCAGGGCCTTGGAATTCTTGGCAGGGATCCGTTCCCTCGTCCGAAATGTCTATCTAGGGTAATTCTTTCCACAATCAATGTAACCCCAGACAAAATACTATGCCCATCTCCACGAGACCAACATGGGGCAACCCTTCCCAGAGTCCTTCAAATGTAATGCATGCCCAACCATCTATGTCCTATTTTGGAAATCAACCGACAATGTATCCACATACGCAAAATCCATACGCTAGCTAGGGCCATGGTTTCTACTAGAATTCGGGCCAGCAACCAAACTTTTCCTGGCAACCTGGTGTCAGTCAAACTCCAGGCCCCTTTTTCCCAGGTTATCACCAACAACCCAAACTACCCTTCCTAGCGACTTTGCACTTGCTAGATTTGACAAGGTTTTTGAATGAACCTATTTGTCACGATTCGCATTGGCCTCCTATGCTGATGAAGTTTCCTTCGGACATTCCAAAGTTAGAAGCCAAGCGTAAAGAAGATCCAGGAGATCATGTGACTACCTTCCACCTTTGGTGCTCATCTAACTCATTGAAATATGACTCCATATAGTTGCGATTGTTTCAACGTAATCTCATTGGGAGTGTCGTGAAATGGTACATTGAGCTCGATTGCTGAAGATACTCTTCCTTCGAGAAGCTGAAAATGGCTTTTCTAAACCATTTCCAGATACCTATGAGATACGATGCTGGCACAGAGATGCTAGCCAATTTCGAACAGACGATAGCGGACCATATCTCTAATCACATATGAGAATGGAGATGTTGGAAGAGTTTAATTAAGGTGCCAGTCCCACCAGCATTCCTACTTGAGTGGTTCCTTAAGTCTTTGGTCCCGCAGTTATCCAAAAACGTCTCAACGTTAGGAGTATTCTCTGAAGAAGACACCATCATGAGAGCACAATAGTTTGAGCTCATCTATTCTCAGTCCGGTTTATTATATAACATCTTGCCAGATGCGCCACGCTCAATACTAGATAAAACTAGACAGAGAGCTGGACCACATGCCGATGGTATTGTTGGTTCAGCACAAACAAAGCCCACTAAGAAATTGATGAAGTAGTTGCAGTAGTTATCTATAAAACACACAGTGGCCAGCCAAACTACTACTTTGGCTACTCCCCCTACTAAAACGTTGGAGGCACACACAATGCAATCGACTAACCCAAAGGCCACCCAGTAGCCTGGAGGAAAGAAAAAACAATGAAAGAAGGGTAAGGGGGATAAAAAACCTACCGATAATGCTGGCGGGGACAACACTGAGAAATGAAAGGTGAGGTATCCATGCAACTTGTGTGCGGAAGACCACCTGACCCATCTATGTCCTCGGTTTGTAGAAGCCCAAAAGTTTGTAACGTAGCAATAGCATGCTGTGTTGACCAATTCATTTCAACATGGGAAAAATATAACCCAAGCCTTTGCAAGAACGAAAGGGGTAAGACAAGACCCCTCTCCACCTGTGAACAACCCCACATCCACGAACGTATACATGGTGAGGGGTGATGATTTTATATCAACTAGAGAACATGACTATAGTAAACCAAGAACTTCTGAAAAGGGTAAAGAAGTTGAACTCCCATCTCTTCCTTTACAGATTGAGAAGACGTTGGGCCAAACAATGACATGCATTCCCAAGGGTGCATTTAAAAAAGATTCTCATAAACCAAATGCAAGGGCCACCCATAACTACTCTGTGGTGGAAGATTTATCACAAAACCCTTGTGCGATGTCCACTTTGGAGGTCCTCCAAAGCTGCCCTTCCCAGAGGAAAGCCTTGTTAACCGCTTTAGGATCTACCGAGGCTTATAATCCGGGTACAATCATGTTGGATACAACCGACTTAAAACCTCGTCTACCTTACCATGTGTGGGCAGCCAACTCGTATTTTATACTGTCCTTATATTCTGCCTACACTAGTGTTTTGAAAACCTTGATTTTCGTCGCATTATTTGGAATAAAACGACATTATTATTTCATGCATTTGCACACTTACCTTTGTTCTCGTTTTGATGACTGTGAGCGTGAAAAATCTAATTTCGAAGTCATATTAAAAACGTCACTGGATTGTTATGATCACTCTTGTCTCTATGCTCATTGCATTTCCAATTTACTTATCGTTATACAATTGGCAAGACTCCAAGATTCTTTACTCATTTGGTATTTCTGTTGTTAATATGATTTCCATTTTTTTTGAGATTGTGATGATTTGTTAAGGAGTGTGATCCAATCATTGATTTATTGGTGGCTTGATGTTTGATCGAGTTTGTGATGCATTAGTGGTTTGATTTCTAATGTTCCTTCATTGATTTCTTTTACACATTAGTTTCATGAAAATACATTCACGATTGTGGTTATACCCTTGGTGTGATCCTTTCATACAACATTTGAGCGAACCCTTGATGTTGATTTCAAATTATTGTGTTGGTTTTAAACTATGCTAAAACTATGACTATTTCTTGCGCAAGTGTTTGGTCGACTTATCGAAGATTTCATTGGTTGATTGAATGGCATGGTTTTTAACATATGCAACAATAATATTTGAAGAGTTATATGCGCCGGCGGTTGTACTATGGGATATCACTGTTTTGCATGGACTGAACTAGCTCCACCACCTTCGCACATTCTATCATTAATGCTTCCCCTTATCTCGGGTCACCCCTGGTGACTTCGGGTAAGCCTGTGAGCATTCTGCCCCTGCGTTTACTCTGTTCAAACCCTAAGCCCGAACACCCTACTCACCGTGTGCTCCTGTCTATGGCATCGGTGGTGCACATAGAGCCGAATGGTAACCAAGCTCTATTGTTATTCGATAATGCTCGTAAGGATATTGAAAATAATGGTTGGCTGGTGTTTAGACAGAGGTTCGAGGGTTTCAACATTTTGGTTGCCCAACAATTCTCCCTTACCTTTGACAGGTATAGGGCTAAAATCGGTGACATATAGCTCGAGCTCAATGAAGAATTCATAAGCTCTGCTACAAGATTGTCAGCTACAGGCCAAAGGTGGTTCAAAAACTCCAAAGTCGACGAGGTGCCATGGCCTTTGTTATTCGTATCATGAAAGGTTGTGTCCTGTGATAAAGGTATGCCTATTTCCACCCTCAAACCTAGGTGCCATGATCTTTTGGTAATAGTTAAATAGTTTGTGACCTGTGAAGGTCGGTATGGCTTGGTGTTTTTGTATCACCTCCAGTTATTGATGAATTTCATGGGCTATCCTTTGAACATGCCACATTACTTCTTGCGTAGTCTTTACAAGATGTTTAAGAGGTTCAAACGAGAGAAGGCCGATAGCAGCTTGTTTCATCACGGATTAATTAGACTCATCGTCATCCACCATTTGAGCCTTTATGGCGATAATTGGCAAGCCTTTCTATCTCGAAATGGATTTTTTAATCCAGGGTCTATCCAAATTGACAAGGTTGTGGTCAGTGAGACTTTGGTTGGACTAGCCATGCCATTTCATATCCTATTGCCCCCTGTTAAACCCTCGGATTACCTTGACTTGGACCTACCCGATGTCATGGCTAACCCCTATGCTAAGGATGATATTAAAGCCATCAAGAAGCGTGTGAGTAAGAAAGTCAAGGGTAATCCTACTGTCGACAACAAGGGTAAGAAAAATGCTCGATTGATATTGAGACTTGCTCGGAATAAACCTAAGCCAAACGTCGACAAAAATCCCATAGTTCTGAGCGAGGACTCAGATTCCGATATTGAGCGTTCCCTTGCTAAGGAGTATCCCTATTCTTATTTCCTATTCTCTAAGCAACCCTATGACTATGTCTCTAATTTTCCCTCGTGCCTAAAGAACAATCCTAACTACCCAGAAATCAAGCTACACAATGAAACCCTGGGTGGCTTAAACAAACCCTCGCCTGTGTTATCAAATCCTGAGAAAACATCATGCATCTAGTGTAATGTATGGTTATATAATTATTACACCGATATTCCCCTGTTACAATCAAGGATAAAATCATTAGAGGAGCAAGTGAGAACGCTGGCGAAGGAGAACCACAGGTTACAAGCCAGTGACAAGAAACAAAAAACCACGGGTTCGATTGTCTTCAGGAATGTTGAAGCAGCAACAACATTCATCAATTCCAAATTATCATGACCGAGTTGTTTTCTGATTATCCAGGTATGAATTTCAATATTAATTTCGTTTTATGAGTTGCTTGAATTAATATAATGAATTGGGTTCTGGGTTTCGATTAGCTCTGTTCATTATTCGAAATGATTCTGTCATAGTTTGATTATCAAAAATGGTTATGTGGCGGATCCTATACAGTAGATTCATTTTGCTAAAATCAAATGTAGTTATGATTTGGTTATGCGATTTTGTCATGCCCAGTTTAGTATAAGCGATTGATTGGTTTTTGATTCGGTTTGGTTTGTTTTTTAATCAATTCTGTTCGATATTTGATTTGGTTTGATTTTGATTAGTTTTGTTTGTTCCTAATAGACTCAAAACAACCCTGTTGACTTCAATTAACCAATAACGACTCTATTTTGTAATGAATCAATATTATCGTTTGGATTTTGATCACATTCGAGCTATGAAAAACATCTATTTGCTAAAATCGAGGAGCTGTGTTTATTCATAGTGCTTGTGTCGACCCCAAACTGTCTCGATTCGTGCCTGTTTGATTCGATTTGCAAATGGTTGTTGTGTGCCACGATTAGCATGATCGTTTGTATATGTTTGACATAGTTTTATTAATTTGAAAAACGATCCTGTTGATTTCGTTTGGATTCGAAAATGATTTTGTTAATGGCTGAAGCGACATAAACTATCATATGCAAGATTTGTTTAACTGGTTACAGTTTGTGTTGATTGCAATTGGTTCATGAAAACGATTTCATTACTGTCAAATTGTCTAATGCAATTATGTTGACTCCAAAATGGTGATAACAAATTGAACAGAGTGCATGTGTCTCTGTTATCATTCGGTTGACCATGATTTCGTTTGCTCTCAAATTAGCATAGAATTTTGTTTTGATAATTCATTTGATTTTCAAATAGCAATCAAATATTTGTTTAATAGTTTGAATTTAATTCTTTAAGTTTTGATTTGGTTTTGAAACGATTCTATGTTCAATTTAGACCGGCTATAGAATCTCCAGATTCTGTAGCTGGTCTTAGAAATTAGATTTTTATCCATTTTATCAATAAAGTATCCTCTTAACTTGTCTATTTTTGTCCTCTTTCAGGTACATTCGAATTGCAATGATCAATTGGGCAGGCTGTGGCAGTTTAGGAGATATTTGTGTGATGTAGTTTTTAGTTTAAGTTGTTAGCTTGAGTAAAAAATAGAGACTTGGAATATTATCCCCAGATTTTTTGTAAAACTGCTTTGATAATTCCCACAGGGATGTTTTACCCTGGGGGAAGTCTTTAAATACTTGTTATTTTTTGTAAACAATAATCATAATCACTGTGGGAGAACCAGACTATGGATTTATGATTCAGACTGAGATGAAAGTTGATGTCTTGTAATAGCTTTCACTTTCAATATATCAAACTTTTGTTTCAAGTTTTATTCGTATCAGTTTGCAATTAATTATAGACTACTTTAGATATCGTAATTCTTTGTAGGTTGATGTGACTTGGTTTATATGTT
>JZKD02S1839533.1:46653-70389 GCA_000966675.3 Picea glauca
TTTATTCATTCACCAACGGATTTTCAGGATACCATCAGATAAAGATAGCACCACTTTTTCTACATAATGGGGATCCTACTAGTACACGGTCATGCCGTTTGGATTGAGGAATGCACCAACAATATTTTCCAAAGTAGTCATAGCTGCATTTAAAGAATTTATCCACCAATTTCTAGAGGTATACTTGGGTGATTCGACAATCTATAGTCTGTTGAAAGACCATGTAGAGGTCTTGTGGTTGATGTTAGAAAGATGCAGGGAGTGCCAGATATCGTTAAACATCAAGAAGTGCATCTTCAGAACATTGTTTGGGATATTATTGGGCCATATTTTATGCAAGCAAGGGTTACTAGTATATCTTTCCAAGATTGCAGTAATCGTTAACTTTCCACCACCAAAAATAGTTCAAAAACTAAGAGCGACATTGGGACACACTTGATACTACAAATTTTTTATAAAAGGGTACGTGCAGATCACCACACCAATGGAGAAATTGTTAAGGAAATATACAAAGTTCCAGTGGAATGAGAATTTTCAACATGGTATGGATACGCTGAAAGAAAATATGGTAACCACGCCAATACTAGTATTCCCAGACTGGGAGAAGACATTCCACGCACATGTAGATGCATCGACCATAACACTTGGAGCTATTCTGGCTCAACCATAAGTAGTATATTGGATCACCCTATAGCATTTGCTAGAAGAAAACTATCAGATTCAGAAAAAAACTACAACACCACAGAGAAGGAAGGCCTAGCTATGGTCTACACACTTTAGCAATTCATACACTACTTATTGGGGAAAATTTTCAATATTTTCACAGACCAGTCAACGCTCAAATACCTAGTCAACAAGCCAGTGTTGCAGGGGAGAATTTGCAGATGGCTACTGTTGTTTCAAGAATTTTATTTTGAAGTAATAGTCAAGCCAGGGAAGCTGAACGAAGGACCTAATCACCTGTCAAGGGTCACGAATGGGGAGGAACCTATCAATTTAGAGGAAAACATTCCATACACACATTTATTTTCAGTCTAGATCACCGATGAATACTTTGCATGCATCATACAGTACTTGAGTACAGGAACTGCACCACATGAATATAACATCGCACAGAAGAAAAACCTAGTAGTTCGGGCTGCAAACTATCAGCTGATTGCAGGACACTTATACAAAATGGGCACAGATAACATCTTGATAATATCTGTGCTAGAGCATGAAAGACCAAGGATTTTAGCAGAAGCCCATGAGGGAATAATGGGAGGAAATTATGTAGGAAAATCTACTGCACAGAAGGTAGTTCACGCAGGACTATGGTGGTCGACCATTTACAGAGACTCAAAAGAGTACTGTCATAAATGCGATGTATGTCAGAGGGTCACTAAATCGAATATAAGGGATGAGATGCCCCTGCAACCACATGTAACTTTGCAGGTATTCAAAAAATAAGAAATATAGTTTGTGGGACCAATTAACCCACCAACCAAAAGGACAAGAGAAAGGTACATTATCACCATGACAAAATACCTGACAAGATGGGCAGAATTAGCACCAGTCAAAGATTGCAACGTAGAGACAACAACACACTTCTTGTTCAAGCAAGTGATCACTAGATTTGGTTGTCCAAGGATTTTGATGAGTGACCAAGGCACTCACTTCATTAACAACACTATTAAGGCTATGACTAAGGAATTTTAAGTCCATCATCAAAATATTACACCATATCATCCATAAGAAAATGGAACAATAAAAGTCTTTAACAAGATTCTCGAAAATGCATTAATGAATATCTGTAATGTCAATAGGGATGATTGGAACCTAAATATACTATCATTATTGTTGGCATACATGATCACATGCAAGAAGTTGATAGGAAAAACGCCATTCATATTGATATATGAACAAGAAGCAGTGGTGCCACTAGAATGTTTGGTACCCAGTCTACATGTAGCAACGATTATGAACATGACAGAATGAGGCACAGTACAGTACAAGCTAAACCAACTCATGATCATGGAGGAAGATAGGATCCTAGTAGGATTCCACCAACAAGTTCAGAAATCAAAGGGACAAATATTGGCATGACAGACATATCAAGACAAAAACTTTCAAGGAAGAATACTTAGTGTTGATGTATGACAAAAAATCCCTTCAACACCCAGGAAAAATCAGAATGCACTGGTTAGGACAATATGAAGTAAAAACTATCACAGATGGGGGATCTATATAGCTGAAGGAATTAGGAGGTACATAACTCAGAGGGATTATCAATGGGAGTCGATTGGAGTTGTACAAGGATAGTCAACCACCCACAACTTGAAAATCCTTGTGCAGTAAAAAAAGTAAAAAAATGATATAGTGCAAGACATCAAAAGGTAGTGAACCAAAAGTAGGAGTATGAACGCTCGAAAATACTAGCCGATGAAGACAAGGCCAAGGGTCACTACAAAGAGGAAACAAGTGGGAAAGGTGGATTCGACAAATGAAGTGCCAATTGACGGTGGCTATCGGAATTGAATGTCAGAAATTACCGGTGGGATGCCACATTAATCACGCCAACTAGTGGTGATAAGGGAAATCAATGACAAGTATGAGGGAACCTATGGATCAATTAAATCATAATCGAGGTAACATCTCCAACAAGCTTCACATGACACTGATATAAAGCAATCTTGTGGGAGCAGAAATTTTATTGTGTAATTGAAGAAAGCACAGAGCGATAGAGCATACAAAGAAGAGAGTGCAGGTTGCAGAGGGTACAGAGTCCACTAAGCTCGACGAATGACAAATTTACCACCATGGCACCACCCAAACAGGGAAAATCGATCTGACCCACCAGACAACCTCGAAGTAGTTCCATAACACAATCACAACCACAAGGAAGTGAACAAAAACCATCTTAGTCCCTAGAAGTCATCAATGTGGATGAAATCTTGTCACCAGATATAATACCAGGAAGCCCCACATCCATTTTGGAGGAAACACAAAAAACAACACCAACATGCATGGACATTGATATGCCGGAAGAGGGACAGGGCCAATAAGAGGAGGACGCAGGAAACCAAGTACAACCCCAAAACCCTATAGAATCCCCGAGAGTCAATGGGATGACTCTAAACCAGGAAGCAATGGTCACACTAGAAATATCACAGAAAACCATGTCAGAACAACCACAAGAGGGAGAAATGGAATATGTCATTGGCTGACCAAAGGAGTATGCTTAAAAATGAACAATGGATGCTAGAACCTCGAGTCAACCACCACAGTGAAAGGGAAAGGAGACGATACCTAGGTGTTGGCACAGGGGCAGACCCAGGGTTCAATGCTACAATAACGCACCAACAAAACCCTAACTACCGGCCCTTTCAGAAACACCTGTGAAGAAGATGAAGTCTCACCCGAGGTAGAGGCAGGGGTGGTTAAAGGAATCAAGTGTATGCAACCTTAGCTGGGCCGCAAATCTGTGATTGTAATTCTTAATAAATCACTGAGCATCAAGAGTTCATCAATATTCAACCAGTATATACTTCGCCGATAAAACAAAGCAACGCATCATTCATCCAGATTTAATGTATCTAAGCCCTTATCATAGAGAGGTTGATTAGATATAGAAGATTCAAGCACTAAGAACATTCACATAGGTCAGATCTATATCCATATACATTATTATCACAAATCATAAACAGATCTATCTATATATATCAAAGCACTTAGCAAGTAAAGACATAAACACGTCAAGACATTGCACAGAGTAGAGAAACACAACATATATGTGGTTCACCCCCACCCTGGGGCTACCTACACCAACTCTTATTCTTTATTATCTTCTTCAATAGGTTACATGCATAGAGATTCAAAACCCTACTCCGCATAGGATAGGAGATCTGCACAAATCGCTAGATCCTCCTTCCCCAAGTAGATCTAAGCACACAACCTTCCACAGCCTCTTAAAATGACTTTCACTTAGCTCTGCAAGTCTCACACAGTATGCATAGAGAACTTACAATCTTGATCACACAGATCCAAATTTAGCACTTAGCTATTCCTTATGATACCCCTTCATTACATCACCTAGACTTCTATTTATACTTTACAAAATAGGCCTAAACATGGGTAAACCCATGTGCCGACATCCCATACTTGTTACATAATCGCAAATCCAAAAAAGGACCCAAAAAGGGGTCACGATTCGGTGATCTCTTCTTCATCTTGTGCTCCTCCTTCAATAGGCGGTCGAAATCCCACAATTAGTCAAAATTGACTAAGTATCTCCCAAAACTTGGTCAAGGGCCAACAGGTCCCCAACACTCACCTGTGACTCATCCTGAGTCACTCTGATTTGGGTAGTTCTACTTCGAAATCCTTGATCGTAGCTCAAGCGGCATCGACTTGCTACTGTTCCTTGGCCTCCTATTCAACGAACTCTTGGATGACTATGTCATTGACAGGTCCCTCTAGGCGTTGTTCAACTGCACTGACAACCTACTCCAGTTCTGCTCCTCGACCTTCTACCTCTGTGGACAATTGATAAGCCTTATATTGTACAGGTTGTAGCCTCTGAGTTACTTCCATAACTCTACTCTGGATAGTGTGGATCTACTACTGGGTAGTGCATTTCTCTTAGGAGCGCTTCATTCTCTCCACAACTAAGAGGGGATTCAGCTGCGCTTGTATTGTTTCGGCTTGATACTTCACCTCTTGGAGATGTGACTCTAGTGCCTTCAATACTAGATTTTCAGTGAGTTGTTCATAGGTATGGGCACTACAATCAGTGATTTGTTTACATTCCATAGCAAGGAATTTTATTCTCTCAACTTCTCTTTGAGTAGTTGCTTCTCTTTGATCCCTTACATCCTGTGGGGTCTCGGGCACTGCACAGAGCTCTAATTCTTCTATGCATTGCTATAGCTGTTGGATAACTTCTGAGAGCTTCTCTATTTGCTACATGACTTGATCCTCTTCCTTTATTTCTACGACTTTCATAGAACGAAGTGCTCTTCTGACCACTTCTTTCACTTCAAGTTGCTCTGTGAGAAACTATTCTTTTCCTTGTTGTAACTGTGATTTTTCTTCATCAAACTTTGCTTGAAGAGAAATATTTTCCTATTCTACAGCCCGACGTTTTTCGACAAGTACTCCTTGCACTCACATCAAATCCTTGGTGGATTTTCTATTTTGTCTTATTCTCATCAAAGGCGAGCTTCGATTGTCTCAGGTAGTTGGTGGAGTTGGGCTAGCTCATCTCCCAACTTTGGTTCTCCTGATGGTAGGGGTGCAGTGGAGACTGCGCGACTGGAATGAAGGGCTTGATGTACCCCTCGTATTCCGACTTCAATCCTATCATACATTTCTTCCTTCTTCTCTCCTTGTTTCTCTGCTATCTCCAATGAAGCATAGTTCAGGGCTGCTATGATGAAGTCAACGTCACTAGAGATGAGGACAGTCTTCATCTTGTTCATGGAGGCTTTTGATTTCTTTCGGGAAGAAGGTTTCTTTGGGGAAACCTTCCTCTTATTCAAAGGGTCAACCTCGTCTCTGGGCAGTGTTACTTCACCTGGTCTCTATTCAGCTTCTATTTCATCATCACCCCCTTGGTCAGGTGACATGGTCGTGGTATTCACTGAGGTGCTGCTTACGTTTTGGACCTCCTCAATATTCTTTTTCCTGCTGGTTCCGAGTGTATTTTGTTCTCTATGAGTGTATTCTGGGTTTTCAATATCAGATATCTCTATGGGGTTGTTAGGGATAAGGAGGTCAACGGACCATTCCTTGGTGATGTCCTCAAGGTATTCTTCCATAATCTTATAATATGACTGGACCTTCTCTTGGTGTTCATCTGCTCGTGTTGTAATGTAGATAAAGTGTCAATCTGTGTTGAACTTCATTAGTGGTCAAAATATTTGTAGGGTTTTCAGAGTCATGTGAGGCTCAGCTTTGATGGCTCTCTTTAGATAGAGGTAGTGTGTATGAAACACAATAATTGACTGCCACTATTTGTTCATATCAGTTGGATACCATAGGGTAGCGAACTTCGCGGGAAGCGGTTCTATGTCAGGGAAGGTCGCTCCTTCCGGAATTTCCCAGGCAACAAATGAAATGAGGACTAGGATCCAACTAAAATGAAATTCATAACCTTGATCCCATGCTTCTCGAAAATCTAGTTCCAACTGGTTAACTAGGTACTTCACCCAGTTAATCTGTAGGCCTTCCACGCACTTCCCTGCGAGGTCAACGACAAAGCCGGTGACCTGTGTAGGTCGATTCTTCCTTACTATCTTTCCAACTATCAATTCACATGCAAGGTGGAATGTGCCACTCTGGCTGGAAGCTACCTTGTAGCCTCTTGTTCCCTTCTCAACGTCACCATATGTATCCTTGATTTTCTGTGTGAGTGCACGATCTACATCTTTTCCTGGATAAAATTCTTGCGGGTCGAGTCCTTGCATACTCAGTCCTGTGATCCTGTGGATCAGCCTTGGTTCAACTTTGATGCAACAATCTATCCATAAGTATCCTCCATGGTAACATGAAAGTAGAAGCTTAACATGCATTAGCTTCCTGGTGTCTTTTGAAGTGTGGGATATTCATGACATTCAAGAGGGTGGACTGTGCGAAGTTCATCATCCACGACTAAGGGATGATCTTCGAGTTCTTCCCTTTAGTTCTGGTTAGGTACTTGTATGGGGTGAGCATACCATAGATATTTCGATCTCTGAGGTTGAAGTCACTGAACTTCAACACTATGATCTTATCCTGCTCTGTCTGAATTGTGCGTATCCCCTTCGGGAGGTACACAGTGACCATAGTGTACTCAAAGTATCTTGCACACTATCACGATTCACCGTGCCAGCCAGAGGCGGGATTTAATCGGGCAGTATGGATGGAATCAACTTCACATTTTCTAGGTCATCTTTATGCTTGGTTCTCTTCTCTACTGATGGTCAGGATGGCCCTGATCCACGCACAGTCGACGTAGAGGCTTACAGTCCTCTCGTTGATGATGCTTGTACACCTGTAGACATCAACATGACTCTTTCAGTAATGAGATCGATAAGAACTTCTTTCAAAACTCTCTTTGCTGCACTGAACTCGTCTGACATACACGCTCGGGGTTGGAAATCTTAGGGTTTGAGGAGTAACTTAGACACTACAATAAGATAGAAGGAAATGGTGCAATGATCACTATCTAAAATCAACAAGTTTGTGGGATAAAATTCACGATTAGAAAAAGTGTTCTCAGTGCATGGCGCGACAGGATAAATAGATAACTTGGCAACGAATTTCTTGCAACGGTCGAGAAGACTTCATTAACTATGTTTTGTTCATTATGGCCCAGTCCAATGGTCTAGTGGCGAACCATAAATTCCTTTCTACCCGTTCAGGGGGTCAGACGCATGGTTATATTGGTCCCAATGGCTATATTGCTTCGCCATGGTGAAGTTCCATGTGACGCTGTTCTGTTATCCAGACGAAGCTCCAATTTTGCAAATTTTCCTTCTGTGAAGTTCCCTCTGGAACCTTCTGTAGCTTGTTGATCTTATATCTCTTCTTACTTAGCTTTTTATTTTTCTTCCCAGTGAGCTTCATCTTGATATTCCTTTTCCCATTCTGATTCTTATCTTCTTTTGGCATAGTTATTTTGTGCTATTGAGATTCTTTTCTAAGAGTCAAGGGTGGTACTTCTTCTTTAGTTGGAATAGGTACTTCAATCTTTTGTGGGTCTTCCATTGTTCTTGTAACTTCAACATCCGGGTTTCTGGTGTTAAATAGATTTGATCTGTTCTCCAGTTCTTCAATCAAGTGTGTGATCCTTCTAGTCATGAAATCTTTTAACTCTTGATTCTTCTGCGCTAAAACTTCTTCTTCTTATTTCCTTCTTAACATGGTAAATGGGGAGTTGTTCTCAATAAATTTAACAATCTCTAAATCTTCCTCTGTCAAATTTCCATCGGCATTCATAGAAATCCGTGTGAGATTTCCACATAGGTTTATCAACTTTCCTTTGAATAGTCCTATTCCTCCTAATGAAGGAATCATAACATGACTTCCTATAGCTTCCCAATTTCTTTATGTTATGACATTCACCTGTGTTTCTTCATCTAGAACACAGTCAATGTCGAAGTTTTCTATTCTTGCTTCAAGGAATTATTTTTCTTTGAAGATGTCTGATAAATTGACATGTCGGTGGTCATTCAGGGTTACTTTTATCTGTAGCAATACTCTATCTGATTCTTTCTGGGGTTCTACCATTTCTAGATCTACCTTAGGGTTTTATTGTCTCGTGTTCATTCCTTCAAGCCTAGCAATCATTATAGGGAAATCCAATACTTCATGGTCCATATCTTTGCAACAAAGATAACTAGGTATTCTCCCAAGGCATTCCATAGCAAGATGTCTCAGTCTTATGCAACTGTAACAGAGGGTTAATCCTCTCTTTATTTTAAATGAATCCCCAGTCTTTCTATACTGCGTGATAGGGTCATAGTAGCTAACCTGCAAACATTTCTTTCTAGGATCCTACATCCATTTGTTAGTCCAAACATTATTTCTATGCACAGGTATACCATATTTTTCACTATTCTTATCAGATCTACGCATATAAAACCTTCCTTCATCTATTAGTGTCCTAGTTTTCAAGATAGGAAAAAATCTATCAAACATATTGTTGAGCTCTCAACACACCCTAAAAATCCTTTGCCATTTTTTACTTTTTGGGTAACACTTAATCTTTTGGTATTGTCTAATTCGGAACAATGTTCTTTTCACTTATCATTGTTTTCTTATTTTTTCCTTGATTCCTTACAAGGTTTCCCCAAACGTGTCAAAACCATCATGACTTAAAGGGATTAACTTTTGATGAAAGAATCAACTGCTAAATTGGTTTACCCGATGCGTCCAAACTTCGACACCCGGAAGAATCAGAGATGAAAGAAAATCATCCTAGAAAGCTAAGGATGTCGTTCGTCGATTTTAGTCGGCATCGGTAAAAGGGGAGTTGTTCTTTCGAGATAAGCATTGTACAAGAAAGTTGTCGATGACCGATTTCATTCAGCATCGGAAAAACGCAAAAGGAAGTAGTCGTTTTCCCGGAAATAAAGAAATCATCGACCACTGATCCCATAAAATCATTTCGGCATCGACGAAGTATGAGTAGCTAAACCCGTAAGGAGCGTAAAACATTTTCCAGGCAACCAACTATCGAAAATTTTCGGCATTGGCTATTCCTATGTTGGCACTCGTAAGTCAAGTCACCAGTCTTTATTTTCCATGTGTCACAACATAAGTATCCACGAAAACCACGTAGCTCTGCTCTGATCCCCAACTTCCCCTTTCCGAAAGTGACATGATGGGATGTTTTAAATCTAAGATACGCTATATACGATGCATTTAATTGATTGGTTAATTCCAAGATCGCACATTAGTTTCTAATTTGTGTGCAAAGCAAAATGACCATTTTAGCCTATAGATATAATGAACCTCCCTCTGCACCTCTGCCGTCAATTTACATAAAATTGATTACAAAAAATTGGCGGTAAGTAGTTTTGAATTCTACCCCATTACTTGCATTAACAGCTTGATGCGATTGGTAAGTTCTCTCTCATTATATTATCCTAAATTATTGTGAACCAGAGCATTCTCTGTGCAAAGATGTATAGAGCATCCAGAGGAGAGAGACGAACAACCCGGAGAAGGTGTCCATGGTATAGTGAGTATTAAGCAACAAATTTTAGCAAGCATACAGGTATGTACCAGTCTGGTTTTGTTGTTTCCACCTCACATGTAAATTAGGAAATAATATTTCTCTGTATGACGACCCTAATTGAACGTTTTCGTTTGAAGGAATGATGCCTATGAAGAAACCTACTACTAGGAAATATCCTAGAGTGCCAAAGCTGCAGGAATCAAAAGCAGGAGAGGGCTCCTCCATGACCGTTGCAAGGAAATTGGAATTCAGTTCCAAGCCGATGCCCATCATCAAGACGATCACCAAAGAAGCCTTCGCTCAGCCCCCGGCTTTTGGGGACATAGAGGTGAACATTGGGACCAAGACAATGTTCCCACACTAGGAAGACCTGTTCAATAAAATCAAGCATGAAGAATTCCCAGAATATGCCCCACATAGCGATCCTGACATAAGGAAGCTAGACGACGAGGTCTTCATCAACATCCGCAAGGCTTACCTACACATGGTGGTGAGTAGGACCCCAATTTTCCCTTGCATTGAACTTTTGAAATGGATCATTGATCACACTGATGCACATAAGTGTGTAATCAATGATGATAATGGTCAAATCCCGGGGGATTTCCTTCTAGTAGAAGTCCAAAATTATTACAAGCTCAGGGACTCAGATGAACGTTTGAGCACAAATTTTGTTATGAAGTTTTATCAGAAGCACGACACCAGAAAAATCATGTCATCTTGGTGGAGAGAAGACAAAAAATTCACCAACCGAAACTACGGATGGTACTCGATGGCCAACCTCAAACAACCTTATATCTATCTAATGGCTCTCCTTTTCCGGTTGCATGGAGAGAAAGATTGTTCCAGATTCTTGGAGGTATGGATTCCTTTGGCTTATACTGTCTCCATCTCTAGAACAACCTTCAACTGGGGTGCTATCATCTCCAAACATCTTAGCACCTGCATTCTACAGGCCCAGCAACCGAAGGAAGGGGAAAATCCTTCCTTCTACATGGCGTCTTATCTACTGGACATCGTCTGTGCAAGAAACGCCTTCGTCAGGATGAACCTAAGCTGGCACGCTTCCAAGCTCTTAGTCCATGTCTACTTCGACATTCTGTGGGAGAACAGGTATAAAATATCCTACTCTCTCAGTTGCGATCAATTTATCGCACCTATTCATTTTTTACTATTCATGAAAGAGTGCCCAAGGCTCTCTGATGAGGCCAAAATGGTTATATCTAAAGTTGGTCACTGGTACCTGGATGAGTGTGAAACTTACATCAGGGTTTTTAGCACCACCAGAACACCACATTTACTACCTATATATGTCCCCTATCGACTGGTACTAGGGGAAATATGTTACCAAACTATCTTGCAGGGCTACAATGCCACGTTGGTGAAGGATAAGAAGCGAGAATTCATCCCCTATGGGTTTCATATCAGCTTCTACCAGGTTAAAGAAACTGCACAGGCCAAGCAAGAGGGATTAAGTCAATTGGAATTTTCGTCACAAGCCAAGGGTCTGGTCTCGAAACATGTATCACAAGTATCGTCCTGTTCGCCTAATGCCCACGACTGGTTTGAGGATGAAATTTTCACTAAAAAGGCTCAAGACTGGGATGAGGTGGTGGAAAGAAGGGTTGACCCCAGAGTAAAGAAGTTTACGGCCATGAGTTGGGAAGAGCAAATGGTTTCCTTGGATCAAGCAGCCCAAGAAATTCTCAGGGCTAGGGAAGAAAGGGTAACATTCAAATCGACCAAAATGATAGAAGCTCCCCAGGGAGCCCCTGTATAGAATTGGAATTTTCTCGAAACTCTGAGTGCACTGGAAAGAGGGACGCTCTTGATCCAACATGCTCAACAAATGATGGATCTGGCGTCAAATGATTTGGCCCTCTTATCAAGTGTTCTAATCAGTGACCTAGAAGAGAGCCTAGCAGGGTTAAGAGGCTTCGAGCTCACAGACCTGGATAAGGTCAATGGCTTAGATAACCCTGAATCTACATTTCCGCCAGTCGATTCACCGACAATCGCGACAATTCAATCAGGGCCAGGCCGAGTGTCAGTCAAAACAAATGCACCTTATCCTCTGACTGAGTTCATAAATATATACAGTGATGATGAGAGCCTGGAGGCACCTCAGAAAACCTCTGTGCATGTAGAAGAATAAAAGGGAGCCAAGGAAAAAACACCTATTTTTCTCGATGTTCAGAGTTGAGAGGACACACGAGAAGGAAAAGGAGCCGAAAGCGGCCTAGACACAGAAATGCCTGATGCACCGGAGACCCGAGTAGGTAGTCCCAAGGACAAGTCATAATTAGATGAGTCAGAAGAAAGGTCCCCACAGAAGGATGTCGATGATTCCATGACTAGTATACAAGCAGGTATTGAGCTCCCTCCTGACACATCTATTCCACTTGATACTTAGGTCCTAGATAAACAACGAGAGTAGGCCAGACCTTCGGAGAAAAATAAGGAGGTTCAAGAGGCTTATATTGAACAAATATATACCATCAACAACCTAGGAAACATTCTCACATGGGGCGACCAACAGATACCAGAGTCAGTAGACGAGGTGGAAGACATCTATGCAATATCCTATGATCAAAAGAGGAAGGCCATCATGCAAAGGACTACTAAGAAGAGAAAGATTACCATGGATCATTCCATTTTGGTTACCACAAGGGAAAATTTGATCAACATGATAGATGATCGCACGTATAAACTGATAGGCATGGGAAGAGCCCTCTCTGATGCTTCCCAAGATAGGGCCAGAAGATATGAAAGAGAACTAGTTGATACTCTGAAGGAACTGGAATATTTGCGCCATCTTGTTGAGTATTATAAAGGTGCCACAAAAACTGCAACATATTTGAAGAGTGAGCTTTTAGGAATTTACAACGAGTACAATAAATCAAGAAACCTGTTAACCGAAAATATAATTGAATTCTAGGAGGACACTCTCATGGCCCTCGCAGCATGCAAGGAGATGGAATGATGGCATGAAAGAGAAATGAAAGCGGTGGAAAGACTCGAATACATTGAGGCAGTCCAGAAAGGTCCAGAAAAGGTCCAGAAAAGGAAGAACATGGCAATCAGATGATAGGCAAGAGTAGCCTCGACCACATGAAGAGATCCACAGAATATTGGACTAAGATGTCCCGGGACCCGGAGTGAGAGATCCAAGAACAATATGTAAAGTTCCAGAAGCACATGGATAAAATTAATAAAGTAATGAAAGATATCAACCTCCTATAGTTCGGCACCCCCAATGAGTTTATCGACATAAGAGATGTGCTCAAGGTGTATTTAGAACAAGACTCCCTATGGAACAAAGAGTGTGCAAAGGTAGCCGATGTGAGGCTGAGACAGGTGCAACCATTCACGGAACATCTGATCAGAGCTAAAACCATGTTGCAGCAGCTAAATTCCACCTTGGTAAAGTACCAAGCACATGCAACAGACATTAGAGGGATATATGCGGCCCCAATGGAACAACACAGATTCTTGTGGGCCCAGACTTGTGAAGAACTGTTCATCAATTGGTCGAAATATGAAAGGAGTTGTCCTTTCAAAGAAATACCCTGGGTGGACTAATCAAGAAACTATTATGAGATAATGCCACGTGGAAACTTTTGTTTGGTTCAAACTGTACTTAGATGTTAAACTTTGGTTAAGCTTAAGATTATAAATAAAGGCCTCGACCAATTAACAAAGGTCGATTGTTTGTTGTAATAACTATTTTCTTTCTGGCTGCTGAGAATTATTTTGAAGCTGCTATGAATTTAGAAGTCCTTCAGGACCAAAGACGAACTATTTTCATCAAATGTATGTGATTGGAGTTGGAGAAGAATTACTTCCTTTCCTTTTCCATGAATGTTGCAATAAATGAGTAAGAGCAATTAATTTTTTTTTCAAGTTATCTGGTGCAATGTTTTAATGTTCCTTGCTTTAAATGATGAAAGTAAATCATTGTGCTTCTATGTGATGAATGTCTTGGTAGATGAATTATTTTTCTTATCGTGACATTGATTACAGTTGTATTTCTTTCTCTATGTTAAATAGTTTACCTCAGCTATGTGATGAATGTCTCGGTAGATGAATTATTTTTCTTACCATGATCTTGATCATATATGCATTTTCTCTCTGTTAAGTATCTTTCTCAGACAACGGTTGGATGCTCTTTCGGTTAAAGTATTATTACTAAGCCCCTTTGGCATAGGATCATTGTTTGCATGTTCGAGTAGTCGTTTATCCCAAGCTCGACCCGTTCCCAATGGTTAAACATTTTGTCCTATCTTAGTCAATTTGGTTTATACTGGCTTGCATCTCTTGCACTTCCCTCACCTAAGAGAAAATAATGAAAAAAATGTTTTAACCAAAGGAAAATCTTTCACCGGAAAACACAAAAGATCATCGATAATTTGGCCAGATTGTAAGATCTGGAGAACCATTCCAGTCCAAATGCTGGAGAGTCTAATTGGGCCTCCGTGGCGGGGTTGGTTCCTACTAT
The DNA here is from genome assembly GCA_000966675.3 of Picea glauca. Lineage (NCBI taxonomy): Eukaryota > Viridiplantae > Streptophyta > Pinopsida > Pinales > Pinaceae > Picea > Picea glauca. The sequence continues at coordinate 60,852 of JZKD02S1839533.1, forward strand.
TGAATCAGGGTATTTAATCCCCATAAACAGAATTGGCTCTAGAAGGAGGGCCTGAAAATGAATGGTTGAATATGTAAGTTACATGATATTTCAAACAACCTATAGATTCATAACGGCCCACATTCATGGCTAGTCATCCAACCGACAACCCACCTTTACCGAGTACTCCTGAAGTAGATAAATCACCCCACTCTGAGGAAGGACATCTCCACCGTGAAATACCTTACGTCCTCCCTCATGAGGAACTGAACCAATTCAGAAGGATTACCAGAGCCTACGCCTGACAAATTGACGCGTTTCCCTTCACCCCCATCCTCTCTAGAAGAAAACAACAAAGAAGACTAGTAGTTAGTACTCCCAATGAAGTTTTTATACACTTTTTTGAAGACTTAATGGACTTCACGATCACTGAAATCCAAGAACCTCTTGACCTCATACCTGAGACGCCAGTTGACAACATCTTCCAACCTTACGATCTTTCAGAAGAGGAAGAGCTTGACTCTGTCTCCTAATAAATGGAAGAGAACAATGATCAAGAAGAAGAGAGGGAAGTTCCACTTCAAGACAACCAACCCTAGTTGGTCAGGGATGCCATGGCCATCCCTGGATAGGTACACAATCTCCCTCAGCACACAGAAAAGTTTCTCCCCAAGTATGATCCCGAAACCTCAGGATCTCCCGAAGGTCATATCAAGAAGTTTATACTCATGATCAGGATTATGAACATTCAACGTGAATACATGGTATGCAGACTGTTCCCCTACACATTTGAGAACTCAACTTTCACTTGGTATTTTAACTTTCCAGTAGGATCCATAACCAGCTGGACTAAGTTCCAAAAGGACTTCCTAGAGAAATTTGCCGAAGAAACTACCACGAGATCCCTTATGGATGAATTATTCGTAGCCACCATGACCCCAAAAGAGAGGGTCAAATATTTCAATCAAAGATTCATGACTATTTTAAATAGATTCCAACCAGCGGCGAAGCCTACTCAGGAGTTGCAAATTCAGGTTTATGCCAACGTGCTTCTGGCTTCTATTTTTGTGTTCGTAAAAAGAGCCACCAAGTGAACCATTAAGGAAATTTTTGAGGAGGCCAAGACGATAGAATTCCAGATGAAAGGATGTAAAGAAAGCCAATCCTCTTTAGTAAAAAGGGAAATTCATATCCCGCCCAGGAGAGGACTCCTTCTGACTAGGCCGTTGGGGAAACCGGTTGAACAAACTCCCGACAAGGGTGATGCGAATATAGAGGATCTACAACGTATGGTTAATAATTTATCAAACGAGATCGTAGACATGAAAAGAAGCGCAGGAGAGGGAAGCCAAGGTCAAAATCCCTATAAACCTTTCTTTAAGAGAAACCAACCTTTCAAAGCAATTGAACCTCCCCCAGCCAACTTAAACATTGACCTAGGGAATGTGGCATCCGATTCTTTCTGTACTTATCACCAGGAAAATCACTCTGAGAGGGAATTCCCCTAGTGGGTTCATGCCATGAATTTGATGTCCAATCGCTTTGTGGATGGAGTCTCCCTGACTGAATGGTCGAGCAGTTGGGCCATGGATATTTTCGACCAGGAAGAAGTTGACCCGCCAAGAGACATGACATTGTTGATATGGAATCCCGACTTAATCTTGCCTTCGGACGATCTGTTTAAGTCTGGAGAACAACCCTCAGAAGTTTTAGTAACGCAGACATGTAGCACGGGTCAATCCGGTTTGAGAGATATCGATATCACCCAGGCCTCACAAGTTAAATTAACTCTCAATCACCCGAAAAAATCTCTCGCCCTCAGTAAAAAGCCTATAAGTATTCCTACCTAGGAATCCCCTAAACTGGAGTACAATGTAGTAGAACATCTAAAGAAGCTAAAGGGTAATATATCGTTTATGGAAATATGTAGGATTCCTCAGTAGAAAGAATTTCTATTGCAAGCTTTGAGCTCGATAGCAGACCCGATGACCGGAAATGGGCATAGAAATAACATACCCCAAATAGATTTGACCAGCAAGACAATCGTAAATACCTACACCAACAATAGGAAGGAAAGACCTTTTTTCCCACCTTTCCTTTTAACATTTGAAGTCTTCAACAGGAATCTTCACAACTATTTGGTGGATTCCAGGGCATCTTCTAATGTAATTCCTATGGCTGTTTGTAATAAATTAAGCATTGTCCCCCTCAAGAGTGATAATCATGTGATACAACTAGACCGGACCCAGGTTAAGGTCATGGGAGAACTCAAAGATGTGATGATCAGGATAGCGACACACTCTAATTTCATGTAGGTGATTGACATCATTGTAGATATCCCTGAGGCATATGGACTTTTGTTGAGCCAAGATTGGTCTGAGAAGCTAAACGGATATTTTAGTACATACTGGGCACACCTTTGGTTACCCCTGAAAGGATACAAGAACATGATCATAATTGATAGGGAGAGATATCTGAAGCACACAGTCACTGACCTCAAAACCCCAAACGAGCCAACATCTACTGATTTCCCCATATTGGGCAATTATTCTTCTGATTCTCACTTCGGTAACTTTTCTCCTCTCTTATCCAATGTTCCACTTACCCAAATCTTTGAAGTGTTTTTTCAAGAGGAATCACTGATACCGACATAAGACTCTTTATTCTGTCACAACTTTGCACTAGGACTTGTAGAAAAAGAAATCAGAGAGAAAAACATTGGTGATGGAAAAGAAAGGAGCGACTATTGTCTGAAAATTTGGACCCTCTACTTTGATGGGTCTAAATCACAAGAAGGGTCATGAGCAGGGTGCATCCTCATCGATCAGAAGGGTAAACGTCATTTCTTGTCCTGTAGGCTAGAATTCGAATGTACCAATAACACTGCCGAATATGAAGCTCTAGTTTAGGGGTTAAAGAAAGCCACATATATGAATGTCAAGGAATTGGAAGTTTTTGGAGATTCCAAAATTGTTATTATACAAGTGAGGAATACTATACATTGCAATTCACCCCATCTCAAGAACTACCAGCAGGAGGTGCATAGGCTAATAGAACACTTTGAGGATTTTAATATCACTGCGGTCCCCAAGGAAAAAAATATTCTTACCGACTCCTTAGCCACAACTTCCTCGAGGTTGTCGCCTTTAGAAGATTGTGCAGCCTTCTGATTCACTGTTGAGTTTCTCTACAAATCGTCAGTACCTAATAATGTTTTCAATTGGAAAGACTTTGAGGGAGATGAATAGATCGTAAGTTTGTTGACCAACCAAGACAATTTCAAAGATCTCGCTATTGACGATGAAGATTTCCAAGAGCAATCGATGGAAAATGAGCCTCAGACAGAACATCATGTGGATGAATTAAAGGCTCACACGATCCCGAAAGGGGTAGCTAATTTAGAAAAATTGTTTGATCTAAAGGAATGATTCAAAGGACCTAAGAATGGAAAGACCGGTAGCTCTTTCTCCCTCCATGAGACTATAAATATTGGAACCCCAGAAAAACCAAAGCTTGTAAATCTCGGCAAAGCTGTATCTAAAGAAGAAAGGAAAGCCTACCTCAGGTTGTTCATAAAATACCAGGATGTTTTCGGGTGGTCGTATAAGGATTTGAAAACCTATGATACCCACATCATTCAACACACCATCCCATTGAATCCTGAAGTAAAACCTTTTCAGCAAAAGCTCCGAAAGTATCACCCATCCCTAGAACCTCTCATGTATCATAATTAAGGAAGCTTCTAGATGCGAAGATAATTTTTTAGGTTAGGCATTCCACTTGGGTGGAAAATCTTGTTCCATTATGGAAAAAGTCAGGAGAAATCCGACTATGCGTAGATTTTCAAAATCTCAACAGAGCTTCAGAAAAGGACAATTATCCCATCCCACCAATGGAGAAAATCCTACAAATCATTTCGGGATCGGTAATTTTCTCCCTCCTAGATGGTTTCTTAGGATACAACCAAGTGTTGGTCTCAAACGAAGACTGATTAAAAACCACCTTCCAGACCAAATGGGGAACCTTCGCTTATAAACACATGCCTTTTGGCTTGATTAACGCAAGAGAGACCTTTCAAAGGGAAATGGACATGGTGTTTTAGGGACTTATAGGTAAGTGCATGGTAGTGTATTTAGATGACATAACGATATATTCGAGGAATAGAGAGGAACACATCCAACACTTAAATCATATTTTTGAAAGATGTTGAAAATACGGTATATCACTCAATCCTAAGAAAACTATCTTCGGTTTTGAAGAAGGTGAGTTGTTAGGTCATATTATATCTCAAGTGGGAATTCACATAGAACCCGAAAGGATTAAATCCATAGCTCAACTTCCACTACCCCATAACAAGAAGGCTATGCAATCCTTTTTTGGGAAAATCAATTTTGTAAGGAAATTTACTCCCGATTTCGCCGAGATCATCAATCCCTTACAGAAAATGATCCACAAGGATGCTGAATTCAAGTGGAATGATGAATTAAAATATTATTTAAACAATATCAAAGCTGCCATATCTCGGACCCCAGTGCTACGAAGTTCGGATTTCAACAGGGACTTTTCCCTTTACACTTTCGCTTCAGACCATTCGCTGGCTGCAGTTTTAACTCAGGAGGATGATGATGAAAAGGAAGCCCTAGTATGATTTATGAGAACTATTCGTCAAGGATCTGAGCTCAACTACCCTTCCATAGACAAGCAGGCCTACACGGTCTATAAGGCAGTAAATCATTTCAGGTCTTACATCCTCAAGAATCACACTAAGGTGATTGTACCACACCCTGCAATATGATCCTTGTTCACCCAATAAGAAATGGGCGAAATAAGAGGGAAATGGATGGCAGTAGTCCAATAATTTTATCTAGACATAAAACCTGCCAAGCTAGTAAAAAGACAAGGTTTGTGCAAGCTCACAGCTGAAGCCCAAGATCAAGTAAATGAAGACTCTGGGTGGGAGAATGAAATATCTCTATGGTGTGGAGAAGTAGCATACATATCCCCATGAGAAGTATCCTAGTACAAGGACTTGGCTTACCTACTACATCATGGAACTTGTCCTTAAAACCTCAACCCCAGAGAGAGAAGATCCCTCAGATTAAAATCTGCATAATATTGTCTTATAAATTCAGTGTTCTTCCAGATTAACTACGACGGGGTATTGTTGAGATGCCTCGAACATGAAGACGTCGACAAGGTGATAAAGGAACTTCATGATGGCCCCGTCAGAGGACATTTTTATGGAAACACCATCACTCACAAGATTCTGAGAGTCGGCTACTACTGGCCCACCCTATTCAAAGATGTGCATACTTATGCCAGAAGCTGTAAGACTTGTCAAATGAGTGATGGAAAGGAGAAAAGGGCAGCAGTCCCACTTCAGCCTGTGACTGTTTTGAGACCCTTTGAGAAGTGGAGATTGGATATTATAGGAGAAATTATGCCTAGCTCTTATAAACTATACAAATACATTCTTACTGCCACCGACTATTTCAAAAAATGGGCCAAGGCCATCCCTCTTACTCATGTAAACGAGAAGGTAGTGATCCAATTTATAGAACAACAACTAATCACAAGGTTTGGTCTCCCCTATGTTTTGGTATTTGATAATGCATCTTACTTATCCTCTATGCTATTGACAAAGTTTTCTCTGGATAAAGGAATCATAATCAAGTATTCTGCAAATTATTACCCTCAGGGAAACGATGTGGCGGAGTCAACTAACAAAAATCTGGTAAGGATATTGAAGAATATAGTCACAGATAACCAAATAAATTGGCATAATCAACTTCATAATTCCCTATGGGACGATAGGGTCACACCCAAAGAATCCATAGGAAATTCCCCGTACTTTCTGGTCTATGGGCAAGAAGCCATCCTCCCAAACGGGCTCTATCTTCCATCTCTTCAATTGGCCCAAGATTCTAACGAGGAACCCTCATCAACCATGCAAAAAAGAATCGATACTCTACTCATGCTATAATAAGAGAGAGAGAAGTCTAAGTCAAACTCCTAGCTCACCAATAGATAGTGAAATGATGGTTCGATAAGCATAAGGCCAAAGAAAAGCGTTTTGAGGTAGGATACTTGGTACTAAAATGGGACAGAGCGAATGAAACAAAGGGGAAGAATTCTACATTTTAGAACCTGTGGCTTGGACCTTTCCAGGTTGCTAAAAAGATAGGGGTAGGAACTTATTGATTGTAGAATTTGAGGGGAGAACCTAACACCCTCCCAATAAATGGTCAGGCCCTAACACAATATTTCCATTAAAAAAAAAACATATATAATAATAATAATAATAATAATAATAATAATAATAAATAAATATAAACAAAAAAAAAAGCAGGGGAGGATGTGAGTCATGGTTACTGGGAACAAAGGAGAATTTAAGGTTAAAAACCCTCGTAGGTATATCCTAAAGCATTAACTAGAGGATTTCAAATGCAAAGGTAAAAAGGAGCTCCGATTTAAAACTAGTTGGGTCCCCCTCCAGCCTTTGTATCAGCCGAGTATGAAGGAGGAAAAGAGATTCTTCATTCACCCAGTCAATTTCCATTTGTTGAGCTCTCAACACACCCTAAAAATCGTCTACCATTTTTTACTTTTTGGGTACCACTTAATCTTTTGGTATTGTCTAATTCAGAACGATGTTGTTTTCACTTATCATTGTTTTTTTTATTTTTTCCTTGATTCCTTAAAAGGTTTCCTTGAATGTGTCAAAACCATCATGACTTAAAGGGATTAACTTTTGATTAAAGAATCAACCGCTAAAATGTTTTACATGACATGTACAAAATTCAGCACCTGGAAGAATCATAGATGAAAGAAAATCGTCCGAGAAAGCTAAGGACACTAATCACTGATTTTAGTCGGTGTCAATAAAAGGGGAGTTGTTCTTGCGAGATAAACATTGTACAAGAAAGTTGTTGATGACCTATTTCATTCGGCATCAACGAAACATGAAAGGAAGTAGTCGTTTGCCCGAAAATAAAGAAATCGTTGATGGTCGATCCCGTAAAAGAATTTCGGCATCGACGAAGTATGAGTAGCTAAACCCATAAGGAGCATAAAATGTTTTCCAAGCCACCAACTATCAAAACTTTTCGGCATCGATGATTCCTATGTTGGTGATTGCAAGTCAAGTCACCAGTCTTTATCTGCCACGTTTCACGATGAAAGTATCCACGAAAACCTCGTAGCTCTGCCCCAATCCCCTACTTCCCCTTTCTGAAAGTGACATGGTGGGACGTTTTAGCTCTAAGATACATTAGATACGATGCATTTAATTGATTGGTTAATTCCAATATCGCACATTAGTTTCTAGTTAGCACGCAAAGAAAAATGATTGTTTTAGCCTATAGATACAGTGCACCTCCCTCCACTCCTCCGCCATCAATTTACGTAAAATTGATTACAGAAAATTCGTAGTAAGTAGTTTTGAATTCCGCCCCATTACTTGCATTGATAGCTTGATGTGATTGGTAAGTTCTCTCTCATTATATTATCCTAAATTATTAAGAACTAGAGAATTCTGTGTGCAAATAAGTTTGGAGCATCTAGAGGAGCGAGACGAACGACCCAGAGAAGGATTCCACGGTATAGTGAGTATTAAGCAACAGACTTTAGCAAGAATATAGGTATGTACCAGTCTGGTTTTTTTGTTTCCACCTCACATGTAAATTAGGAACTAATATTTCTCTGTATGTTGGCCCTAATTGAATGATTTCGGTTGCAGGAACGATGCCTCTGAAAAAACCTACCACTAGGAAATCTCCAAGAGCCCCAAAGATGCAAGAATCAGAAGCAGGAGAGGGATCCTCCCTAACCGTTGCAAGGAAATTGGAATTCACTTCTAATCCTGTGCCCATCGTCAAGATGATCACCAAAGAAGCCTTCTCTTAGCCCCCGACTTTTGGGGACATAGAGATGAACATTGGGACCAAGACAATGTTCCCGCATTGGGAATACCTGTTCAATAAAATCAAGCACAAAGAATTCCCAGAATATGCCCCACATAGCTATCCTGACACAAAGAAGCTAGACGATGAGGTATTCATCAACATCTGCAAGGCTTACCTACACATGGTGGTGAGAAGGACCTCGATTTTCCCTTGCATTGAACTTTTGAAATGGCTGATTGATCACACGGATGCACATAAGTGTGTAATCAATGATGATAATGGTCAAATCCTAGGGGTTTTCCTCCCAGTAGAAGTCCAAAATCATTACAAGCTCAGGGACCTGGATGAACGTTTGAGCATGGATTTGGTTGTGAAGTTTTATCAGAAGCATGACACTAGCAAAATCATGGTGTCCTGGTGGAGAGACGACAAAAAATTCACCAACTGAAACTCTGACTGGTACCCGACGGCCAACCTCAGACAACCTTATATCTATCTAATGGCTCTTCTTTGCCAGTTGCATAGAGAGAAAGATTGTTCCAGATTCTCGGAGGCATGGATGCCTTTGTATTATACTATCACCATCTCCAAAACAACCTTCAAATGGGGTGCTATCATCTCCAAATAGCTTAGCACATGCATTCTACAGGCCCAACAATCGAAGGAAGGGGAAACTCTTGTCTTCTACATGGCATATTATCTACTGGACATCGTATGTGCAAGAAATGCCTTCGTCGGGATGAACCTGAGCTAGAGTGCTTCTGAGCTCCCGGTCTATGTCTACTTCGATATTCTGTGGAAGAAAAGGTATAAAAGATACTACTCTCTCATTTGTGATCAATTTATCACACCTATTCATTTTTTACTATTCAAGAAAGAGTGCCCAAGGCTCTCTAATGAGTCCAAAAAGGTTATATCGAAAGTTGGTCACTGGTACCTGGATGAGCGCGAAACCTACATTAGGTTTTTCGACGTCACCGAAGCACCACATTTGCAACCTATATATGTCCCCAACCGGCTGGTACTAGGGGAAATATGTTACCAAACTATCTTACAGGGCTACAACGCCACTTTGGTGAAGGATAAGAAGTGAGCATTCATCCCCTATGGGTTTCATATCGACTTCTACCAGGTTAAAGACACTGCGTAGGCCAAGCAAGAGGGATTAAGTCAATTGGAATTTTGGTTCCAAACAAGACGTTTTCACAAGAATGACCCCAAGGGAATGGTCTCAAAACATGCATCACAAGTATCATCCTATTGGCCTTATGCCCATGTCCGGTTTGAGGATGAAATTTTCACTGAAAATGCTCAAGACTAGGATGAGGTGGTGGCAAGAAGGTTTGACCCCAGATTAATGAAGTTCAAGGCCATGAGTTTGGAAGAGAAAATGGCATCCTTGGTTCAAGCAGCCCAAGAAATTCTCAGGGATAGGGAAGAAAGGGTAACATTCGAATCGACCAAAATGATAGAAGCTCCACAGGGAGCCCCTATATAGAACTCATATTTTCTCAGAACTTAGGGTGTGCTGGAAAGAGGGACTCTCTTGATCCAACATGCTCGACAAATGATGGATCTGGCATCGAATGATCTGACCCTCTTATCAAGTGTTTCGACCAGTGACCCAGAAGAGAGCCCAGCAAGGGTAGGCGGCT
>JZKD02S1839544.1:0-10587 GCA_000966675.3 Picea glauca
CATCGCCCCAAGAATTTTCTGAAGACCCAACTATTATTTAGGTAGGTTTTTGTTTAATTTGTTATTTGTATTCCAGGGTCTGTTCTTAAGGTTAGACTAAAATTTTACCCTAAAATTTTTAGACTTAGTACTTAGATTTTGCACTGGGCGACACTGGGTTAGGGAATTTGTTTAAGAATTTCTTAGGGCATTAACGTCTTAGGGATATTTAGGTTTGTTTCCTTCATCCACATCAATGCGACGTGCCCTTCAGGACGCACCATGTGCTCCAAGGGTGCCACTCGCCTCGTTTGTTTCCTTTGCGCGACATGCCCTTCAGGATGCACCACGTGCTCCAAGGGTTCCACTCGCTTCTTGTGTTTCTTTTGTGCGACGTGCCCTTCAGGATGCACCACGAGCTCCAAGGGTTCCACTCACCAACTGGACAAATTGGTAGACATCTATAACCCCTGGAGTCAACACTCCGCCAGGTGAAATTGTGGGAGACTAATGGATCTAAGGAATAAGGCCCCCACCTTATTGCACGCCCATTAGAATCATCATGAGTGACTGTCGCAGTATGCCCTCATGGCATCGTGGATCCTCTCAAACTAGGTAATCGTTAACCTACAGTTCAAGCCATGGCAAGAGTGCTAGTAGGAAGTGGCAGGGCTGTTGTCCACCCCTCTCCCTCAACCTCTTTGGAATCGTGTGTGGCCCCTTTACTCCATATGTGAGTCTGGTCGGCAAGCTATCATCAGCCTGCATCATCAACAATCATGTTAGAACATGTCAACATCATATCATCAGATCAAAGAAATATCACAGTAAATAAATCAACCCAAATAGCACACTCCCTGACTCAATCCGGAGTCCAAGGGGGTTCCACCGATGCCTCTGCATCCTCAAGGTCTGAAACCCTGCACACTCAATGAAACTGAGTCAACAACACCTATCTACATCAAAGTAGTAAAAACATCATGTCATCTATCATAACGCATCATAATCAAGGATAAATAGTTTAACATCAGAAAGTCCAGATCACTTGCGAGCAAGTGTCCTCAATAACAAGTTTTCTCAGTGCGCCAGAGAGGGATGTTACATAAACCCCCTCTTGGTCTAAACTTCGTCCTGAAGTTTCTCAGTATATATGACGAAATAAAAGTATCACAGTATCATAAGTCTATCTATCACACAAAAATTGAAACTGCTGACACATATCATAGGCGTCCTCCCAGGTCGCCGAGTGTGGACTATAACTGTCCCACTGGACCTTGACCCGATCTACTGTTCGACGTCGTAACTATCGAATACGATGATCTAAGATGCAGACCGGCTCAGCCGTGAGCGCTCCCTCATCCGATACCTATAATGAACTCATGTCAATCACGTGTGTAGGATCACTAATATAATGTCTCAGAACAGATACATGAAAAACATTGTGCATACGCCTCAAAGAATCAGGCAAGGCTAGTCGATAGGCCACAGGCCCCTTTCTCTCCACAATCTCGAAAGGTCCCACGAATCTAGGAGAGAGTTTAGATCCCTTTCCAAACTTGATCGAACTCTTATGCGGTTCAACCCGCAAGAAGACTCGATCGCCGACCTCGTAACTACGGTCGACTCGGTGCGCATCGGCATAATTATTCTGCCGATCCTGTGCTTCTTTAATCCCTGGTCTTATGGTTTTCATTTGCTCTTCCATTTCTCGGATCACTTCTGGTCCCACCAGGACCCTATCCTCAATCCGATCCCGACTCAAGGGCGTCCGACACGGTCGCCCATAAGGAAACTCTAAAGGCGCCATATTAATGGTGCTCTGGTAACTATTGCTGTAAGCGAACTCTACTAGGGGCAAGAATTCCTCCCAACGCTTTTGTTGGTCCATCACATACATGCGCAACATGACTTCCAAGGTTTGGTTCATTCGTTTTGTCTGTCCATCCGTCTCTGGGTGATAAGAAGTACTAAGTTAAGTTGGGTTCCCAAGGTCTCTTGGAAACTCATCCAAAATCATCCAGTAAACACTGATTCTCGATCGGATATGATATTTTTAGGCACGCCATGCAGCCTCACAATCTCACTGATGAAAACTCTCCCTATGTTAGGTGCCTGATACGTCGTACGCATAGGAATAAAGCGAGCACTCTTCGTCAGAGTGTCTACTACTACAAAAATTGAGTCGTGTCTCCTTGTCGTCAGTGGTAATCCAATAATTAAATCCATCGAAACAACTTCCCATTTTGATTCTAGAATGGCATGTGGTTGAAGTAATCCTGCCGGGTGTCTATGTTCAGCCTTTACCTACTGACACTCTAGACATCTAGCCACAAAGTTGACTATGTCGGCCTTCATTCCCCTCCAGAAGGATAAGGGTTTACGGTCTGCCCTCATCTTCGTAACTCCTGGGTGAGCCATGTAAACTGCTCTATGAGCCTTGCTCAGGATCAACATCCTCAAATCGTCGTTTGGCGGTACATAAATCTGACTTTTAAACCTCAATAACCCATCGCTATCAAAAGAAAATCCCTCATATCGTGGTACCACCATCGTGTTTTGTCTGATAAATCCTCGACTTCTTCATACCAGTCATCATCACGCTGTAAAGTGAGAATCTTCTCACATAGATTCGTTTGAAGAGGAAACACCAAAAAATATGCGTGGCCTCCAACTCAAAGCATCCGCCACTCGATTCACTGTTCCCTTTATGTAAGTAATCTCGAAGTCATACTCGCTAAGAAATTCCGACCAAGCCGTTGTCGCGCGTTCAGGTCGCTTTGTGTGGAAAAGGGTTGCAGCCCACCATGATCAGTATTTAATTCAAATTTTTGTCCAACAAGGTAGTGTCTCCAAACCTTCAAGGCATAAACAATGTCTAATAAATCCAAATCATGCGTCACGTAGTTCTCCTCATGTCTTCTCAGCTTCCTCGAAATGTAAGCAATCACTCGTCCATCTTGCATCAAGACTCCGCCTAATCCTTCCTTGGATGCATCAGTGCATACCAAGAATTCCACGTCCATGTCAGGGACCTTTAGTATCGGCGTGGTTGTCAACAACTCCTTAAGCCTCCGAAATGCTTCCGCGCAGTTCTCTATCCAAACAAAATTCTTGTTTTTCTTCTGCAATTCCATGATCGTATTTTCTATCTCCGAAAAACCCTCGACAAACTGTCGATAGTATCCTGCCAAACCCATAAAACTACGCACTTCTGTGACATTCGTCGGCGCAGGCCATTTCATAATAGCCTCAAACTTGGCTAGATCCATGGCGATACCTTTGTCGGAGATGAAATGCCCTAAGTAGTGAATCCTCGATTGGTAAAAAGAGCATTTGGAGAACCTCCCATACATTTTGTGCTCTCATAGACACTGTAGTACCAAGCGCAAGTGCTCGTCATGCTCCTCCGTCATCCGAGAGTAGATCAAGATATCGTCAATGAATACTTGGACGAACTTGTCCAAGTACTCACGGAACACCCCGTTCAACAAACTCATGAATACCCCTGGGGCATTTGTCAGTCCAAAAGGAAAAACAGTAAGCTCGTAATGTCCCAATCTCATCTTTAAGGCGGTCTTAGGGATGTCATCCTCCTTGATTCGTAACTGGTGATACTCTGATCGCAAATCGATCTTGGAAAACACCGTCGCACCCTTCATTTGATTGAACAGATCATCAATTCTTGGTAAGGGATACTGATTCTTGATCGTAGCCTTGTTCAGTTGGCAGTATTCAATGCAAAGCCTCCATGACCCATCCCTCTTTCGTATGAAAATAACCGGTGCACCTCATGGTGACAGACTAGGATGTATAAGTCCCAGGTCCAACAACTTCTTCAGTTGCATTTTCAACTCTTGCAACTCCGGGGTCGTCATCCGATAAGGTGTTCTTTCTATCGGTTCGGTCCCCGGTTTCAGGTCTATAGTAAACTCCCATTCCCTTTTTGGCAGCATCCTAGGCAACTCCTCAGGAAATATGTCCGCAAAATCCTTCACCACCAGAAGGTGTTCTTGACCTTCCGCTACTCCCTTTTCGTTTAGCGCGAGGATTGCATAAGCTTCCACCCCTTGCACATACTCTTCTGTAACTGTAAGGAAGAGACGAACCTCAGGGAAACTCCTTGGTTCCGTCCTACAATCTCACGTCTCTGTCCTTCGTCATCAACCAAGCTCAACCGTTTCGTCTTACAGTTGAGTATCACCCCGTGTGATTCCAACCAATCCATACCAATCACGATGTCATAAGATCCTAAGATCGTGACATACAAGTTGACCCTAGCGACAAATTCTCCCAGGTTAAGGGCACAGCCCGTAACCCTTCCTCCAACCCTCTGTTTGGTTCCTTAAGCCATCTCTACGAAGCTAAACTCATCCAGTTCGACTGCCTTCTAGATGACATCATGCAAGGTTTGAGGCATCAAGATAATAAACCTTTGCTCGCAGGCTGCCATTAAGGCCAACACAAACCTGCTGACCTTAAGCTTCTCAGTGTTAATATGTGGAGCATATCGGAGTAACGCCATAAAACGTGCCTCGTACTCGGGCACCGTATGACCTCCCTGTCGTAAGGCGTTGAACTCATTGAGTCGACGCTCAATGAATTCCTCTGAAAGGTACCTCTCTCGGAACCATTCCTCGAACAGTTCCCATGACACGTCTTCAACGACCATGTTCAGCAGTGGCAGGAGCGTCTACCACCATAGAAGAGTGCTCCCCTTCAGTTGAAAGACCGCCATACGGACCTTCATGTTGGAGGTATAATCGCGAAGTGCGAAGCACATCGCCATGTTTTCCAACAATGCCTCGGTGGCTACGCCTTCCGGGGCACCCAAGAACTCGGGGAATTTGACCTTCTCGAGTTCCCCGTGAAAGCTACCTATAACGACCGATGCGCACGGAGGAACCTCAGCGGGTGCCGGTGCCCTGGCCTCGTCTCTATCCAAATGGTTGATCAGTGCCTTAGACATGTGCTGAAAAGACCTCATCAACCCCACGACATCACGAACTGTGATCTTCTCCTGTCCGATAACTTGCTCGCCTCCCTGGGGGTTAGACCCCTCAGGCATGGATGCTACTGGAGGCATCATGTCTCCTCTCCTAGCACCCCGTCGTCCGCCTCCGCGACGTCCTCTAACCATGATTACCGTGCACGCACACAATCAACTCGATCAACAATAGTATAATAAAGTCAACTCATGTCAATGAAATCCGTAGTGAATCCCAAGTCGTGGGTCGAACCGGCTCTGATACCATATGTAATGACCCTCCTCGTTACGACAACAACTCTAATAATAGGTGCAATTTTTTTTTTTTTTTTTTNNNTTGTTTTTGGGTTAAGGTGTGTGCGCGTGTGTAAAAAGGAAACATACATACTTGACTCTACGTCGCCACCCGACGACTAACAAGACTCAACCACGATGATCACAACAAGAAGACATAAGATGCATAACAAGTAACTTCAAGAATAAAATGACACTGACATGAGTCGCACAACAAGCAACTGTAAGAAGAAAACGACACATGGTGTTATGCATAGTACAGTCACAGATGGAACAATCCATAGTAGTAGAGTGTACTATTTCTGCACAGAAAAGTAGGGCATTTAATCTTAGTCCTCTGCTCCGGAGAGAGAGAAGGTTAGATAGGCTCCTGGCCGACTGCTTAGGCAAAAACTAGTAATCTCTGTCAGGTGTGTCGCAAGAGTGGAAACCATGCCTTTAAAGGGCCCGAGACTCTTGATACGACACTGGATTCCTTCCACAGAAAATAATTACACACTCAGACTTACATACTAGGGTTACATGGAGATGTCTACACCCCGCCCGACACAAGYAGACCATGCAATGCTAGACAACCATGTACTACAAKTCAAGGACAACAACGACCTCTACGGGAGACGCAWGTCAGACGRACCTAGACAAYGACCATCTGACATTAAGACAAKGCATTGTCAATGACTCCACTGTGGTTAATTACAGACCACTTACTCCAGTTAAAATTTTAGGAATCCACGAGTACAATGAACATAAGGTAAGCCAAATAAATCTCAAATCCCCATTATTTAGTCATGAATTCTTATTACACTTGGTTCCAKACATYACAATCACATGTTATTACTTTTMATCACTCCCCAACATATTACATTCACGTTAAATGACACTRCRAMAAAATATCAGTTAAATCACCTCTTGTATGCTGCCAACAATCAATTCTTAAAGCATTTCATTTTAGATTACTATTATACAACAATAATTTAACCCTAACATCCCACTTGGCATTTACATTCCACCACGAATAATTGCATTGAAATCTGGACTTCCCTAATTATTAGCATCAATGATAACTGTTCGTTGCGCTACTATTTTTAAGGATGTTGATGGACTTGGAAATCTTAATGGTGACACACCTATTACCAACTTAAAAGATTCCTTTAGACGATGTTCAGATTCATGAATGTAGACAACCGTTATTAATCGTGGCACCCAAKAATATAAATAAAATTAATCAAAAGGTGCTATATATCCAAAAGCAAGTGATGTATAATTACCAATCATAAGAAACATACAATCTGAACCTACAATGCCTTACCTACAATATTATTCTATTTCATGGAACTTACAATGCCGTACTGCAATTATAAGGAGATACAATGATTGGGTAAGAGTTTGGAATTTAATGTCATTAATGCGATTGAATTTAGGTGGGGGAATAACAAGATGCCTCCCAACCATCCAAATTTATCCTGTATGACACTCATAATCCAATATTTATAACCAATTTCAATTACCATTTTATATTCCACTAATTTATATTAATTAAAAATCTTTTTTTTTTTCGACCAATTATATACATGGAAAGATAAATCAACAACATCTCATTATTTTATCAATTTAGTAGAATCATGAAACCATTTTTAATGATGGAAAAACAACAAGATATATTCACTATTCAAAATGGAGACCACACTTTCATTCTCATTTCGAAGACTTCTAAAAATAATTCCAAAAGTGAATCGAAATAAATAAGAAAAACCTGCGAACAAAAGCGTTTTCCCACACTAAATATTTAAACGTTGATTTTGTTTCGGTAGTGAAGAATCTAAGTTTCCTATTGGCGTTACAAGTGTAAATGATAGGGTCCCTACCTTTAACGACGAAAGGAGAATTATACATATAAATACCAGGGCACAGAATAACCAAAATACATGCAGAAACCTGTGCGCTGGCGCGCTTCTAGTAATGCAGGGTTGTCAAGCTCAGAGTGTTGCGCGTGGCAAGAAAATAGGGACACACGGCCGCCTGGGGTATGCGATTTCTCAGCTCAGGGATTTAAAATGATACACACATTCTTCCTTATTCAAATATACGGGAACACAAAAATAAAAACGCAGCAAGGTATTAAATTACTGCCCCGAAATTTGAAGAACGCAAACCGGTAATAAATTACTGCCCCGAAATTTGAAGAAACGCAGACCTATCGTTAGCTCAGAGTAAAGAGGGTAGAGCCCGGTGGAAGAGGAGCATGAAAGTTCTACAGTTTCCACAGGAAGAGTGTTCATGCTCAGGCCAACAGATAAGAACAAGATTGAAACCTTGAGGGACGCAATCCACTAAAGACGCCCCTCGAAATAATAAACACAGTCATAACGAATGCCCAAAATGCGAACAACAACGCAGTCACTAACCTCAGGAAATAACAACTTAAGGTCGTTGTCAATGGCAAATCGCCAGAGAAGGGGTACCCCAATGCGCAGAAATCAGCAAGGCGCTGAAAGGAATTTACCACAGTAAAAATAAAAAAAAACTCAATACCCAGCAATAAGTTGTGATTCACGATAAAAGGGGAGGTGAATCCGTGGCTACCAGAGGTGAGATTAAATCGCATGGCCGGGTCGGAACGAATCGACCATGAAATAAATAAAATAGACATGCAATCCAAGGCTTTAAGCACGCAGGTCAAGGGTGAAGGACTCAGAGATAAACCATTCAGCCCTATTTAAATCTAGATGACAGAAACCAAATGGCGTGAAGAGGCTGCTCAAAATGCCTTCGATATATATAAAAAAAGGGGTCTAAATCTAATGACAGGAAACAAAGGGGAAAAAAATGTTGCTCAAATCGAAACAAGTACGCAGGCCATGGTTATCCCTCAAGCATCATACAACACTAAGAAAAACCCTTTGTCTAATGTTCATCATGTTCTTTACCATCAAATCTAAATCTGAGCCTGAGTTTAATGCATGCTACTCTACAACTAACAAACATACCGTTGCCTTATCGCTTGCCGCAAATGACTCCTGTACTCCGTGTCGCTCCTTCTCCGTGCCTCTCCTACTCGCCAACCATAGAGACTACACCGGTACCTCCCAGCCAATTTCTAGGGGTACTCTGCTTCCCCCTTAGCCCCCCGAGCCACAAAGGGGCCACACACAGTCCAGATAGTATACCTAGCTTCCCAGCTCGCCTCCAAGGCTGAGCTACCACTCTAATACAACTGAGAAAATCCCCAACTCCTCACAAGCAATCAGTCGAGTCTTCCATTTCGGTAGCATAACAATACCTAATAGCTCCTCCTCCTTTTCCCCCCGCTGAAACGACCCCTATGGATACCTTAACCCGTAGACAAAAGAAGGTATTCTCAACCTCTTCGTCTTACAGTTACGGAAGAGTATGCGCAAGGGGTGCAATCTTTATGCGATCCTTGCGCTAAATGAAAAGGGAGTAGCAGAAGGTCTAGAACACCGTCCGTTGGTGAAGGAGTTTGCGGACGTGTTTCCAGAGGAGTTACCTAGGATGCCACCGAAAAGAGAATTGGATTTTACCATAGACCTGAAACCAGGGACTGAACCGATAGCGAGAACACCTTATCAGATGTCGACCCCGGAGTTGCAAGAGCTGAAAATGCAACTGAAGGAGTTGTTAGACCTGGGACTAATACGCCCTAGTGTGTCACCGTGGGGTGCACCAGTTATTTTCATTCAGAAGAAGGACGGATCATGGAGGATTTGCATTGACTACCGTCAACTGAACAAGGCTACGATCAAGAATCAGTATCCCTTACCAAGAATTGATGATCTGTTCGATCAAATGAAGGGTATGATAATGTTCTCAAAGATCGATTTGCGATCAGGGTATCACCAGTTACAGTACAAGGAGGATGACGTCCCTAAGACCGCTTTTAAGACAAGATTTGGACATTACGAGTTTACTGTTTTACCTTTTGGACTGACAAACACCCCAGGGGTATTCATGAGTTTGATGAATGGGGTGTTCCGCGAGTACTTGGACAAGTTCGTCCAAGTATTCATTGACAATATTTTAATCTACTCTCGGACGACGGAGGAGCATGACGAGCACTTGCGCTTGGTACTACAGTGTTTGCGAGAGCACAAATTGTATGGGAAGTTGTCCAAATTCTCTTTTTATCAATCGAGGATTCACTACTTAAGGCATGTCATCTCCGGCGAAGGCATCGTCGTGGATCCAGCCAAGGTTGAGGCTATTATGGAATGGCCTGCACCAATGAATGTCACAGAAGTGTGTAGTTTTATGGGTTTAGAAGGATACTATCGACGGTTTGTCGAGGGATTTTCAAAGATAGCAAATACGATCATGGAATTGCATAAGAAAAACAAGAAGTTTGCTTGGACAGAGAAATGTGCGGAAGCGTTTCGGAGGCTTAAAGAGCTCTTGACAACAACGCCGATACTAAAGGTCCTTGACATGGATGTAGACTTCTTGGTATGCACTGACGCATCCAAGGAAGGGTTAGGCAGAGTCTTGATGCAAGACGGACGAGTGATTTCTTACATTTCCAGGAAACTAAGAAGGCATGAGGAGAACTACGCGACGCACGATTTGGAGTTATTAGCGATTGTATAAGCCTTGAAGGTTTGGAGACACTACCTTGTTGGACGAAAATTTGAATTAAAGACTAATCATTGTGGACTACAACACATTTTTATGCAAAGCGACCTGAATGCACGACAACGATGTTGGTCAGAATTGCTTAGCGAGTACGACTTTGAGATTACTTACATAAAGGGAATAGTGAATCGAGTGGCAGATGCTTTGAGTCGGAGGCCACGCATCTTTTCGGTGTTACCTCTTCAGACGAATCTACATGAGAAGATTCTCACTTTACAGCGTGACGATGACTGGTACAAAGAAGTCGAGGATTTTATTGGACAAAACACAATGCTGGTACCACGATATGAGGGATTTTATTTTGACAGTGATGGGTTATTGAGGTTTAGAGGTCAGATTTACGTACCGCCAAATGACGAGTTGAGAATGTTGCTCCTGAGTGAGGCTCATAGAGCGGTTTACATGGCTCACCCAGGAGTTACAAAGATGAGGGCATACCTTAAACCCTTATTCTTCTAGAAATGAATGAAGGCCGACATAGTCAACTTTGTGGCTAGATGTCTAGAGTGTCATCATGTGAAGGCTGAACATAGACACCCGACAGGATTACTTCAACCACATGTTATTCCGGAATCGAAATGGGAAGTTATTTCGATGGATTTTATTGTTGGATTGCCACTGACGACAAGGAGACACGACTCGATTTTTGTAGTAGTAGACACTCTGACGAAGAGTTCTCACTT
>JZKD02S1839566.1:0-19802 GCA_000966675.3 Picea glauca
CATATTGAATAGAAATACGAATCTCTGTTTATTCAACGTCCTTTTGCTACAACTTGTCATATCTCGGTCTTTTCTCATTGTTTTTGGGTTCCTGTACCTCTCATGCTTTGTTAACAATGACCCCAACATACCCCATTCTCGTCTCCTGTAGAGGGAAGAATTGTTTGCTTATACATTTTGTCAAACAGTATGCTTGTGCTTGTGTGACCAGAAACGTGGGATAGTATAAGTGCAGTGCCGTTTTGCAAGTATTTTCAAATCTGTCGTTTTGATTTTGAGCAGGCAAAGTTTGCATTTTCATTCTAACAATGCAAGTCCATGTTTATTAGGTGTCCACATTCACTGTGATGGGTGATAATGTAGTTTAGTGTCATTTTGAAAAGTATATTCAAATTTTCAACACTCTAAACATGACTCCATTTTTATTTAGTGTCATTTTGAAAAGTATATTCAAATTTTCAACACTCTAAACATGAATCCATTTTTATTAGACACCTACAATTTGACTGTCAAAATTTTGACACCCTAAACATAACTCCATGCTTATTAGACATGATTCCATTTTTATTAGACACCTACAATTTGACTGTCAAATTTTTGACACCCTAAAGATAACTCCATTCTTATTAGACATGACTCCATTTTTATTAGACACCTACAATTTGACAATTTGATTGTCAAATTTTTGACACCCTAAACATAACTCCATGCTTATTAGACATGACTCCATTTTTATTAGACACCTACAATTTGACAATTTGACTGTCAAATTTTTGACACCCTAAACATAACTCCATGCTTATTAGACAGCCATATTCTGGCTGTAACTAAGTACAATATAGTTTTCTATACAGAAATTTCATCAACTACCACCAATGTATGCTTATTAAACATGACTCCATTTTTATTAGACACCTACAATTTGACAATTTGACTGTCAAATTTTTGACAGTCTAAACATAACTCCATGCTTATTAGACAGCCATATTCTGGCTGTAACTAAGTACAATATAGTTTTCTATGCAGAAATTTCATCAACTACCACCAATGTTGTCCAGGAAGAAAAGCGTTTTTCTTTGTATAATAATAAATGCCATGCTTTTAAAAAGAGGCTTTGGACCACCAACTTCATCTCTAATGAAGAATATACACACATTTGAAGGTAGAGCTTTGCTGCTTTTTGTCCTGGTCTATTCCTATTCCTAAATGCTAGATATAATGGTACTATATATTTTACAATTATGTGGATATGTAGTTTCTGTTGAAGCATTTGAGACTATCTTTGATAGCTCTTACAGATCCATGGAAGAATATATTTGGGCCATTATCCTTATATACAGTTAGATATTACCTTATGTATTATGGGAAGGGATTTAAATCCAATTAGATTTATAATTACTATGATTTATAATTACTATGAAGAACAGGTGTAATGTTCTTCATATAAGTTTAATATGTGGGCTTCCATATTAAACTATATTACACTTATAATATTTTAATTATAATATTTTAATCATGTGTAATATTATGATTTAATAAAATATTACAAGCATTAATATTCCATTAATATGTCCAAATAGACTATGTAATAGCATAGTCTGTTTATATATATTACCTAGATAAGTAATATTAGAACAATTAAATGATATTGAACATTTATACTTACTATTGGAATTAAATATTATAGGTAATAAATTTATAATTAATTAATTAATAGTCATTATATTTTTTACTCTTTTTCTAGTTTTGTAATGCAATTTCATCATTTTTTAAGCTAAATACAATGTTTTTTGGTTTGATGAGTGTTTCTTCTTAACTGGTTCGTTTGTTGTTTGGTTCACAATTCGATCTGCACTTCTATTTTTCATTGTTTCAGAATAAGTTTCCATGCTGGAGTGTTTTTTATTAGCTGGAGTTTTTTTTTTTAATTGTTATTGTTTTTTTTGGCTTCCCTATGTTCAGCCGCTGCACCCACACGTGGACATGCAGTTGTGTTATTTGCCCTGTGACGAGGTCGATATCTGTTCTGATGTGAGATTTTGCTGTTGCTTCGGTTTTGACATGAAATATATACAACACCAAAACATTCAGACTTTGTTTTTGTTGGATGGGCGAAAAAATGTTCCCCTGATGTGGGCCAAGATATCTTTGGTTAGTTTTAGTGATTTACCGGGGGATAGAAAAGATCTGTTTATGGCAGGTAGAGACAGACAGGAATTTCCAGGTGCTTCAATGAATCCTGAGAAGTGTGCAGACACAGTTCTCGACAGGCAAATACAGGAGAAGACGCTCTGTGATTGAAATAGAGATAAAGATGGTTCAGTGGATCTCGAGTCGCCTGAAAATGCAGAGCACGAATTTGACAAAGTTGATGTTGAAAGACTGCCGACCGTAGTTCTCATTGGAAGGCCAAATGTGGGGAAATCAGCGTTGTTTAATAGGTAAGACTGAATACTTTAGTTGTCCCGTTGCACTAAAAATTCTCCTGAGAATGAGATATCCTCTGGTCCGGATAAATCATAACCAGATATTTCACTCCGAAATGTGAAGAACGTTGAATTGTTAATTTTATGTGTTTCTTAATGTTCAGTGCGTTTGAACCGAGCACGGAATTCTGAATATATTCTGTTCATTTGAAATTGGTAACAGGTTAATAAGGAGGAGAGAGGCCCTTGTGCACAACACACCTGATAGTCATATGGCCCGTGATATTCGTGAAGGTGTTGCTAAATTGGGGGACTTGCGAATTAAAGTAGTGGACTCAGAATGACATGACTAGTTTTAGTTTCTAAGCTTGAGAATGACATAACATGATTAAGAAAAATTAGGTTTAAGTCGATCGACTGGTATTGCCCTTGCAACATATTCAGTCATCAATGTCCGCCAGCTCATACATTTGACTGTGCCCTGTCAATTATTCATTGGCCTCACCCAATTGGTAATGTCAATGTCCCCCTCGTACGCGTCTATAGAAAAAAAAAAGCAATACTTTCAATTTCTGTGATCATTTATAGGTGTATGAGAGAAAATCATTTATATATAGATTAATACGTAAAGAAATAATATGAAAATTATTTTTATACCAAATGTAGCGTTATTGAACTCACTAAATTGTGAAGAATTTCATTTAATTTTTTTTTAAAGCATTTTGCAGTGTTTTTTTACCATTTGAGCAAAGTTTGAATCGATTAAATTGTTGAAACTTAGTCACTGATGTCGTATTCGTGAATCGATTACTCATCATGGCATACTATTAAGATTTATTTAAAAATAAAAAGTTAATTCGTCATTGGTTCATCACTAATCCATCACTGCAATTATTCGTGAATTTACTCATCATGACATATTATTAAGATTTATGTAAAAATAAAAAAAGATATTTCATCATAATTCATTTATTTTTATTTGAAAATCTATATAAAACATTATATAAAAATTTTAATGTAAAACTTGTTATAATTTTAATATTGTTAAATTATTTTTATATTATGTAAAATTAAATTGTATTTATATCATTAAACTCAAAATTACATAATACTCTACTTTTTATTTGTTTGATATAATACCTTATTCATCTTTACGCCAATATTAGTTATCTGTTATTTATTTCAACTTTAAATATAAATTTTTTAATTACAAAATCTATTTATAAAAAAATCCATTTCAAATGTTTATACACTTAACAATTTTTATACAATGAGCAAAGGTTTACGTATGGAATTGATATGGATTTTTATGTTTTGTTTAGATAATTTTTTTATAAATGTTATAATTTTTTTAGTATATATATGAATGTATAAAATGTATTATGTCTTAGTTCAATACATTTACTTTAAAAAAAAATTTAGTATCGATGTCATAGTATCTATGATTAGAGAATCATTAACATATTTATTTGTAAGTTTGGGTTTTGATAGGAAACCAGGTTTACCAAAAACTTGAGTTTAATTATCTATGTGTTTGCTGATAAAAGACCAAAAAAACTTGCAAACGATAAAAAAACTTTAAAGTAGAACAAAGGCCTGAGCATCAAGAACAAGGGCCATTCATAGGAGTTTCTTCAATAACTGCGCAGCCACCCAAATCGTTGTCGTTGTCGCTGGAGGAGCTAGAGTTGTTCGAACTTGGATGCTTGACTAAGAGGCCTACGCTATTGATGAAGGGAGCCTTCAACGCGCTGTGCGTGCCTGCAACAGTTGCCTCAACTGTAATGTTGGGAGCCTCTTAAGGCGTCGAGGTGTTAGGGTGGGTCATAGAGGGAGGAGGACAAGTGTTGGGGGAGGGAGGAGCAAAGAGAGAGCAGTGGGGGAGTGGGGTGAGTGAGGTGAGCTCGAGGGGCTCAGAACAAAGATGCCCGAGAGGCTGAGGAGGGTGCGGGAGAGGAGGTTTTTGACCACCTAGTAGCTCTGAGGGTGCTTGGAGTTGCGATGCGATGTCAGGAGGGAGCCTAAGACTTCTTCTTCCCATTCATCAAGAAGTTTCCGCAGCGAGACCAGAACCGAACAATCATACCTATCCTGGTTGGTCAGGATGGGTGGGGGAGGAATTGTGGAGGCCCTCCTACCAAGACCACTTCGCCCCAAGGTGGGGGGGGCATGCCTGCGAGGAGCCATGAGAGAGTAATTTATAATTTTGGGCACTGTGAGGAAGGAGAGCCACCACCTTACACAGAGAGTCGAGGGATGCCATCTGTGAAGAGAAGAGAGCCAATTTTCATAGGAGGCAAGGGAAGAATGGGAGGAGAGGTCGTGGGTGGACAAGAGAAGAGCATCGAGACGAGGGGGTGTCAAATATGGCGCCATTAAGGTTTCGAGGCTTCAGGAGCGTTTGAACTGATGGAGCGTACAGAGGTCGCGTAGGTGAGGAGCGAGAGCCATGGGGGGAGTTATGAAGTTGTGTCTTGGGGGAGCATGAGGGGGAAGTGAGGTGGCGCACGTCCGGACAACATAGGGCGTGCTGAGGGGATTGGTGGAGGCTGCGAGATGGACACTCGCATCTGGGGAAGAGGAGTACTTGAGTGCAATGTTGAGACAACTTTCATGATGGAGTGGTTGGAGAGCTCCCCTATGGTAAGGTCATGGAGGTCAAAGTTGTCCTTGAAGCTTTCATTGGCTATTATGTCTGCCAGGGAGTTCGCCTTGCGCCGGACATGGAGGAAGGAAATGGAGTTCCTAGAATCTAGGAGTTGAGAAACATGATGAAGGACCTGGTTCAAGAGCGAGCTGGAGGGGGATTTTTATCTTTGAGAGTCATTTTGAAGACGAATTGTCAAAGAGATAATTAGTTGAGAGTAATCTTTGACTAAAAGAGGGACATGAGATCTATTTTTAGCAATTATGAGGCCATGGAGGAGACCCGAGAGTTCAGTTGCATTGTTACTGTCATGGCCAATGGTTTCATAATAGAGACGAACAATTTCCTCCGTGTTGTTTCTGAAGATGCCTCCAAAATCTGCAGGACCAAGATTACCTTTTGAGGCACCATCAAAGTTGAGTTTGAGGAAACCAATAGGGGGGGACACCAGTGACCTGGGCTGTTGGGGGCCCTCATGTGGGAATCTATAGAAGAGGGGGCCGACGTGGATGGAAGGGGTGATGTCCCATCGCTGAAGAGGTAAATCTTTGTTTGGATGAGCTTTGAAGTCAAGGTAAGACCAGGAATGGAGAAGCACTGTCTCTATCAGTTGTTTTCTACAGATGGTCCAAAGGGAGTCTTCAGATGAGGACTTGTCTTCGAATATGCGACGGTTACACTCTTTCCAAATGTTCTTGACAATGAGACCCGAGAGAAACTACCAAAGGCAGTTGAGAATTAAGTTCCAGTAGGGACTGTAAGTCCAATTTTTGAGTGTATGAGTTATGTTGCCATGAATTTGATCAGAATTTCTACAAACCATCACTGCCTTATCCCATAAGTTGTTGGAGAAAGAACAACTATCAATAAGATGGTCTATCGATTCCTCGTTGTTGTTACAAAGAACATATATCGAAGGTCTAGAGAATCCTCTTTTGAGGATATTGTCCCAGGTGAGGATGCGCCTATGATGGACCTGCCATAGAAAGATTGAGATCTTTGGCCAAGTCTTGAGGGACCAAAGCTTGGCCCAACCAGGGTCTTGAGGGTCTGGCATGGGGGGGATGAAAATTTAATAGGATTCTTTGACAGTGAAAGTTCCTCTAGGCTAGTACCCCCATCTGATCTTGTCGTTGACCTGACTGATTTGAATTTTATGATTGCTTACATCTTCTGCAATTTGCGTTATGGTTTATGCCGGCAGGTGGAGAAGAGAGTTATGGAGCAGAACCATTGCCTGAAGTGATGTTTATCCATGGTGTGCTAGTAGTCCTTAACCTTTGCAATGCCTTTTGGAGGTAGGTTATGTTGTCTTTCAAAGATTGGAAGCTATTTCCAAGAGTCCGACCAAAAGTTTTCCATGGCACCATTTCTGATTTCCCAAAAATTGTGTTGTTGTATGAGGTGGCATTGTCGTTTTGTAGAATTCTAAATGAGGGAGCCTTGAAAGATAGGAGTGAAGCATATCAGGTTGTGGGGATCCCAGTTCAGGTCATAGTTTTTGTGCCAGAGCTATGCCCAAGGACTGCATCTGTTGGATATCAAATTCCACCAGGTTTTCTCACTGAGAGCTTCATTTCTTTTGATTGGGTCCCTTAGGTTGAGGGCACCCATATGATTCGGTAAACAGATTGTGTCCCATTTGACCAGAGCCCATTTGTGGATGTTATTATCTCCAATTCATAGAAAAGTGCATTGTACTTTCTGGATGGAGTTGAGCACCCATTTGGGGGCTACAAGAACAAAGAAGAGATACAACAACATTCTTTAGAAAATAGATTTTATGAGAACTAGGCACCCTGCAAGATTGAGATTTTTGAAAGTCCAAGAGGAGATATTTTGATTTAGTTTGTCGATGAGCTCCTTCCAGGTGGAGTGTTTGATGGTTGAGGCAATTAAAGGAGCACCCAAGTACGTGGAGCAGAGAGAGGAGGAATCAAAATCCAGGGTTCTAGCAATATTTCTTTGAGTATTGGGGGGCGTGTTGAAGAAGAAGATGAGAGATTTGTTCAAGTTGACAGAGACTCCCAAGGAATCTGAGAAGGTGTTAAGCAATATTTTAAGGGTGCAAGCTTCTTGAATGGAGGGGTGGGCCAAGAGTAGGTTTTCATCCACAAATTGTTAGTGGGTCAAAGGATGACTATTGTGGAGATTCGGTCCTTTAAGAGAGCCATTTGTGGTGGTATTTTTTAACATTCGACTTAAACCTTCTGCCATGAGGATAAAGAGAAAAGGAAGAGAGGATCTCCTTGTTAGATTCCTCGAGAAGGGAGGAAGGTGGGGGAGGGGGAGATGTTGAAAAGAACCTAAAAGAAGGCAGAGTAAAGGAGGGAGAGTATCTAACGAACCCAATCTTGACTGAAGTCGGAGGCTAGGAGAATATTTTCAATGTATTCCCACCTGAGGCGATCAAAGGCTTTGAATAGGTCTAGCTTGAGGAGCATGCCCAGTTTCTTGGTGGATTTTAGGGAATGGATGACCTCATGGGAAATAATGATTACATCCAAGATTTGTCTTCCCTCAACATAGCTCGTTTTCTCAGGGGAGATAAGTAGGGGAAGTAGAGGTTTTTGTCTATTTGTTATGACTTTAGTCATGATTTTGTAGATAACATTGCAGAGAGCTATGGGTCGGTAATTAGTTGGAACTGCAACATTTTCCTCTTTGGGGATCAAGGTGAAGAAGTGGTTGAGGGCATGGCAACATAATTCCCCTCTTTGAGAGTGACTAGGCACATTTGAGAGGCATTGTGTTGATCAATGACTAAGCTAGGGATGTGGGTGGTAACTTGTTGAATGGCATCCCCCCTCGAGCAATTCTCCTCCCTGCGTAGTAGGAGAATTAAATATTTGAAAGAATTAAACATTCTTAACTTACAACTATCTATTAAATATTTAGAAGAATTAACCAAAATACTTAAATTCTTATAACTTAGATTTATTAAATACTTTAGAAATTTAACAAATTATTTTTAATTTGAATTTATTATATGAATAGAGAATCATTAGCATTCTTAACTTACATCTATCTATTAAATATTTGAAAGAATTAACCAAAATACTTAAATTCTTAAAACTTACATTTATTGAATACTTTAAAAGTTTAACAAATTAATTTGAATTTGAATTTATTAAAAACTTTAAAAATTTATCAAAACACAACAAAATAATAAATTCTTACTCTTTAAAATTTTGATATTAAAAAAATAATAAATTCTTATTCTTTAAAATTTTAATATTAAAATAATAAAATTTTAACGTTTAAAAAAATATATTAAAAATATATACTACTTTTTAATTATTTTAAAAATTTGATATTAAAATAGTAAAATTTTAATGTTTAAAAAAATGATATTAAAATATATGCTACTTTTTAATTATATTAAACACATGATAAATATTTTTTCAAAAATTACATGATGAGTTTTTTTTAAAATAAAACATCAAATTAAAAGTTTTTCGTTACTATTTATTAAATTTACCACAGTAAACGTAACATGTCTCTTTTGTACTCTTATAACAGGCACTTCTCCGGTTTAATCTTTTCCTAAAATGCATTATTTGGAATAATTTTGATTATATTTGTTGATTTGTGTGCATATTTTGGGCCATTTTTGATGATGATGATTATTAACGTCTACTAAGACAGAACTGGTATATCGAATCTTAAGAGGGTAAGTGATTACTTGTGATTCTTTAGAATTTTGTTTATGTGCTACAAAAACATTAAGAGAAGCTTTCCAAGATCACCATACCTATGTTGAGTTCAAATGTTAGAAAGATTGATAGTGTGATAAATATTTTGAAAATGAGATAGGGTATAGGCTGGGCAATCTAAGAAAAAGTACTTGTTGATTAATCTATCTCTCTTATAAAAATTCATTAACTGCTAATATTTAAAATGACATTAATCACATTTGTTGATTTTTACGTAGATCTTGGGCAACTTTGATTGCCAAATATTTGTTCGTTAATCCATCTCTTAAGAGATGGCATTATCTGCTACTCATGTTTGTTGCTGTCAGTTCTGATGAAGGATATCAATTAAGATTTTCTGCTATTATTGATTTTGGTGGTGTTAGCGTCGGAAGTCACTCCTGGATTGCTTGCAGGAGCAGAGCCCGGCACCCATTAGTTTAATGTCACGTTTTAATAAAAGGGCGATCAAATGGGTAGAGACTCGAGGATATATCACTCTAACTCGGGGATTGTATCTGGTACGCAAAGAACAAAGGAGGTCTGGAATCCTAACTTCAGCCAGTGGGTTGATTAAAAGATGAGCAGGTGGAAGACTTAGTAAGAAAGGTGAACAAACAACTCTGGGAAACAGGCTTACATCGGTTTGTAGGGGAAAAACTCTGAACGCGGGATCCTCCTGGTTCAGGGCTTCAAGAAACTGAAAAGAAGACTTGACTGGATCCTCCAATTCCAAGTCACTCAGCACTGAAAAAAATCACAAGAACTGGTTAGAGACAGCGCAACTATTACAGTGATCCATGACAACATCATCCTATAATAGCTACGGCTCGACTGGGTCCTCCAATTCTGAGTGCTCTAACACAGTGTGAACAAAGACATGAAAGAAACTAGCATTCATAAGGCAAGAAAGTCTCAAAAGTCCATACATAATCAGATTTATAGTGCTTTGTTAAAACTTTACAACTGGGAGCTCCGCTCAACCATCGATGCTTACAAAATACAAAGACTGAGTCTATATACTCAGGAAGATTCATTTCACAGAAGCGTGCCTAGTCACCCCAAAGCTTGGTGTCTCTTCAATCAAACTCGTACCAATATCTTTCTTTAAATGCCACCTTAACTATGCATGGATCCTGTAAGGAGGGTAGCTGGGCCATTAAACGCTTGGCTAGCGTGCGTAGACTTCTTCGTCGAGCTGAGGACTTCGGCATGGCCTCTCTAAAGAAAACGGTACATAGGACCTCTGCGAGCGGACGTTTTGGCTAGACTCTCCATTCCCTCATTTAATGAATGAAAGGAGGCCTCAACTACTTCTTCTTATCTTTATTTACTTCAAGTGAAAACCAGGAGCGAAATCGCTTCTGACGGCATATGGAAATCGTGACGATGCTTTCGGCGACTGGACACAACTTCTTTAGGCCCCCTTCTGCTTAGCTCTTTTAATTTCTCGGGTGATCGTGGACTGTGACCCTACTTTCTTTCCATAGAGACTTTCGGCGTTCGCAAATAAGGGGAACTTCTCTCTGTGCCTTGAAATCGCGAGAGGCGGAATGCCGAGACGACTTAATCATGTGCCAGGTGTCTTTTAGATCCGACGGTTCCGAACTCTTCCCGTGCTACTGTGGGCTCGGGCCGTGGATGCTCTCGGCACTTCGCGCATCGTGAAATAACGGAGCCATTCTTTGTGTTTTGGAGTCGCGAGGGGTGAAACGCCGAAGCGGCCTAATCGCGCACCACATGTCTATCCAAATCGGACGGCCCAGATTATCTCCTCAGTATTGTGGGCCCGATCCCTAGCGCCCTCGACACTTCGCGTCTCGCGGCTGGGAGGAGCTAGACCTTCTATTTCCAAGTCACGATGGGCGAAAAGGCGAGGAGTCTAATCACACACCACATGTCCATCCAGATGGACGACTAAGATCTTTTCGGCGATATTGCGGGCCCGACATTAAAAACTCTCGCAACTCGCAATCTCGCGAGTTGGAGTGTGGAACTTTGGTCTTCTCCTCTCGCGAAGTTCCGAGACGTGATGGTCAGCGAAGGGTGACCCCCGAGGAAATCCGACTGCTCACCTTTTGAAAACTTTTGTGCTATACTTTGGCGCGACTCAGCTGACTACGACTACCCATCGATCGTCGACCTGCTTCAATGATGAACTTTTGTCAGTGAAACAAAATGCCCGCTCGCTTGGTTTAAAACCCAAAAAGGACTTCTTCCGCGTGCTACTCTTGAGCATTTCGTACAACTTGCAGACCCGAATGCTCTAGAGCCCGTGACAAGAATTATCGCTAACAGGTGGATGTTCTTTCTATTATAAATTAATTATGATAAAAAAAAAAACCTAACTAAAAGACAAAATTAGATTAGGTCCCCATGCCCCTTGCTACCTTGCAGGGATTCTTGAAGCCAATACAAAAAAAAGTAAACGGGCAAGATGGTAGCTCCTGCTGCTGTTCTATTTAGTTTTTCATGTAATGACAAATGATGGGAGGATGTTCTGGTATTAGTCATGGCCCATCAACTTCGACTTTCATTAAATTCAAAATCTAAGTAATAAAAGTTGAGGAACTTTGCGTCCAGGTTCTATGTTTGTTTCAACTAAAAATTTCAAAGTAACATATCGATTACGAGAGCCAATTGATTCACCACCCTCCCAGATATCATTGAATTAGTTGCTTTCACGTTTTATTATAATGGAAAATGACGCATCTTTGAATTGAGATTTACACACAAGGTTTGAAGTCAATCTCTCTCTTAGGTTTTGGGCTGATCATGATCGACCACCATTGGTTTTACAACATATTAGCCAATCTTTTCCATCCAATGGTTATGTCTGCATCATACGCATCACCCAATTGGTTTTGAGACGCAGCAATACAAATATATCAAATGATATAATTACATTGACGAAACAATATAATCAGTTATAATTAGTTTGAGGTTTTTTAAGGGTTTGGCTTTACATTGACAAAACAATACAATAAGTTATAATTAGAGAAAACAAACAAGAAGGGCCTTGAGAATACGCAAGGCCAAGGCCAACTGTTATCTGTGGCCCATCAACTTTAATTGTAATTTGTCTCTTCCACTTTTTGACCGACCCATGACGTTTGGGTGAACAGCTATGATAACCGACATAAAATTCAAATTACCAATCGATTACATGCATGATGCGGCTGACAATGGCTTGATATGGTTAAAGACTAGCACAACAGCTATTTAGCTAGGAAGTTAATAATTGAAATCACAGCCATTTATTTTGTGTGACTACTAAGAATATTCCAGCCATATTTAATTCTGTCTATAGAAAACTTATTAAGCACTAAACCCCTATTAAATCTGCCCATTATCAATAGATGTTTCGGCGTACACCCATTATCAATAGATGTACGACTTTCGACATACAACTTTTGACTTAGTTTAAAAGTCCAGCAATTTGTCTTTTAACTGCCAATGATCTCAATCACATTTTCGCCGGCAACCCTTTCGGTACCCAACACGTCTCTGCAACCTCCAGGTGTGGGATATGGGCTAACTATCCCAATTGGGATATTGTACCTCTGACGTCGGCAGATATAAACGAAGTAAGCGCGATTTACGTGTAATGAGTTGGTTCACTACTCTTGTTGCGATTAAAATCCAAGAACGTATATTCAAATCTCAAATCTCCATTCTTTGATGATGTGGGTGCTTACTCTACTATGTATTAAGGTGATGCTCAACCTGAGGCAGGAGCATCGACAACAGGGTTGAGGATCATAGGGTTTCCTAGAGAACAGGCCGATATACAACCGTTGGCAATCCATGTATTTTAGTGGATAGTTATTCTTTTATATGGACTTCAGCGATTTTTTTGTGTTGCAGGTAGAAGATGAAAGAAAATCAAAGTTGAAGATAAAAAGATCGTATAGGCAAAGATGGAAAAAAGACTAATTTAATGAAGATTACTCATTTAAATGACTTGAAGGAATAACTCCTACTTGTAATGATTAATAATATGGTTATTATAGTGTGGTAGACTTATTCTAGAAAATTTACCTAATAATAAGAGATGGAGAAAATTGAATGAAATAGAGATGAAGATTGTTAAAAAAATCATAAAGAAATTATAGGAGATAGTTAAAGAGATATTATTAAAAATAATTTAGAAAATAGTTGAGCTAATTTCCCAATTATGATGCATTAGTTATGTTCACCTCACATTATATACAGAAATCATTTGTACTATAATGTAACATTGGAAAATAATTGTTTAATAAAATTTCCCTGGGGGATTGGAGAACATATCTTTGTTGTTCTTGCTTTGCATAGTGTGGTGTATGTGTTTTGGGGAGAATCTGAATTCCTACCTGGATTGGAAGTGTGTATCTCTTGTGCACCCAAAACACAGTTATCCGAGGCGATTAGAAATCCAACAGTATATAATTAAAATTTGAAGATGATCTCCATGTTGGACGAATTCATAAGACGATCTCTAGGTAGGAATTCTGAATGACTTATTGGATGAATTTTGAAAGACGAATGTATTGCTTGAATAAGATGGCAGAGAAGCACACGGGTTGTATTTTGTGCTTTCATGTGCATATTTGTTGGTGTAGTTAGCTATTATTCGCAACGATCATAGCGGAGGTCCATAACAGAAGGAAGAAGTTGTAGGTGGTGAAAGTTGTCAGAAAATTAATCATTCCACTCCTCAAAAGATGACTTATCTCAGCCGATCGAATTTTGAAGAGTCAACATCGTCAATAAATTAATTTCCACCACCACCGCCCAAAAGATGGCTAATCTCAGCCGATCGAATTTTGAAGAGTTACCACTGCCCATAAATTAATTGTCACCACCACCACCCAAAAGATGGCTTATCTCAGCCCATCGAATTTTGAAGAGTTACCACTGCCCATAAATTAATTGTCACCGCCACCACCCAAAAGATGGCTTATCTCAGCCGATCGAATTTTGAAGAGTTACCACCGCCCATAAATTAATTTCCACCACCTTGACCGTCTTATTTATTTAATGATCGAAGAATTATCACCCTATGTAATCTTGATTTTAATATAGAAGAGAAAAAATAGAAATTGACAGAGAGCTTTGAAGAGTGTTAATATAATATTTTGTACTCTATTTCTATTTGAATCTGAGTTTGTAAACTCATGATAATGTTCAAATTTATTACAAAGTAATTTATTTTGTTGTAGCATGCATACTTTGTTTTCAGTTTGAAAACTTTAGTTAAATCCTTATGTTGTGCAGTGTTTTGTTGTAGAATCTTATTAAGTTTTTAGTACATAAGTACCGAGTAAATTTAATGTTGCAGGGAATGATTTAGTGAAGTTTTTTGCTGTTGTGACATGAGTTTTTAGTCTGCAGTTATAATTCCCCTGTTTCTGCTAGATCACTTTGTTTTGTTGTAAATCCATTTTACTCTCTGGTGAAACACCTACTGAAACACATGTTGAAAATGTTGTTGTAGAATAGAGTATCGATCTTTGTGTATGATGCAGGAGTGGTTCACTTAAGTTTTTACTGCAATAGATCTTTAATTTTTGCTTAAACGCATGTTGAAACACATTGTTGAAACACCTATTGAAACAGTGGTTGAAACACCTGGATGTAGCTTACAAGAGTTGTTACACAATGTTGAAACTTGTGTAATAATTGTTCATTGTTTTTAGAAGCACTCCCCTGCATCCTTCATTATGGTATTAGAGCTAGCAATATTTTTAGTTCCTCGTTGTAACTGAAATAGTAATTTGGACTCTGATTTGAAATGGCTACAAACAATGATTTGGCTCAGCCACAGATTCCGGTTTTGACTGAAAGAAATTATGATTCTTGGTTTATCATAATGAGAACAATTCTACGTTCTCAAGATATTTGGGAGTTTTTTACTATTGGTTATCCAGAGCCTCTTGACCAAGCAACATAAATGGCTCTGACAGATGATGAATTGATTTTGTTGAAGGAGAACAAAAAGAAAGACAACAAATCCCTCGGTCTTATTCAACAAGGCCTAAATGAAACCATATTTCTTGAGGTGTCAAGTTCAGTTTCTTCAAAGCAATCTTGAGACACTTTTCAAACTAGCTAGCAAGGTGTATCCAAGGTGAAGACTGTCAAGGTTCAAAATTTGAGAAGAGATTTTGAAAATATGAAGATGAAGGACAGTGAGTTAGTTGATAGTTTCATGACTCAGGTAATGAATGTTGTGGATCAACTAAGGAAATATGGTGAAGACCTCTTAGAAAAGAAAGTAATTGAGAAAGTTCTCAGATTTTTTCCAAATAAATTTGAATCTGTAGTTGTACCCATAGAAGAATTTAAAGATATTATTCTAATGCATATTGATGATATAACTGGTTCTCTGATTGCTCATGAATATGGGATGTCTAGATATGATAATCCGTTAGAAAATTCCTTGAAATTCCAGCTACATGTTACTAGAGGCAGATACAGAGGAAGATCTAGTAGCATAGGAAGAGGAGGCCAATTTGTTGGTCAAAGAAACAACAAAAATGATTGAGAATCTAAGGAGAAAACTCAGCAGAATCCTCCTAGTTTAAGGGGGAGTAGAAGTAGATCATGGTGGCAAGGAAATCAGAGGTATGATAAATATAAGGTACAATTTTATTATTGTAAGAAATTTGGAAACTATGCTAACAAGTGTTGGAAGAAGGAAGCAGATGTTGGAAAACAGTTTGCACACATGAAAAATGAGTTAGAGGATGACCAGAAACCTGTGTTTCTGACTTGTAATGTTACCCAGGAAAGTTCAAATGATGTTTTTTTTTTGGATAGAGGATGTATTAACCACATGACTAGAAATAAAAACTCATTTTCTAGTTTAGATACCAATATTTAGTCTGACGTAAAGTTGGGTGATGACAGTAAGGTAAGAGTTAATGGTAAAGGTGTGATTCATGTTTATACTAAGAATGATGAAATAAGAAAAATAGATGATGATTATAATGTACCTGGTATGAAATACAAAGTGCTGGATAGATGATAGAGAAAAAAATACAAAGTGTTCTTCAAGAACAAGGTATGTACAATGTATGATAACTATCCATGTAAACAGTTGATTGCTAGAGTAGAGATGACAAAGAATAGGATGTTTCCACTTATTATGAGAAATGATTTGACTAACTCTTCGAATGATTATAAAGATAATGGTTTGGATTAGTCATGGTTATGGCATTTGATATATGTCCATTTACATTTTGGTGGTCTAGATTTGCTACAGAAGAAGAAAATGGTGAAGGTGTTGCCCAACATTCAACAACCAGCAAGCTCATGTGAGAGTTGCATACGTGCAAAACATCACAGGGATACATTTATTTCTGGAGGTTTGTACAGGGCTAAAGCTCCATTGGAACTAGTTCACACAGACTTATGTGGACCGATGCAAATTCCTTCATTGAATGGTAATGTCTATTTTATGACTTTTATTTATGATTTCAGTCGAAAATTTTGGGTTTATTTGCTGAAGCAGAAATCTAAAGGTTTTGATATATTTAAAAGGTTTAAAATTTTGGTTGAAAAGGAGAGTGGAAAATATATTAAAGTCTTGAGATATGACAGAGGAGGTGAGTATATGCTAATTGATTTCATGGAGTTTTGTTAGTATTATAGAATCAAGAGACAATTTAGTACTCGTTATACTCCACAACCGAATGGAGCATCTCAAAGGAAGAATCAAACCATTATGAATATGGCTCGAAGTATGTTCTATGAGAAGCATCTTCCAAATGAATATTAGGGTGATGTAATTGTTTGTTCAATATATATTTTGCACATGATTCCAACTAAGAGTGTAAAAACCAGGTTCCCCAGGAAGCTTGGAGTGGTAAGAATAGTAGTGTATCCCATTTGAGGATTTTCAAGTGTGTAGATTATACACATGTACCTGAACAAATGAGGAGAAAGTTTGATGACAGAAGTGATAAATGTGTCTTTGTTGGATACAATGAGGATTCTAAGGCATATAGACTCTATAATACCATCACCAAAAAATATGTTATCAACAAAAATGTTCAGTTCTAGGAAGAAGAGGCTTGGGATGGTATCATTGATAAAATTGTTTCAGGGGGAGCTGAAATATCTCATGAAGATGATGATGGAGATGATCAGGTCATAAAATGTGGACAATTGATTCCATCGTCACATACACCTTCAAGAAGAACTCTTGCAAGACAATCACTAGGAGTCAACCCATCACAACTAAGAACACCCAGAACATATGATTGTGGTGAGCCATCAGGTCATGATCGACAACAAACAGAATCATAGGTAGGTGATGAATCAAATCCTACTTTAGTTGCATTAAGAAACATAATTAAATATTAGAAGACTAGAAGTTTAAAACAATTGTATGAGCAAAATGATGAAGTAAATCAAGTTTCATATTTTGCATTAATTGCATATTATCCTGTAAATTTTGATGATGTTGTTAAGAAAGAAGTTTGGGTAGAATCCATGCATGAAGAAATTGATTCCATGGAAAAGAATAGTACTTGGGAACTTGTAGATTTACTTGAAGATAAAATTTGTATTGGTATTAAATGGATTTACAAGTCTAAGTTAAATGATGAAGGTGAAGTTGAGAAGCACACGACAAGACTTGTAACTCAGGGGTTCAATCAACAACCTAGTATTGATTATAATGAATCTTTTTCACCTGTAGCCAGGCTTGATACAATAAGAATGGTGTTAGCCATCACTTCTCATAATAAATGGTGCATGTACCAGATGGATGTAAAATCAACATTTTTAAATGGTTTTCTAAATGAAGAGGTTTATGTTTACAAATCTAAAGATCATTTTGGAGAAATGTTTACAAATCCTTTAATAAAGAAATTATTGAACACGCTAAATTGTGAATAATTTCTTTTACAGTTTGAGCAAAGTTTGAATAGATAAATGTCAAAACTTAGTCATTGATCCATCACGACAAAGTGTGAGTGTCCATGGGTCGATTACTCATCATGACATAGTATTAAGATTTATTTTTAAAAAATTAAAATTATTTGAGCATTGATTCATTTATTATGATTCGAAGAAGGATTAAAAAATTCTATAAAATTATTAATGTAAAAACTTTTAATTAAAATGTAAATGTAAATACAATTTTAACCTTGTTTAATTAATTTTTAATATTTAAAATTAAACTATATTTGTATCATTAAAATCAAAATTACATAATACTTTGCTATCTTGTTACACTTATTATCTGCTATACAATAATTTTTCCATCATTTTACAATCACTATTCACTAATTTTTTTAGTACTTTATCCATCATTATGCAAATATTATTTGTATTATTTATTTTCCTTTTAATTTTTTTTTAATTATAAATTTATTTATAAATATTTCCATGCTAACTCATTATATACTCAAAGTTTTTTATACACTCAGAAAATGTTGTCTATGTATTCATTAAAAAATTATATATATATATATGTATGGGATTTCTTGAATTAATAAATATTTGTATTATTTTATTTGGATAATTAATCTTTAATATATACAAGTATATGTATAGAATTGATATGAATTAATATGATTAGAATTGGTTTACTGGACCTTAAAAAAGTAAGATATTACTTATATTTTTTTAAAATTGTATATCTATGCTCAAAAACATTGAACCTTAGTTTTGATTCCTTGGGAGATTAGGAAGGTTTGTATTGTAGTAAATATTTTTAAATTGAGATCTAATATGGGTATCTTAAGGGAAATCTAAGAGGAAGTGCTTATTTTCATCTTCTTTAGTGTCAGAAAGATGAAAAATTCTTTCATCCCATGGTGTTTTGGGAGTTGTCCAATGCCCAATTTCACTATGTAGCTTGTGATAGTTTGTTCTTATTTTAGCAATGTTGATTTTATTCTTAACACTTCTCAAGTTTGAGAGATAATTTTGATCTTCTAAATTAGGGTTGACCACCTCTTTGTATTATTTCAGTTTCTTTTATCCACTAATTATTTATCTCAGTGCATATTCTCCTTAAATTTAGAAGTGATAATATTTGTAATATTATCGATATTCTACATGATGGCTTATTCTTGTATTCCCCAATTATTTATCCAAGATTTTGCATATTTATGCTATCGTGCCTTGAGTCATTAGTGGTTTTGGCTAGAGTTTGAAGCAATTTCGGGGAGCCTCTTGTCATCCATGTTGTTTGTATTGTTATTGTACATTAGGTATCTAATCTTAGCAATGATTTCGATGGGGGAATTACTTGCTTCTATGAGGAGGATATGATATGGTGTATTGCCCTTAATTTTGAGATTATAAGCTATAAAATTATGTTGGATCTCTTCTATCTTTCTCCAATATTATTTAGATATATTGCAACCCCAAACTTCACATCCATATAAGATAACCGGGGTGACGAGAATGTGAAAGAGGAGATTTTTTTATTCCAAATCCAAAGGTCTACTGATTTACAATTTCTTTTTAGCCCATAATAAGATTTCCACCCTCCATTTATCCTTTTTTCAACGCTATAGTTCCAATTGAGATTATGTTGGATATCGATTCCAAGATATTTGTATCAAGGCTCCTCCTCCAATATGTTGTTGTCATAAACACCACAAGTATCATAGGTGATCCTTTTGGATTTAATTATCATAACCTTTTTTTTGTCAGTGTTCATATTCATCCCCATGTTAAAACAAATATCCTTGAGGATTATTATTTGCTTACCTAGGTCATAGGGACTCTTAGTCATAAGAACATTATCATCAACATAAATAAGGAGGATGATGACTATACTCATGAGACTCAGGCCAACAGAACCGACATCCTCCAAAAAATCTTCTAACTTATCAATATAGATTTCGAAAAGGGTAGGGGATAGGGAACAACCTTGCATGATTCCTATATTATAGTTAATTCTTACGATCAATACTTAGTGTCCCTAAACTTGGAAATAAATTTCTCATATAACCTTATTCCAACAGTTCTTAACTGGTTGAAAGGGAATTTAAGTTATTCTAACCTATTCTAAAAGTTAGTCAAAAACTT
>JZKD02S1839566.1:20053-46128 GCA_000966675.3 Picea glauca
TTTTTTTATAATAAATTTTTTTTTCTTAATTTAATTTCATTATCACTTCACCTTTTCTACTGAATTGAGTTAGGATTGTATGCTTAATAATATTGATATTTATCTTTTTTTCGTTAAATTTAATTATGATAATATATTTAATAATATTGATATTTTGAAATATAACCTTCTCCATTGTATTTGTCTTTGAGTCTTGAAGTTAAGAAATCACATTGATAGTCCAACCTAATTTGAAGTTAAGAAATCACATTTCTACTTTAACCGAACTAATTTGAAGTTAAGAAATCACATTTCTAGTCTAACCGAGCTAGGGAATTTTACTAATATATTTACTAATGGTTGAGTCTTTAGTGACTTAATTTGTGCTTGTAATTTAAGTACCTAATCACACGGTTACTTTCAATGGAGGAATATTGACTTTTAAAATAAGAATGATAGATTTTCTAAACTCACAATAATAAAAAATCTTTGAAGTGAAGTTTAGTTATAAAAATCATATCCAAAATATATTTATAAAAACAATTTTCTTATAATTTTTTAATATGTGTAATTTCTTCCATGTTCAATATCGAGTTAAATTTTCTTAAAATGTGTAATTCTTTCCATGTATTTAAAAAATATCAATAACAAAACATATTTTAATGTTAATCATAAATAAAATATTTCAATGTTCATTTTCAGTGAAATATTTTTATACCAAGTTTATGATGATGTTGATGGCTATCTAATAAAGTGATTTTTATATTCAACTCTCTTAGTGTCACAAAGGTGACATATTCTTTTATTCCATGGTGTTTTGGCAATTTTTTAACATAGATTTTTACTATGCACCTCATGATAATTAGCTATTATTTTAGCAATATTGATTCTCTTCTTCCTTGTTGAGACGTTGGTGGATTTTGTCTAGAGACTTAAAAAAATTTGGGGAGCCTCTTGTCATCCATGTTATTTTATCTTGTTCTTATACATTAAGTACCTAATCATAAAATAGTTGAGAAAACATATTATTTCGTCAATAAGTGATTTCTACATATATGATGGAGATGTGTAATTCCCACAAATTTTAACATGGAGTTGACATGTGGCATTTAAAAAATTTAATAAAAAAGACAATTTGAGTGCCTCCATAAATAAATTATTTCAATGTCCACCTTATACACACACATATTGAAAGTAAAAAAATTGTTATAGTTAAAACATTTGAATGATGCTCTTCTTAATATGATGAGATGTGTAATTCATTAAATTTTTAACATATAATGATCCATCTTAAATCCATATTGATCATGTGAGAGGTGGGATCAAGTAAGGTGTAAATATTTGTGCAAAACATGAGGAAAGGTTTACACCTCTTGTGATAAATATGGAGATAAGATGAATCTACACAAATTATTATCCTAGATAAAATCAAAATAAATAATTTACTTTGATCATAAAAAATAAGTATTATAATTTTATTTAAAAATCTATAGAAAATAAATTATGATTCGTACATTATTTTTAATTTATTCACATTACATATAATTTAAAAGAAATAAAAATTATATGCAATTGCACATATTTCTTTTGTATCCCTATAATCACATATTGTAGACAGAGTCACAAACAAAGGAAATGTGAATTCTTTCTGACATTTTTTACAAGAGTTTATTGAGGAAGGTGAAATGTAAATTTGCAATGGACTTATTTCCATTTTTTCTTTTAAATATTCTAATGTTGTAGTGACAATTATAATACTTGATTAACCTCAAAGTGATTTAAAGGGAAACATGTCTTATGCATGTAACAACTAGGGTGTTGGTGGTCTTATGTATAAACAGTGTTCATGGTTTTACCAACATTATTCATGGTTATGTAATAAGTACTCACTACCAACACATTAATGTTCATGGTTATGTAATGAGTACACATGATACATGTGGATATTGGTGGCCACCCACCTATTTCAAATTACAACTGGCTCATCTTGACAATTTTCATTTCAACACATTTCTCTATAATGGGGACATTTCTTTGTAATTGTGGGTTTGGCACTTCCGGGGTTGTCCTGAATCCCTACACAACATCTATGTGGATATTGGTGGTCGCCCACGTGTTCCACTTGTCTTATTTTGAAAATTTT
This sequence comes from Picea glauca, assembly GCA_000966675.3. Lineage (NCBI taxonomy): Eukaryota > Viridiplantae > Streptophyta > Pinopsida > Pinales > Pinaceae > Picea > Picea glauca. The sequence goes on from JZKD02S1839566.1 coordinate 22,176, forward strand.
CATGTCAATACATCTTTTTGTACTTCTAGGGTCGTTTTGGGGCCCTAAACGTTGTTTTCTTGGCTTTCGAGAGTCAAAATGTAGAAAAAATCAAATTGTGATGGAATAATGTGTATTTTTTGAAAAGACCTTTCTAATGGGCTATCACATGCCTAAAACAGATATTGTATGCAAAAGTTATGACCCCGAGAAGTTAATGTACTAACTTACCCCAATGGGGCCCACATGAATCTTGGCGTTTCATCTCCTAGGGTTAGGTTTTTGGATGTCTAGAGTTTTGGAATTCATGTTTATCATGAAAAGGCCTTCAGAGATAAAGTTTCCACCATTCTAGCGATTCTTGCACTCTATATGTTTACAACCTCTGTACATTTTTTTCATTAATAAAAATCATGTGTTGTTGTATTTCTCTGTTTCTAGAAATTTTTGTGTGTATTTCATTGTAATATCTCTCATTTAGTTTTAGTTTGAAAATAATCTGAATCAATGGTATCAGAGCAGGTTGTTTATCTAGTTGGTTGTTGGTGGCCACCCACCTATTCGAACTAGCTCCTCTTCTCTATTTTTAGTTCAGGATGTTCTTCTGTAGTTCTTTGTAATTGTGGGTTCTACACTTTTTGGGTTGTCTGAAGCCCTACACATCTTCTAGGTGGATATTGGTGGCCTCTCACCTAATCCAACTAGATTATTTTGTATGTTTTCATGTCAGCACATCTTGATGTACTTCCAGGGCCATTTTGGAGGCCTAAAAAGTGTTTTTTTAGCTCGCCACAGTTGATTGTAAATAGAGTAAGATTTTGATGGTGTTATTTGTATTTCTCTGAAATACCTTTCCAATGGGCTATCACGTGCCTAAAATGGAGGTCGTATGCAAAAGTTACGACCCTAAGAAGTTGAGGTACCAATTTACCCATAAGGGCCCACAAGAATTTTGACGTTTAACCTCACATGAATTTTGACGTTTAACCTCATAAGGTTAGGTTTTTCGATGTATAGGGTTTTGGAATTCATGAATAATATAAAAAAGGCCTCTAGAGCCTCATTGTAACTCATTCTACTTAGACAGATGCGTGTAGCGGCCACATCTTTTCTCAGAGATAGCTACCACCATTCAAGCAAGTGTTTCAGTTCTACAGTTTTATAGTTTCAGCCTATTTCATTATTCAATAGAAGATATTGTTCACTGGATATATGTGTTATTATTCATATCTTTGTGTTTATTGTATTCATTATGATAATCAGTTCTTTATGCTCCTAAATTTGGATCATTGGTATCAGAGAGGTCTACTCTTCATTTATTTTTCTTCGTGCATGTCCCCAACAAGATCTGGGTACAAGAAGTTGGGACTTGAACCAATCGATCCATTGCAATATCAGTCATGTTGAGCCCGAAAAAAACCAATGGGGGATGAAAAGAAAGATGATGGAGCAGGATACCCTATTTAAATGTTTCTCGAGGAAGGCCTCAAGCGACAAAGGAACAAAATGATGGACAACTTTGCGCAGATCCTTCGACGACTGCCCACAAGAGTAGCATCTTCATCAAGAAGCCATGCAACCCCCTTCAAGGTATGAGTAAATTTTTATATTCCATTATTTGAAGGACTGATAGATGCAGTTGTTGTAGATAAATGGTTGAAATTGCTTGAAGGGTATTTTTCGGTCCACAGTTTTTTCGATAGGGAAAAGATTAGTTTTGCACTCCTCAAGGTCGTTGCCCATGTTAAATACTGGCGGGATACTTACTCTAAGAAAAGGGTCGTAGAGGAATATGCAATGTTTGTGGTGGCCCCTACATGGGATTCCTTCTGGGACACCAATAAAGAACAATACTACCCTATTGGAAGCTACGAGGACCAGTACACTAGATGGACCACCCTACATCAAGAAAGGGACCAGACAGTACCAAATTTCACCAATATTTTCCATACCCTGTGCACCAAATTGGGTATCAAAGACTCTTAGCATCATCTGGTGACAAAATACTGCGGTTGTTTGCATAGATACATCCAAACAGAAATGGAGTTTCTAGACATTGCCCCATTTGGCACGACCTATATATATGCTATCAAGATCGAGCATAAATTTAAGAAGAAAAGGTGAGAGTCTGGATCTACAAACCCCTCACAGCCGAAGTAGGGAAAATGCGGTCCCAACCCACACAGCAAGGGACCAAGTTGATATGGTCACCCTTAGGACAACCAGTCCAAGCCGCAACACAAGAAGAGTAATGAGAAGACGAAGAAGGACATAGAAAAATGGTGTGAGTACCATAAAATCACTTGGCACAACACTGAAGAATACCACTCCAATAAGTCACTCATGGACGAACTGAAGGCTTTCGAGTCAGAGGCCAATTCTGATTCTGAATCAAATCTTGAAGGAGGGAAGCGGATTATTGATGCTAAACCCAGTGCCACTATCGCTACCACCAAAGTCTGGTCAAGCAAACCAGAAGAACCAGAGGAAGGGGAACACATCTTTCACTCGCAGATGTGGGTAAAGGGGGCTCCACTTCATTTCGTTGTCTAAATCAATAGTCAAAAGAATTTGATTTCAACAGAGGTCGTCAAGTAGCTAGACCTTCCAACGACACTGCACCTGCATCCCTACACCAATGGTTGGCTTCGCCAAGGAAGAAATCTTCCTGTGAGTCAACAGTTTCATCTGCCCTATGACATCAAACCTTTCAAAGATGAGGTATTGTGTGATATTTCTCCCCTTCAAGGTTGTGATGTTATTTTAGAACAACCATATTTTTGGAAGTGCCATGTTGTGTATGAGTATAGACCCCGTAGTGTTATTATTACTTTGGGTAGATAATTGTATAGGATACTAGAGGTAGCCCCTCCTACTACTATTTCTTTAATCTCTGCTAAGAAATGTAGTAAGGTCATTTCACAGACCGGGAAGTTTGTCTTTTTTGTGATCCATGGTCAAAATAAGTAGAAGGTCGTCCCCACATTTGTGGCCTCTACACAGAGTCTCTGTTTACAATAGAAGCAAGTGAACACGATCATGGAAGAATGTAGAGACATATTCTCCTCACCTACAGGGGTATCGACACACTGCCAAGTCAATCATCCAATTGATCTGACCCCCAGTGAACCTCTACCTAATGGATCAGTTTACCATTGCTCACTGATAGAAAATGATGAAATCAGGTGTTAGATCCAATAACTTATCCAAAAGGGGCACATCAGACCCATCTCCTCCCCTTGTGGAAGCCTGATGGTACTGGTGCAGAAGAAGGACAGGACTTGGCAACTCTACATTGATTACAGAACCTTAAACAAAATCACAGTTAGGAACCAATACCCCATTCCCAGGATTGATGACCTTATTGACCAACTCAAGGGGGAAAATTTATTCAGCAAGATTTACCTAAATTATGGCTACCACGAGGTTCCCATTGAACCAATTGATGTATGGAAGACAACCTTCAAGTCTAAAGAAGGTATCTTTGAATGTCTAGTGATGCCCTTTGGCTTAACAAATGCACCAGCCACTTTCATGAGGTTGATGGATGATGTATTGAGACACTTCACCAACTCCTTTGTGGTGGTATATTTGGATGACGTCCTCATCTTCAACAGAATGTGTGAGGATCACATGCGGCATATTCAACAGGTTTTGAGCACTCTGCGGCAACACAAGCTATATGCCAACTTGGAAAAATTCTCTTTTGTCATGAAAAAGGTCTAATACTTGAGCTACATTGTTGATGAACATGGAGTACATGTTGATCCAGCTAAGATCCAAGTCATCTGTGACTGGCCATCCTCGACCACACTGACCGAGATTTAGAGCTTCTTTGCACTAGACAACTTCTACTGACGGTTCGTGTTGAGATTCTCCCATATTTCATGGGCCCTCAACCAAGAGACCAAGGGAGATGGTAGGGCCAAGTTCATGTGGGGAAAGGAACAAAAATGAGCATTCGATGATCTGAAGCATCACTTGTGCTAAGCTCCAATACTCTCCTTTCTCGATCTGTAACAACCATTCGATATTGAGACTAATGCATATGGCGCAATTCTCACTCAACATAGTCATCCAGTGGCATACCATAGTGAGAAACTCTCAAATACTGTCTGGAAACACCCCACCTATGACAAGGAAATGTATTCCATTTTACAAGCCTATCGTCAATGGAAACATTACATTCTGGGAAAGGAGACGATCATACACATTGATCACATGCCTTTGTAGTTCATACAGACATAGGAAATTGCAGAACGACCACCTTCAGAAGTGGTCCACCTACCTGTAGCAATTCCATATCAACATAAAGTATAAGACATGTATCTCAAATCGTGTCTATGACTGCCTCATTTGACCTCATGTCGCTGCACTCACCACTATGCTCCATTCTTGTGGACATGGAGCATCTGAGTGGCCCCAACTTTATTAGCAAGTTCTGAACTTCGCCACCACCTATAATCTCTTGGGTATAGGCATGACTGTCACCGATTTTCACATTCAGGAAAAACCATTATGTCACTTGGGCCATATCTGTGTTCCTACAAGAGAGCATGCAAAGTTGATTTGGGAATCCCACTACAGTCGGATGGCAGGACATTTTGGTGTGGAGAAAATTGTGGTCATTCTTCAGAAACATTTTTATTGGCCAAATCTTCGACAGGACATCAGCAAGTATATCATATCTTTCACTGCATGTGCCATTTCCAAGCCATACATCAAGAATAAAGGCTTATACACCCCTCTTCCTACTCCCGAGAAGCCTTGGGATTCCATATCAATGGACTACACATCTGGCCTTCCGTCTACTAGGAAAGGAAATGACTGTGTATTTGTGGTCATTGATTGGTTTTCAAGGATGCCCATCCTCACAACCTACAATAACAATATCACAATGGAAGATACTTCCAAGATCTTCTTCGAATGAGTATGGGTCCACTTTGGGATACCACATACCATCATCTCTGACTGGGACAACAGGTTCCTCAACAAATTTTAGTCGAGTCTCTGGTCACTGTTGGAAACCAAGCTCATAAAATCCACTGCTTTCCACCCCCAAACAGATAACCAAACAAAGGTTTTCAATCGGATGATTTTGCACATATTGTGCATTTACAACTCTAATAATACACGTACATGGGATGAGAGTCTCCCCTATATTCAAAACAGTTACAACAGGGCTCTCCATAGCTCCACTAGCCATAGCCCATTTCAAGTGGGGCTGGGATTCCAACCCTTGGGACCCATTGATGTTGCACTTCCTCTTGCCACCACACAGACAAAATCTTCCCATGATCAGTCTACAGTTGAAAAATCCACTAGATTCATTGATTAGATTCAACACATCCGCCAACAAGTCCAAGAGATTTTGTATAAATCCAATGCTAAGTACAAGCAGCACCATGATCAACACGAGGTACCACACCAGTTTCAGATTAGCGACAAAGTCTAGTTACATTTGAAGAAGGAGAGTCGCATAGGGTGCCATAAGAAGCTTATCCCCCTTCATTATGGACCTTACACTATCACCAAGGCCATGGGTAGCAATGATTTTGAGCTCAACATTCCACCCTTCCTTGGCCTGCACCCAGTGTTCAATGTGGACCTTCTTCGACCATATTTTCCACCATTATTGGACACCTGAGAGATTTCATAACAACTAACACCCACATAACTCAACCCTGACTACATGGAACAACCATCCAATGATCAGATAGTGGACACACAGGTCAAGGGCACTCACCAACAGAGGATCCAGGTTTACCGAGTTGTCAAGGCAGGGAAACTCCTACACCAAGGAAAGTGGCTCACCCAGGGCCAAATCCAACAGACGTTTCCTCACTTGATGGGGGAACTCAATGCAACGGAGACCATTTCTTCCTAAGGGGGGAGCATTGATCCAATTGGCTATTGGTGGCCGCCCACCTATTCTAACTGGCTCCTCTTGTCCATTTTTAGTTCAGCACGTTCTTCTGCACTTCTTTGTAATTGTGAGTTCTACACTTATGGGGATGTATGAATCCCTAAACATATTCCAGGTGGATATTGGTGGCCTCTCACCTAATCCAACTAGATTATTTTGTATGTTTTCATGTCAGCACATCTTGTTGTACTTCTAGGTCCTTTTTGGAGGCCTAAACAGTGTTTTTTTGGCTCTCCATAGTAAAACTTTTGAAGGATCCAGATTTTGATGACGAAATATTTATATCTCTAAAATACCTTTCAAATGGGCTATCATGCGCCTAAAACAGAGTTCGTTTGCAAAATTTACGACCCCAAGAAGTTGAGGTACCAACTTACCCATAGAGGCCCACATGACTTTGGACGTTTCACCTCTTAGGGTTAGGGTTTTGGATGTATAGAGTTTTGACATTCATGAGTAATATCAAAAAGGCCTCTAGAGCCTCATTGTAATTCATTCTGCTCAGACAGATGCACGTAGAAGCCACATATCTTCTCAGAGATAGCTACCACCATTCGAGAAAGTGTTTCAGTTCTACAGTTTTATAGTTTCATCCTATTTCATTATTCAATGGAAGATATTATTCACTAGATATCTATGTTATTCTTCATATCTTCATGTTTTTTGTATTCAGTATGTTAATCAATTCGTTCCACTCCTAAATCTGGATCAACTACTCTTGATCATTTTTCAGTGCATGTACCCGATGAGGTCCGAGTATATCAATTTGGGTCTCGATCTTGTCTCTCTTGAGGAATATCACTCTCTCATGCCCAAGAAACCCTCTATGGTGGCAGAAAAGAAAAACAATGGAGCAGAATATTTTATTAACTTGATGCTTGAGAAAGATCTCGTGTGACGGAGTGACGAAATGATGGAGAATTTTTCCCACATCCTTCAACGCCTGTCGATATAAACAAACACATCTTCATCAAGAGATCACTTTGGAGGAATCTCTCCCTTCAAGGTACAATTTAATTGTGAAATTCCCATATTTGAAGGTCAGATAGATGAAGATGCCTTAGAAAAATGGTTGAATCTGCTAGAAGTTTATTTGTCTATTCAAAACTTTTCCGATAGGTAAAATATCACCTTTGCAGTCCTCAAGGCTCTCCCCCATGTTAAACATTAGTGGGAAACTTAATGGGAGCAAAGTTCCATAGTGGAATATATGGGGTTGAGCCCACTTGGAATGTTTTTGTGGTTGTGATCAAGGAACAATACTACCTTTTCTATAACTATGAAGATCAGTACATGTTATCCAGGTGGATATCAGTGGCCACCCACCTTTTCCAACTGGCTCAAAACAATTTTCTGGCAATTTTGGTAATTTACTATTTTTAGCATTTTTTAACTTTCGAGGCCATTTTGAGGGCCTAAATGAAGGTTTTTTGAGATCGAGCTTCTCAATGATAGCCAAAGTCTATAAATGATCCCCCAAAATGAATCTCCTCGACGATACCTTTCCAACGAACTATCGTGCACCTCAAACAGAGATCGTATGCCAAAGTTATGCCCTCGGGAAATTGATACACCAAACTACCCAAAACGGGGTCCACAAAACTGTTGGATTTTCATTTTCTGTGGTTAGGGTTTTTGATTCTATTTATGATAAAAAGTCCTTTGGAGCCTCATTTTAAAATAATCTTCTTGTGAATGCGAGTAGCGGACACATCTCTTCTCAGAGATAAGCTACCACCATTCTAGCAAGTCTTTCACTTTGTATTTTTATAGTCTTTGTACATTTTCACTAATTAATAGAAAATTGTGTATTACTATATCTATGTGTTTATGGTTGCATCTATGATACATTTATGTTATATTATTGGATATCCGATATATCTCTATACATTAATTTGTTATATCTCCACTCTCATTTCATGTCGAAAATAATTCGGATCAACATGAGATGGACCACATTGCGGCAAGAGAAGAGCCAAACAGTGTCGGAATTCACAAATACTTTCCATACCTTGTGCACCAAGATGGGTATCAAAGAATCCGAGCGGAATATGGTTCCAAAATATTGTGGGGCTCTGCATAGGTACATCCAAACCGAAATGGATTTCCTAACCATCTTAGCATTAAGAGCTTCCTATCGATATGCTGTCAAAACCAAGCACAAATTTAGGCACTAGAACAAATGGGAGTTTGAGTCGGAAAATCCGCAACAACCAAAGCATGGTAAAGATGACCCTATCCAACAACCTTCCGAAAACCATTCCAAATCAGAGGAAAATAAGGTTAAAGGAAATATGAAGAATGACACTAGGAGGTGGCATGAATTCCACAAAATCCTCTGGCACAACATTGTCGAAAAACTTGGGTTTATTTCCTAAAGCAGAAATCTGAAGATTTTGATATATTTAAGAGGTTTAAAGTTTTGGTTGAAAAGGATAGTGGAAAATATATTAAAGTATCGATATCAAACAGAGGAGGTGAGTATATGCTAACTGATTTCATGGAGTTTTGTCAGTATCATGAAATCAAGAGACAATTCAGTACTCGTTATACTCCACAAGAGAATGGAGTAGCTGATAGGAAGAATCAAAACATTATGAATATGGATTGAAGTATGTTGAAGGAGAATCATATTCCAAATGAATATTGGGGCGATGTACTTTCTTGTTCAATATATATTATGAACAAGAGTCCAACTAAGAGTGTAAAGAACCAAGTTCCCCGAGAATCTTCAAGTGGTAAGAATAACAACGTTTCCCATTTGAGGATTTTCGGGTGTGTAGCTTAAGCACATGTACCTGAATAGATGAGGAGAAACTTGGATGACAGAAATGAGAAATGTGTCTTTGTTGGATACAGTGAGGAGTCTAAGGCATATAGACTCTATAATCCCATCACCAAAAAGTATGTTATCAACATAGATGTTCAGTTCAAGGAAGAAGAGGCTTGGGATGATAGCATTAATAAAATTGTTTCAGGGGGAGCTGAAATATATCATGAAGATGATGATGGAGATGAGCAGTCCGTACAAGGTGGACAATTGATTCCATAGTCACATACACCTGCAACAAGAACTCCTGCAAGACAATGACCAGGAGTCAATGCATCACCACTAAGAACGCCCAAGACATATGAGCATGGTGAGCCATCAGGTCATGGTGGACAACAAACAAAATGAGAGGTAGGTGGTGAATCAAATCCAACTATAGCTTCATTAAGAAGAAAAATTAGAGGTCAGAAGACTAGAAGTTTAAGATAATTGTATGAGAAAAATGATGAAGTATATCAGGTTTGGAATTTTTCATTTATTTCATATGATCCTGTAAATTTTGATGATGTTGTTAAGAAAGAAGTTTGGGTAGAAACCATGATTGAATAAATTGATTCCATAGAAAGGAATAATACTTGGGAACTCGTAAATTTACTTGAAAATAAAAATTGTATTGGTGTTAAATGGATTTACAAGACTAAGTTAAATGTTGAAGGTGAAGTTGAGAAGCACAAGGCAAGGCTTGTAGATCAAGGGTTCAATCAACAACCTGGTATTGAATATAATGAAACTTTTTCACCTGTAGCTAGGATTGATATAGTAAGAATGGTGTTAGCCATTGCTTCTCATAATAAATGGTGCATGTCCCAGATGGATGTAAAATCAACATTTTAAAATTGTTTTCTAGAAGAAGAGGTTTATGTGAAACAACCTCTAGGATATGAGATTGATGGACATGAGGGTAAGGTTTACAGGTTAAATAAAGCATTGTATGGATTGAAACAAGCACCCAGAGTATGGTACAACAAAATTGATGAATACTTGAATATTGAAGGATTCAAGAGGAGTCCAAGTGAGCCAACTTTATATACAAAAGTAAATCAGGAAGATAAACTCTTGATTGTATGTTTATATGTTGATGATTTGATTTTCACCAAAAATATTTCAGTAGACGAGTTTAAGACAATGTTGGCACAGGGGCAGACCTAGGGTTCAACTCTTCAACAACTCACCAACAAAACCCTAACTACCGGCCCTTTCGGCAACACCTGCGAAGCAAATGAAGTCTCACTCGAGGTAGAGGCAAGGGTGGTTGCAGGACTCTGGTGTATGCAACCTTAGTTGGGACATAAATTTGTGATTATAATCACTTAATAGAGCTCTCAACAGTTATATTTATCAATATTCAATTCTTAATTACAGCGCAGTTAAACCCTAATCACAACACAACGCAGTGGTCAACCGGATCTGGCATCTAGCAATACTTAGCATGCTGAACATATAAGATCTTAACAGATTCAACACTAAGCACATGTATATAAGTCAAATCTAACTTCCATCCATATTATTAAGCATATAGCATTAACATATCGATTTATCATTCCTCTATGTTAAAGCACTAAGAAAGTAAACATATAAATACATCAATACATCGCACAGATAAAAGCAACACATCATGTACATGGTTCACCCCCATCCTGGGGCTACATCCACCAACTCTTCTCTTCTTTATTATCTTGGATCAAGCTTCTTACAAGCATAGAGAATCCAAGTTCCACTCCGCAAAGGAAAAGAGATCTGCGCACCTCGCTAGATCATCCTTCCTTGCGTTACAACACAAAGCCTTCCACAGTCTGTTACAACCACTTGCACTTAGCTATGAAAGTCTCACATAGTATGCATGAAGCATCTACAATCCATACTTAGCACTTAGCCCAATATCACACAGATATTTTCTTCCTTATCACTTAGCACAATTTTCAACTGCTACCTCTTACATTTCCTAGACATCTATTTATACTTTACAAAATAGGCCTAAACATGGATAAATCCATGGGCCAACATCCCATACCTGTTACATAATCCCAAATCCCAAAAAGAGCCATAAAAGGGGTCGAGATCCCACGATTTCCACTTCGTCTTGCGCTCCGCCTTCGACAGCATGTCGAAGTCCCAAAATTAGGTCAAACATGACCAAGAATCCTGAAAACTTGGTCAAGGGCCAACAGGCCCCCAACACTCACCTGTGACTCGTTCCGAGTCACACTGATTTGACTAGTTCTGCTTCAAAATCCTCAAGTTTGGCTCGAGCTGCTTCGACTTATTGTTGTGCTACGGCCTCCTGTTTAGTGAACTCTTGTATGACTACTTCGTTGATAGGTCCTTCGAGGCACTGTTCAGTTATAGTGACAACTTGCTCCAGTTCCTCTCCCTGGCCTTCGATTTCTGTGAATAGTTGGTAAGCCTCGTCCTATACAGGTTGGAGCCTCTGAGTTACTTCCATAACTCTTCTTTGAATAGTATGAAACTGTTGTTGGGAAGTGCGTTTCTCTTGGGATCGCTTCATTCTTTCCACACCTGACAGGGGCTTCAACTGCACCTGTATTGTCTCTACTTGATACTTCGCTTCCTGGAGCTGTGACTCCAGTGCCTTCAATTGTGGATCCTCGGTGAGTTGTTCATACGTTTGGGCATTGTGATCACTCATTTTCTTGCATTCCAGGGCAAGGAATTTTATTCTTTCAACTGCACTTCGAGAAGTTTCTTCCCTTTGGTCCATTACATCCTGCGGGGTGTCAGGTACAGTGTGAAGCTATAAATCTGTCATTCATTGTTGTAGCTGCTAGACAGCTTCTGCGAGCTGCTCTACTTGATGTGTGACTCGATCTTCAGTTTGTAGCTTTAAGCTTGTCACAGAGCACAGGGCTCTGTTTACTGCTTCTTTTACTTCGAGTTGTTCTGAGAGCAACTGTTCTTTCTCTTGTTGCATCTGTTCTTTCTCTGCTTCAAACTTGGCCTGGAGAGAAACCTTCTCATGTTCTGCAATTCTGCGTTGTTCTACAATGTTGCCTTGTACTTGCTTCAAGGTCTGGGTCTCTTGTTCTGCTTCTTCTTGTGCGCAAAGAAGACGATCTTCGACCGCATCAGCTAATCGGCGGAGTTGGGCTGGATCATCCCCCAACTCTGGTTCTCTTGATGGTAGGGGAACAGTGGACACTGCGCAACTAGACTAAAGGGCCTGTTGTACCCCTTGAAACTCAACCTTAAATCTATCATACATTTCCTCCTGCTTAGCTTCTTCTTTCTCCACAATTTCCAGCGAAGCATCATTGAGGGCTACTATGATGAAGTTAAAGTCATCAGTAGTAATCGCGGTCTTCATCTTGGTCACGGTGGCTCTCGATTTCTTTCGGGAAGAAGGTTTCGGGGGAGAAACCTTCCTCTTCTTCAAGGGATCGGTCTCATTTCTCGAAGGTGTTACTTCTCCTTGCTTCTATTCGTCTCCTATGCCATTCATTTCTTTCTCCTCACCCCCTTGGTCAGGTGATACTAAAGCAGTCTTTCCTAAGGCACTGCTTAGATCTTGGACCTCTTTGGTCTTCTTCGTTTTGTTGGGTCCTGGTGTATCATGCGCAGTTTCTTGGCTGTCAAGGTCAGACATCTCTGCCGAGTCTTCTAGAATAAGGAGGCATGTCGACCAGTCCTTAATGATCTCCTCAATATCCTCTTCCATGAACTTGTAGTATGACTACAGCTGCTCCTTATGTTCATCGACTCACGTTGTAAGGTATATGAAGTGTCAATCTATGTTGAACTTCATCAGAGGTCGAAATCTCTATAAGGTGTTCAGATTCATGTGATGTTCTTCTTCTATGACTCTCTTCAGCTGAAGGTAGTACATATGAAAAACAACGTTCGACTGCCACTATTTGTTCATATCACTCGAGTACCAAAGGGTAGTGAACTTCGCAGCAAGTGGCTCGAACGATTCAATATCCAGGAAGGTCGCACCTTCTAGCATCTCCTAGGAAACAAAGGCGATAAGGATCAGGAGACAGCTGAAGTGGAACTCGTAGCCCTGATCCTCTGCTTCGCGGCAGTCTACCTCCAGCTGATTCACCAGGTACTTCACCCAGTTCATCTGTAAACCTTCTATGCACTTTCCCGCGAGGTCAACAACAAAGTCTGTGACCTGCGTAGGTATGTTCTTCCTTACCAACTTTCCTGCAATTAACTGACAGGTGAGGTGCACTGTGTCATTCTGGATGGAGCCTACCTTGTAGCCTCGTGTTCCCTTTTTGACATCGACATATGTATCCTTGATTTTCTGTGCCAGTGCGCGATCTGTGGCTTTTCTTGGATAGAACTGTTATGGATCGGGTCCTTGCATACTCAATCTTGTGATCCTATGGATCAACATCGAGTCGACTATGATACATTGGTATAGCCATAAGTAACCACCATGGTAACATGAAAGTAATAAATTGACCCAGGCATTGACTTCTTGGTGCCTTCCAAAGTGTGGTATTTTCATGACTTTTAACAAAGTGGACTGCGCGAGGTTCATCGTCCATGACTGAGGGATTATCTTTGAGTTCTTCCCCTTCATCTTGGTCAGGTATTTATACGAGGAAAGTATACTGTAGTTCTTTCGATCTCTGAGGTTGAAGTCATTGAAATTCAATGTTGTGATCTTGTCTTGCTACGCCTGAACTACGTGTATCCCCTTCGAGAGGTACACAATAACCATGGTGTACTCGAATTCTCTTGGCACACTATCTCGACTCACTACCCCGGCCAGAGGTGGGATGTAATCCGGCAATATGGTCGAGATCAACTTTGCATTGGCTAAGTAATCTCTGTGTTTGGTTCTCTTTTCTACCGATGGTCGGGATGATCCAGCTCTGCGAGAAGTTGATGACAATATGGTCGGGATCAGCTTCGCGTTGGCTAAGTCATTTATGTGTTTGGTTCTCTTTTCTGCCGATGGTCGGGATGATCCGTCTCTGCGAGTAGACAATGGAGAGGCTTACAGTCCTCTCGTCGATGACGCTTGAATACTTGCATACATCTCTCTTTCATACATTACTCTTTTAGTCGTTAGGTCAATAAGAAAATTTTCGACAATTTTCTCTGCAACGCTAAGCTCGTCCGACATGCATACTCGTGGTTGAATATATCGGGTTCGAAGAGTAACTATTCAATGCAACAGGATAGATGGCACTAATGCGGTGGTCATTGTGCGAAATCAACTATGTTGTGAGCTCTGATAGTCATGATTGGAAAAAGTGTTCTCGTTGTGTGGCACAACAGGATAAAAAGATAACTCGACAACAAATCTCTTGCAACAGGGGAGAATCCTTCATTAACTCAGTTTTTTCTGTTGTGGCGTGGTCCCAACGATCTAGTGGCGAACTTTCTAACCATTAATGTCTTTCTACCCATTCAGGCCATTGGTTGAATGGTTATACTATTCCAACGAATATATTGCTTCGCCATGGCGAAGTGCCATGTGACGTTGTTTTCATATTCCGGCAAAGCTCCAATTTTGCAAATTTTCCTTCTACGAAGTTCCCTCGGGAACCTTATGTAACTTTTCAATCTTAGCTGTCTTCTTAGTTTTCTAGCCTTTTTTTCCTATGAGCTTCGTCTCAGAATTCATTTTTCCATTTGATTCTTATCTTCTTTCGGTAGAGTAACTTCACGTTGTTGAGGTTCCTTCCTAGAAATCAAGGGTAATACTTCATCTGTACTTGGAATAGGTACTTCAGTCTTTTGTGGGTCTTCTAATGTTCTTCCAACTTCAACATCCAAATCTCTAGTTTGAAATAGCTTATCCTGGTTCTCCTGTTCTTCAATCAAGTGTGCAATCCTCCTAGTCATGGAATCTTTTAACTCGTTCTTATTTTTTTCTAAGACTTCTTCTTCTTTCCTTCTTGCGTGATCTTTTTCAATCCACGGTTTTCCTAATAACATAGCAAATGGAGCGATGTTCTCAATAAATTTAACAACTTCAAATTCTTCCTCTGTCGAAGTTCCATTGGCACTCATAGATATCTGGGTAAGTCTTCCACATAGGGTTATCATCTTTCCTCTGAATAATCATATTCCTCCCACTGAAGGAATCATAGAAGGCTTTCCAAGAATTTCCCAAGTTCTTTCGATCATGATATTCACCTGTGTTTCCTCATCCAAAACACAGTCAATGTTGAAGTCTCCTATTCTTACTTCAATCAGGGATGATTTTAAGGATGGAAATTTATTTTAAAATTCAGAAACCTTGGTGAATCTTACTAATCCTTCATATGCAAACTATAAATATTTGGCTATATTTTTGTAAAAATATTCCAATTTCTAAGGATTTTATATAGTTTTCATAAAATTTTGACGATTTTTAAGGTAAAATAATTTTATCCAATAGAATTTGGGCGAATAATTTTTAAAATAACGAATCTTTTTTTTGGAAAAACCATGGAAAATTAGTCCATGAGCGAAATTTATCCCCTAAAATCATCCATGGCTTCAATGCATTCTTTTTCTTTAAAGACCTCTAATAAACTGACATGTCGGTGGTCATTCAGGGTTTCTTTCATCTGTAGTAATACTTTTTCTGATTTTTTTTGGGGTTCTGTCATAATCTCAGTTTCTGGATCTGCCTTAGGGTTTTATTGGTTCATATTCATTCTTTCAACCTTAGCAATCATTCTAGGGAAATCCAAAACTTCAAGGTCCATAGCTTTGCAACAGAGGCAACTAGGTTTTCTACCAGGGCATTCCTTAGCGAGATGTCTCGGTCTTCTGTAACTGTAACAAAGGGTTAATCCTCTCCTTCTTTTAAATGATCCCCAACCTCTCCTGTACTGCGCGTTAGGATCATGGTAGCTAACATGCAACAAATTATTTCTAGGATCCTGCATCCATTCGTTAGTCCAAACATTCTTTCTATGAATAGGTATAACATATATTTCACTATTCTTATTAGATCTACTCATATCAAATCTTCTTTCTTCTATTAGTCCCCTAGTTTTCAAGTTAGGATAAATCTTATCAAGCATACCTAGATCCATACTTTAGAAACAAAAATTTCCACTAATCTGATCTTCAATAGAGCACAAAGCTTCCAGATCTTAAAACTTTTCACTATTCTTACCTTTATCAAATCACAAAGCATTTAGATCTTACTTCTTTTCTTCATATCGTACTTCTTTCTTTAGCACAGAGCTTCACAAATCAAGTAGAATACTGCGCACTAGAGCGATAGATCTATGCACAGATCTTTCACAATTTCAGGTCAGGTATTTGCACAAAGCTTATTTTCCCTCAGTTCTCAGCAATCACAGCTTCAGATCTTGGCAACAAAACCATTTGTTGGCACAGGGTAAGACCCAGGGTTCAATGCTACAACAACACACCAACAAAACCTTAACTATCGACCCTTTCGAAAACACCTACGAAGCAGATGAAGTCTCACCCGAGGTAGAGGGAGGGGTGGTTGCATAACTCCAGTGTTTGCAACCTTAGCTAGGACACAGATCTTTGATTCTAATCACTTAACAAAGAACTCAATGGTTATATTTATGAATATTTAGTTCTTAGTTATAGTGCAGTTAAACCCTAATCACAACACAACGTAGTGATCAATCAAATCTGGCATCTAGCAACACTTAGCATGTCGAACAGATCGGATCTTAACATATTCAACACTAAGCACATGTATATAAGTTAGATCTAACATCCATCCATATTATTAAGAACATAGCATGTACGTGGTTCACCCCCACCCTGGGGCTACGTCCACCAACTCTTCTCTTCTTTATTATCTTGGTTCAAGCTTCTTACAGGCATAGAGTATCCAAGTTCCACTCCGCAGAGGACAAGATATCTGCGCACCTCGCTAGATCCTCCTTCCTTGCGTTACAACACAAAGCCTTCCACAATTTGTTACAACCACTTGCACTTAGCTCTGCAAGTCTCACACAATATGCATGAAGCATCTACAATCCATACTTATCACTTAGCCCAATATCACACAGATATGCTCTTCCTTAACACTTAGTACAATTTGCAACTGCTACCTCTTACATTGCCTAGACATCTATTTATACTTTACAAAATAGGCCTAAACATGGGTAAACCCATGGGCCGACATCCCATACCCGTTACATAATCCCAAATCCCAAAAAGGAGTCGAGATCCTGCGATCTCCGCTTCATCTTGCGCTCCACCTTTGACATCTTGTCAAAGTCCCAAAATTAGGTCAAACATGACCAAGAATCCTCAAAACTTGGTCAAGGGCTAGCAGACAACCATGAAAATTAAGTTTGAAATGACTGATTTAGGAATGATGAAGTAATTTCTAGGAATTGAAGTAAATCAATCTGAAGATGGTATTTTTATTTGTCAAAATAAGTATGCAAATGACATATTGAAAAGGCTCAGGATATTGAACTATAAACCAACTGTATCACCAATTGCAACTGACACAAAACTCAGTAAGAATGATGAGGGGTCATGTGTTGATCCGACTCTATATAAAAAAATGGTTAGAAGTCTTATGCATTTTACAGCAACAAGACCTGATATTATGTTTGTTGTAAGTTTGATTTCTATATTTATGGAGACTCCAAAGAGCATTCGTTAACAAGATGGAAAAATGATCCTACGATATGTTATTGGAACAACCAATTATGGTGTTCTGTACACATCATATTCACATTTTAAGTTGATCAGATATATTGATAGTGATTTTGCAGGTAATGTAGATGAAAGGAAGAGAACATCAGGACATGTGTTCATCTTTCGATTAGGAGTTGTATCTCGGGCTTCAAAGAAGCATCCCATTGTGACTTTATCATCTGCTGAGGCAGAGTGTGTTGCAGAAACAACAATTGCATGTCAGACTGTATGTATGGGAAGAATTGTGACTTAGTTGTTGCATGAACAACAAGAACCAAATCATATTTTCTGTGATAATAAATTATCCATTACACTGTCACGTGATCATTTTTTCCACAAGAAAACTAAGCATATTGATACAAAACATCATTTGATTCGAGAGTTGAAAAAAAGTGATGAAATTTCTATAGAGTTTTACAAATAGGAAGATCATTTTGCAGACATGTTTACAAATGCCTTAGCAAATGAATTATTTGAAATTCACAGAAAGAACATTGGAGTTTGTGAACTGTAATATTGCAGTGTTTTTCTTTTGGGTGAAATGATTACGGGGGAGAATGTCAAAAAATTAATCATTCCACCTCCCAAAAGACATGTTATCTCAGTTGATCGAATTTTAAAGAGTTACCACCGCCCATAAATTAATTGCCAGTGCCTTGACCGCCTTATTTATTTAATGAGCAAAGAATTATCACCGCCACGCCATTTCATTTCTGACTTATTGAATTGCAAAGGGAAAATGAACCATTAATGTTCTAGAAAAACAAATTTTGACTTATGTATAATTGTATCAGTGTATATACATCTATGTAATCTTGATTTTAATATAGAAGAGAAGAAATATAAATTCTGTAGCATTCATACTTTGTTATATGTTTGCATGAATGTAGTGTTTTGTTGTAGAATCTTATTAAGTTTTTAGTATAAAATTATTGGGTGAATTTATTGTTGCATGGAATGATTCTGTGAAGTTATTTAGTTTTTAGTTTGTTGTTATAATTCCTCTATTTCTGTTATAATTTTGTATTGGTGCAAAGCCATTTTACACTATGCTGTGTTAAAAAGGTTGTTGTAGAACAGAGTATTGATCTTTGTGTATGATGCAGGAGTGGTTCACTTAAGTTTTTACTGCAATAGCTCTTTATTATTTGTTTAAACATGTATACCTAGTAAAATAGTTGCCGAAACACCTGGCTGTAGCTTATAGCTGTTATTACATGGTGTTGAAACTCATGTAATAATTGTTCATTGTGTTCTGAAGCACTCCCCTGCATCCTTCAAAAGTCAACAATAGAGAGACGAGGTAACTTGTGAAGTAATTTCTATTAAGGAAGAAACAAAAGAAGTGGAGGACGGTGAAATGTCTCTTAAAACCCCAATAGGAGTGCCCACTAGATGAAGAGGATGCCAACGCAAAATTTAATACTCAAAATATTGGCCAAAGTAAAGATTAAGAAGGGTCGTTAAGATTTTTCCTTGGTTATTGCTAGCTCCGATGATGAAGACTATGATGAAGACTAGGAAATAGGTACTTCCCAGGTCTGAACCTTGGTTTTCGACGTCCAGGACGAGCTTGATGGAGATAGAGAAAACACAGACGTTGAAGCTTCTGAAGACTATATTATCTTGTTGCAGGGAATTATTATAGAGGAAAGAGGCATGGTGTTTTGGAAGAAAACCCTAGTTTTTCTAACAGCGAGAGTGGTGCCAGTAAATATGTTTGACAGGGGTTTTGTTTATATCTGGCTTTTGAAATCCGTTTCATTTGTTATCAACAATGAGGGAGTTACAATTAAAGAGTTGATTGAGAATCATCTGAATTATAGTCTCACTTCAGATCCTGGATAGTGGCTCCACTAGCTTTGATCATGGCGAGCAACAAGGATATATTGGATGAAATACCTCGGAATAAAATCAGATGTCTCTCAACTTGGCTGTCAGATATGCTGACATTGTCAATTTGTTTTGTGTTACAAGATGAATTCTTGCCAAGGACAATTACACCTCTAGAAGATATTTTTCAAATCAATGTTTTACTTTCATTGTTTACTTTGTTCCAGATGCATGCATGATACGTTTATTACGGAAGAATCCACCAAAATTATATGCTTCAGGATGGTTGTACCACATTGTTTACAGGTTGCGGTAATTTTAAAAGTGTTGCATGGTTATGACTATGAAGAAAGCGATGAGGTTGCTGTCGAGGCCAATGATGAGGAGGATGATGGTGGCACTGACCATGCAAATAGTGCCCCTAGAATGCTGGATGTTTAGGACGATGATGATAATGCAAACAATGGGGATGACAACTACACAAGGAAGCGTAGAAAAGAAAAGAGAGGTACTTTGTTATGATGCAACAACCGTCTAGTTAAACGTGAAAGAAATTGTCAATTATTAACAATATGTGGTTGTGACAATGTGGGGGAGAATGACCACCGTTGAGGTTTACAATTTGGAGAACCTACTCATGGAGATTACAATGGGAAAATTTTCCCCATTTTTTTGTTTAACTACACTCACCAACAAGGAATGGCATATATAGAATGATATCTGCTTGTAAAATTTGTGTCTATTTGCAATAGAATTTGGCATTTGTAGCCTAACATGTGGAAATGCATTGGTGATTTTCCTCATATTCAATTTCTCATATGTTTAAATGGAAACTATGGGGACCAATGTACATGACAGAGTAAAAATATTAATGGAGATTTCTTTGGCAAATTGAAGATTTGAATTTGTAGAATTCCAATTGATTTCATGCAATGAAAGGTTCCTAGAAAGGAAACAGTAGTGGGACACCCACTTTCTTTACCAACATGTGAAAAACTAAGGAATGAAATGGACTACGATCTGGAATAAAAAGTCTCATTAGGTGGCTCCATGCAAATGAAAACATAACTTTTATTTTTGTGATGGATGCCATGGTTAGAAGGGTTGAAAAAATAGGAGCAAGTCAGAGTGAAGACTTTATCAGAAATATATGATGTGACAACCTCAACGATGCATCTGGAGATTATATAGAAAGTTGCAGGTAATCGTGGTTTGCAACACCTAGGATTTGCTTAGTAAGAAGCATTTAATTAACATTGAAGGAGGACATATATCTTTTATTTTTCCTGCGTGCAACGGTTTGATAATATCTAAAAATATTTTATATACGGCTTACGATATGATGTGAAAGGAAATAAGGGAAGAAGCATATTGTGAAGTTATATTTTTGGATGATAGTTTAAAATTGTTTGAAAGATCAATAGTCATGTAAGGTCCTTATGTTTAAGTCTAAATATCCTAAAATATTCATGAATTCAAAGGTCAAGTCTACTTAAAGCCATGTTATATGTATAGTTAAGTGAAGTTGAAATTTGGAAATTGTGGGTGTAAAAGAGCCAATGTAATTTCAGAGTCAAGTCTAAATGTGGGTGAAGTTATGTGATGAAGTTTTGATTTTATGTAATAAAGTCAATGTCAAGTTAATGGTGAATGTCAAAGGCAAATTGAAGTCATGGAGCATAAAGAAAATTTAGATGTTGAGAGTCAAAGTCAAATTAAGAGTCTAAGAAATGTTTAATAGTGAAAAAGGGTGCATGATCGTTTTTCCACCACCCTAACAAACGATGTCAATTCATGTCATAAGTTGAAGTCAATTTGAGAGTTTGGAGTAAAAAAGTAAAGTAAAGTTAAAGTCAATCGAATTGTCAAAGTCAAGTTAAGTCATGTCATTGGTGCATTAATTAAGTTTGTCAAACCATAGTCATAGGTTGTCTTGTCGGTTTGTTCGCAACCCAACAAGAAATATATTTTGTAAGCATGCAATTACAAATCCAAGAAGGAGATTGCAAGTTTCTTGTTGGATGGAGACGTCCCTCCTACAAGAAGCAATTGTATGTAGGTATAGTTCGGGAGATTCAAATGAAGAAGAGAAGAAGACTCCATGAATGAAGCAAACAAATAAAGAATGATGAAGAAGTAGATGACAGATGACAAAAGACAGAGAAATGCAAGAAAAAGAGGATTGGTGCAGAAAGAGAAAATGATGCAAACTTCAAGCGACAAAGAGATTTGTGGTAGAACCCTAGAACAAGAAAGCTATAACAGAAAGAAGAACAACTTCCAGCTACGGTTGGGTAGAAGTTTTTTGAGGCAGCTCCACAATCACGATGTCGGTAGAGTTGTTTAAAGAAAGGAGAAAGTGAAGCTCTTAAGAGAAAGTGAGAAGATTTAGAAGCATACATCTATGGCAGTTGAAGAGCAGAGGAAGCTCAGAAGGTTCTAGAGGAAGGAACCGAAAGGATACCAAAAGCTCAAACTTAGACGGAAGCTTGATGAGGTATTGGGTAGCCGGTGTGGGGGATTTCTATAGAAGAAAGACAATTTGCAGCTCATAGTGAGCATGAAGAAGCTCATGGAGGAGGAGAGGAGGATGACTATAGATATTCAAGTAAAGGGTTCAAAACAAAACCACAACAAAGAAAAATAAGACATAAACTCTATAATAGAAGAAGATGACAGAGGGACTCCTATGTGTGAACAAAAGGAACAAGAGGTGAAAGAAAATGATAGGGACAAGGATGCAAGAAGCAACAAAGACAGACGCAACAAAGCATCAGAAGTAGAGCAACATAATTATGAAGAACAAAGAAGAAATAAAAGCAAGGTATTGTGTGTTTTGAGATGTAGACTAAGGCCATTACAAAGTGGTTTTTAAAGCACCATGAACTTAACAAATTATGGGGAATACATGCTTAATCAGACTTACATTAGGTACACACAATTTCATTTATACAACCATTAAGACTAACACCATCATTAATACATTATTCAAGGACCATTAAACATGATATAGGAGCATGGAAAACACGGTTATAGGTAAGCCAGAAACCCAGAAGGATGATGATGTTGATGATGATGATATAGGGGAATAACAGGTACATGTATGCAGATTCATGCTGGAAGAATGGTTGATGAACCATGTACGAGAAAGGGTTTCCTAGAGAACTAACGGATACAACAGTTGACAACCCATATATTCCAGTGGATAGCTACTCTTTTATATGGACTTCAACAATGTTCTTGATGTTCTTGTGTTGCAAGTACAGGATGAAAGAAGACCAAAGAAAATTGAAGTTGAAGATAAAAGGAGGATAAAAATAGATGTAAAAGAAACCGGTTTAATGAAGAATACTCATTTAAGGGACATGAAGGAATAATTCCTATTTGTAATGATTAATAATATGATTATTGTAGTGTGGTATACTTAATCTAGAAATTCTAGGTAGGAATAAGAGATGGAGAAAATTTAGTGAATATAGAGATGAAGATTGTTGAGAAAATCATGGAGAGATCGTAAGAGATAATTAAAGAGATATTATTGGAAATAGTTTAATAAATTTATCAATTATGATGCATTCATTATGGTCTCCTCACATTATGGGAAATGATTGTTTAACAAAATTCCCCTTTTGGGGATTGGAGAACATATCTCCCTAGTGTATGTGTTTTTATTTTCGGTTGTACTTTTGGGGATTGGAGAACATATCTCCCTAGTGTATGTGTTTTTATTTTCGGTTGTGCTTCTGATCCTATTCATAGAGCTTCAAAGGCACTGTGTGCATCTTCCTCT
This sequence comes from Picea glauca, assembly GCA_000966675.3. Lineage (NCBI taxonomy): Eukaryota > Viridiplantae > Streptophyta > Pinopsida > Pinales > Pinaceae > Picea > Picea glauca. Next base: position 45,150 of record JZKD02S1839566.1, read on the forward strand.
GTTAGAGTTGGAGGTATCACTACATAGGTGGAGGCTTCGAAGGCACTGTGCGCATCTTCCTCTGCTAGAGTTGGAGGTATCACTACATAGGTGGAGGAGGAAGGAATTGGAGGTATCACTACATAGGTGGAGGAGGAAGGAATTACACTCTTTTTATGTGTTTTTGGAGGAGGGAGGAATTACACTGTTTTTATGGGTTTTTGTTTGTGTAAGCTTAAGCGAAAATGAGTTGTGGTTGCTCCCACTTCAGGCCTATTGAATTCATATTTTGAATAGTTTCAGAGATGGATGCTCTCTTACAATGTAAATACAGTTCTCATGGAAGTTTTAGTGTCTCTGCAAGAGCATTGACATCCTCTCTAGTTTGTATATGATAATTCTTCTTATTGCAGTGAGTTTTTTCTTATGTCATAGAAAGCTCGCCACCATTTAAAAATCATCCTTTGCAGACGTGTATATCCATGATTTGAAATGTTTACTGTAATAGGCATTCAAGCTAATGCGAATAGAGATCTTGCTCAGTTTGGAATTCTGTAATCCTAATAAAACGGTGCAGGACATGTTCGTTCTCATTCTTTCAAATGGCTTCGTATCTAGCACCAATTAAAATCTGTTTGGTATACTCTTTAAAGCACTCCCATATATCTGTGAGGGGTACCCACGCATAGTAAGCTAATTAAACCATGTAAAAATAATTTTATATACATATATAGATTATCAAGTAAATAAACAATGTGAAAATATTTTTATATCGAATATAATGTGTGAAAATGATTTTTATATTAAATTTAATGGTGTGAAAATGATTTTTATATTAAATTTAATAGTATGAACGCACTAAATTGTGAATAATTTCATTTACAGTTTTGATAAAAAAAAAAAAAAATTAAAACATTTTTCACCAGTTTTTTTCTTTTTACATTTGAACCGATAAATGTCAAAACTTAGTCATTGATCCATCACCACAAAGTGTCACAAA
>JZKD02S1839577.1:0-37753 GCA_000966675.3 Picea glauca
TTTCTTGAGTAGTGGGGCGAATTGAAGAGAAGGAGGGTGTTTTTGAGATCCAGATCTAGTCTGTTTGGAGGGGTTACACTTCAGATCTGACCCTGAGACTTTACCTAGTGACTTGTAGTGTCCCGATCTATATTTATGGAGAGTTTCAGAGCACTTGGAGGCCTCCTTCAGCAGGGCCAAATTATCTAGGGTTTCAGTCATCCAGTGGGGGGCACCATTCAGTGGGGGATTTCAGATCTATAGAAATTGAGAGGGATCTTGGAGATTCGGTCACCTGGGTTGTTCTTACCATCACCCGATATATCAGTTGGCATATTTATTAGGGTGATTGGACACTTTTGGTAGTAGGGCCGAATTATCTATGGTTTCAGTCATCCAGTGGGGTGCACCATTCAGTGGGGAATTTCAGATCTACATAGATTGAGAGGGATATTGGAGATTCGGTCACCTAGGTTTTTCTTGCCATGACCCAATCTATCATTTGGAATATTTATTAGGGTGATTGGACACTTTTGGGAGTAGGGCCGAGTTATTGAGGGTTTCAGCCTTCTATTGGAGCGTGGCATTATTCAGATGGAGAGTTTGGCATTTAGATCTGCTTGTATTGATCTTCATTTCTCATTCAACCTTTGGAGGCATCTTTTGTATTAGTGGGATGATTTTGTAGTAGCTCTTATCTATTGTCTATCTTCTTGGCCATCTGTTGAGCATTCCAGATCGGCATCTTCATTGTAGCAGGTTTCTCTATTTTATGAATAAAGAAGAATTGAGATGTTTTGATTTCTCTATCTTATTGCATATGGTTGAGGTATGTTCCATGGTTATCTCTTTCTATTATTTGCTGCATACACATATATAAACACATCTAAAAGGTAGATCAACAAAGTGTTTGACAAAATACCTCACTCAAAAAAAAGTTTTAAAAAGACACCAAAACAGTGATGATCCTTGCATAATGGCTTCGGATCATTACAAAAAGTGGTTAGAAGTGGGTTAACCCTAAAATAAGGAAAGTGGGTTCAGATGGTTAAAAGGTAACCCCTTGACAAAGCTACATGAAAGTATAAATAAGAGGCAAAGCTCTCTCATTTTAATAACACTTGAGAATATTGAATGTCTACAACTGAATAAGGTAACCAAAGGATATCTAATATGAATTTCATAGGGAAGGTGAAGTAAAGAAGGTCGAAATTCAAGGGAAGAAAAATGTTCTTGATGATGCTTTCTAAGGTATGTTATTTATAGATCACCTCACCATTTTCGCAATACCGTTTTTTCTAGAATTATTCATACTTCAAAATTGGGAGGTCGTTGAGGAAACATATCCAAGTAGCTGTGATAAAAAATCTAGCTTGTGGGTCATTGTATTTTTGGAATTACACTCCGTGGAAAATACGGTTTGTGGCTAGTCCTGAAACTAGTCTAAACAAGTGTTTCAGGTAAAAATGACATAACTTATTCATAAAATATTCAAATTTAGTAAGACCAAATGTATTGGTTAGAGTACATTATTTAGTATTCTTTGTACCATTTTCATATCCATACATCAAATATTATGTGCAGGGCACGCTCTTCAAGTTCACTCTCTAGAGTAAATCAGAATTCAACAAGGTATGTGATCATATACACCAGGTCTATTGTAGAGTTACATTTCAGATTTGGATGATGAAATTGATGAGGGAGTTTGGTCGAGGTATTTTATAGATAGAGGTTGTATAATAGTGATGTTTTTTCACATGGTTTGATGTAATGGCTTATGGTATTTGGTTATGGATAGTGTTATGCATTGCTAAGAAACTTTTGATGGTTATATTAGTATATGGTTGATGGTACATATTGAGGTACAGGTTGGTGCATGGTTGATGAACTTGTTTATGGTACAGGCTGATTACAGGTTTTTTGGTACAGGTTGGCGCATGGTTTATGCACTTTTGTATGGTACAGTTTGATTGGTACATGTTTACAGCACTATATCTCATAGTGATAGTGTGATAGTGGTTCAATCATTCTACTTTGATTTTAGGAAAATTGAATGGGTCAAGGATAGGTGTTTGTATCCACCTTATGGTTGTAGATGGAGAACATAGGGGGTTGTAGCCTCCTTTTGGTTGTAGCCATAGAATTGGGGAGTTGGAGCTTCCCTCAGGTTGAGCCTGAGAAACTAGGGGGTTGGATCCTCCTTCCAATTGTAGCTGGAAAAAAAAAGAAGTTGGTGCTTCCAATGAATGTAATTATTAAAGACGTATATGAAAATTATTATGTGGTTTTCTCCCACTTTGGGTTTCCACGTAAAAACAATGGTGTACTGTGTATGTGTATGATTTTTCATTTGTTCATTGTTTATTTACTCTGCAACTATTGGATGATAATGCTACATTGATTATAAAACTTGCATTTTGTGGTTAAAATTATTTCATTGCTCTATTACTGATTCACCTCCCCTTTGAATAATACAACTATTACATAGGGAATAACCATTAGGCACTTGGATGGCACTATAGCATTTTCATATCCAAACTCATGATGGCCTCACACATCTCAAATGACATGACCATCTCAAATGAAATTCATTATTACAATAGGAGTAATGTCTCTCGACTTAACTCGATTATGGATTCATAACCAACATAACACAATATGCAATTAAATTTCCAATAAATGCATTCAAGCAACAATTAATATTTTCATACTGGAGGCCTCCCACCTTTACATCAATTCAAATATTGATATTATAATAAGGGAATTCTTACCTTCATTCCATTTCGACCAATCCGTCCATCGGTTGTCAAAAATTTCTCTTGGTGAATTTCCAACACTTTTCCAAAATTGTCATTATGACCATTAGTCATCAATGGATCCTTTTGTTGAACTTCACACTTAGAAAATTTTAAACCAAAACCCCAATGAATAAAAACCATCGATCTGATCCATTTCAAAACCCATGATTTAATATCATCCATTGACCCCATCAACCTTTCAAATGGTCAAATCCTTATGAATTTTTAAATTTATCATGATGAATACCAACCATCATCTCAAGGGAAAAAGAGTTCCCAACCATTACTTCACCAAACTACTTGTAAATCTATAGGAGACCATTCAAACTCAAATTTTGACCATTCCAAGTCGAATTTTGATCTGCAAGTTCATCGTTTTACTCCATTAACCCTCTCAAACCATCCAAAGTCATTAAAACTCATATTTCACTCATAGAATTGGGGATTTCTCTCTAAAATCTTCATTTTTCCCCCAAATTGGCCACAGACAAAATCCGCAACAACAAAATTCACCAATTCGCTCTGCTTCGATCCCATATAAGCCTGATGTTTGAACCAGAGCTTTGATACCATAATGTAACATACCCATATGAGCAACAATACGTGTGGAAACTCATTAAATTAATAATATTTACTGCTAATCAAATTTATGCAGCTTACCAGTCGCAGATCACACACATATTAGACCATTTTATTGATACTATAATTATAAATGGATCTAACAACATATATTAAACATGAATAGAATTGTTCGAGCAACAACAAACACACAACATTGATATAAGTTATTTACACAATGAAAGTTAACATAAACACTTATATGTTAATGATTAACCAACTAGCTGGAAACAAAGGATAAACCTCCCAGCCATAGGCACTACTGATCATTTTATCTCATCGAAAAGCCACCCCTGAGATGATTCTATGAGTCCAAAAGGATACCTGGCTAAATAGCTATCCACTCTCCACACAGAGTAGCCCTAAACCCAAGTTCTAGTCTCACAACATTTCCAAACATCCAGCTCTCTCTTTTCACCACAACCTACATTGCCCAAGGAATGTACCCCCTTCACTACTCATAGTCCCTTGGGTTGTAGAATTTGTTTATCAATCCCACTAGTGCATTCGTTTGACCAGGAATCACTCAATTGGGAACTCTAGTAACTCTGAGTTGTTTCATGTTTTCTCACAACAACCTTCACAAGGCTTTGCAATATTTCCTCAACAGGAAATCACACTACAAGATTACAGCCTGATTTATTGGCACAGGGGCCTCTATCTCAGCATAAAAACACAACCAAACAATGGTTTCCTTCAATTTTACCATGGTTGGTCCTCTTCCCAGCCCTTTGCCCTTCTTTTCTACCAAAAATATGTATGTAAAATTGTCCCCTATTATACATACGAATTTCCTCATGTTCCTTTCTTGCTTGACTCACACTCTTCTCAAGGATGATTTTACTTCATCCCATTCTCTCCAATAACTATGGGATGTGACCAATCACACCCACCCTCTTACATGAGTTTAAATGATTTGCCTCTCATACACTCAATCATAAAATACAAGGTTATACACAAAGATAATAATTTCAAGAATGTGGGTTGGATTAATACCCATGAATAATTCCCCCTTGGACCCTTGTCTCTTGTGGAATCATATCCCCCAATCATTCTTCATCTCTTTCATATCGTAGCTAGTGATTATTATTTTTATTAATTATTTCAATGTTCATAATATGAAATTCTGGCCAGATTGAATCAATATGGGCTCTTTGCCCAAACATATCGGATCACCAACCTAATTCACATTTATACAATTACATTATAATTCAAGGGGATTAGAACTAGGGATGTTACATGGGGACATCATCCACCTAATTTTCCATTGCTATAGAAATACAAGAGTATGCCCCAAAATTTATTTTGTAACTTTTGCAAGTCAGTATGGCATGAAGAGAAGGATTGCCATGCATTCAAACTTATGAGAGAGCACACTTTGGTATGTATAAAATTTAAGAATAAAATACCATGACAAAATGAGGTGTTCCACAGTATAACAATGTGAGAGGCTTTGTTCCAAGGGGTCGAGGAGTATTTGGAAAAGGTCGAGGAAACGGGGGTTTTGGTAGAGGAGGTAGAGGACCAATAATATGCTACAATTGTAATAAAACTGAACACTTAGCTCATGACCTCTCGAATCCTTGTACAAATTGCACATATTGTAGAGCACTAGATCATGTGATAGAAGAATGTCTACACTTACTTGCAAAGTGGTAGGAAAGAGGGACTCAAAACCAAAACCCGACTCAGAGCGTACAAATGATATAAACATAGAAGCGATATGAAGGATCTAGAATAGCAGTTGTCACGCGTGGAGGAGATAATACAGGGGATGATGTGATGAATAAAGGGACTTCTATTGAGAAATGGGTGAGAAAATCAACAAGACCTATGGTGAAATTTGACCCACAACAAGAAAAATAGATGTATCAGCAAACAAGGAAGGAGATACTAGGACCGGATTGGATAACATTGACATCATCTGCACCTCCTATGGTTGGCATTCCTTTGTTCTACAATAGTACTATCCCAGAAAGGTTTCTTCAATGGGTAAGTACTTTGATATTTTTTTGAAAACTTGTTTAGAATTAATGAAAGATGAAACTATGTTGAATACATTATGTGGAATTATTGATCATTACACACAAGAAAGTGAAGTTCCTACCGCACAGAGGATAGTGAATCAGGTACTACACAAAATGAGGACAGGCAAAGAGTTCAGACTAAATGTGCAGATTGGGGAATATGACATGGACAATGTCATTTTAGGTTGTGGTTCTGATGTAAAATTTTTTTCAAAGAAAACATGGGAAATGATGGAGAAGTCAAAGTTAATTTGGTCTCTCGTCTAGTTAAGATTGGTGAACGAACACAATATAGTACCAATTGGTCAATTGTTAGGGGTACATATGAATATATATGGGGTGCACATTATATAATATTTCGAAGTCATCGAGATCATGGATGATAGTCATCCATATCCAACGCTAATGCAGTTTGAATGGGCCTTTGAAAATCATGCAATTATTAATATGAAGAAAAGGGAAATGATCTTTGAAGTACGGGACTTAAAGGTTATCGCACCGTTGGATCCAACAGAAGGAAAGAGGTATATAGAACCAGCTAAAGGGAACAAAATTGATATCCTGTATAATATGACTATGCAAATGTATGACTAAGTTAATTCGACTGCAGATGGCACCCTAAATTGGAGAAGCATTATCTCATGTGCGTTAAATTCAGAGGAATGTTTGGAACATGAGAAACAAAGCATCCATGAAGTATCAACCAGACGATGTTCCCACATTACTCAATCATTGTGTTGGATTGGAACAAAGTTATGTGACCCACCAAAGTGTGATGGTTTGAATGACATAGGCTATTTTGTAAAGGTTTTTGAGTTGCATAAACCCAGAAAAAAAAATGTTGGCATTATATGTTTTCTTGAAGACCATTTAAGCCAAATGGTGTAATTCACATAAAGAAGAAATAAAATACTGCAGGTAGTGTAAAATATTATGCAAGTTAGATTTAGTACCATGGTTAATTATTGTGTGCATAAATATGCAAAAGTAAGTGACTCGACATATCATATTGTGCACTGCAGAAAGATATGGATTCCAATACCAAAGAATGAATGGATGCATAAGTTCATATATACATTGGTTACGATCACCAAGAACTGGTACCTGTGACTAGAAATGTACAGAGGAATAACGAACTAGGATGATCTAACACACAGGTTTAAGATAACATTTACTTTTGAAAATGAATCGAAATTAGTAGATGCAACTTTGCAGTCCATTAGAAACAAGATTTTTTTAGTAGAAGGGTCAATGGATGTATTATTTGTGTGTAGTGCCCATAGATATTATATGACATTTTATGAAATATTGGAATATTATAATGTTGCTAAAGAAGATCAGGACAAGGAAGATGCAAGAAATATACAACCATTAATATATAGATCTTCGATTTGGTGCATATGCACAACCATCAAGGATGCATAAGGTGAATATTAGGAAAAAAGAGAATCCAAAGTCTGCACTGGTAGGAGCCTACTCGAATAATGAAACTGAGTAAAATATTGCAGACTTACTGCACGAGTGTCAATCTCTATTCCCAACCACATTTTTAGAAATGAAAGCAATAGATGGTGAGTTAGAAGAAATGAAGATCCATTTGAAACCATATGCTAATCCAATAATACATAGACCCTATAGACTAAACCCAAAGTATAAAGAAAACATAAAGGCATAAATAGACCAAATTTTATAAGAAGGAATCATTGAACCAATAGTAGAATCAGAATGGATAATTCCAATGGTAGTACAATATAAGAAAACATGGGGAATCATAATTTTTTGTATACCTAAGAAATTTAAATGATGCATGTTTGCATGATCCAGTTACGACACCTTCTATAGATGAAGTTCTAGAGAATGTAAGGGGGAAGGAGGCATATTCTTTCATGGATGGATTATTTGGATATGACTAGATAAAGATTGCACAAGAAGGAAGACATAAGAATACCTTTATGACAGAGTGGGGAAGCTATCAATACATATTCATGCCTTTTGGGATGAAGAATGCACCTGCAATTTTCTAGAGAGTAGTTGTCACGGCCTTTGAGGAATTTATTCATAAGTTCCTTGAAGTTTATTTAGATTATTGGACTATGTTTAGTCTACTAAAATATCATATAGAATTACCGAGATTAATGTTGTAAAGGTGTAGACAATGTCATATTTCATTGAACTTGAAAAAATGTGTTTTTTGTGTGCCTTTTGGAATTTTGTTGGGACATGTTTTATTTAAGAAAGGATTACTAGTGGATCCTTCCAAGATTGCAGTGATTGTGGACTTATGACCACCTACATCAGTATGATAGTTAAGAGAAACATGGGCCATACAAGATACTATAAGAAGTTTATTAAATGATATGCACAGACTACAACACCCATGGAGAAGTTGTTGAAGAAAGAAGCTAAATTCCATTGGAATGAGTAATGTCATAAAGGTTTGGACAAATTGAAGAATAAGTTAGTGACTGCTCCAATTTTTATATTCCCAGATTGGGAGAAGGAATTTCATGTCCATGTGGATGTGTCATCCATAGCTTTAGGTGTAGTATTGGCTTAGCCAAGAGAAGGCGATTTAGACCACCCAAATGAATTTGTAAGAAGGAAGTTGTCAACAGTAGAAAAGAACTACACTAGGATAGAACGAGAGGGCTTGGAAATGGTGTATTCACTACAACATTTTAGACATTATTTGTTGGGTTCTCACTTCAAGATGTACACAAGCCATTTTTCACTAAGATACTTAGTGAACAAGACAGTGTTGGGGGCCAGAATTTGCAAAGGATTACTTTTGTTCCAATAATATAACTTTGAAGTCATCATTAAGAAAAAAAAATTGAATGCAGGATCAGATCACTTATCATGCATTCTATCTAGAGAAGATGCAGGAAATCTATATGATAGTCTACCGGATGCAAATTTTCATCTCAAATGGTGGACAAATACTTCACAGACATTTTTCAATTATTAACTACAAGAATGGATCCATCGGACATGACATTCACACAAAAGAAATAGTTAATGTTTAAGGCAGTGGACTATCAACCAATTGCAGTAAATTTATATAAGGTAGGTGAAGATGGGATATTATGATGATGTGTGTTAGAGAATGAATGGTCAATGATACTATCAAAAGAACGCGAAGTTATTGCAGGAGGAAACTATGCAGTTAAAGCGACAATGTAGAATATTTTTTGTGCATGCCTCTGGTCGCCCACACGTCGAAAGGATGCTAAAGAATATTTCCAAGCATGTGATGTTTGTCAAAGGTTTGGAAATTCATGCACAAGGGATGAGATTCCATTTCATCCACATGTTACACTAAAATATTTTGATAAATGGTCAATAGACTTCGTTGGACCGATCAATCCACTAGCTAGGAGATCAAGAGTTAGGTATATTTAATCATTTTGATAGAGTATTAGACCAAATGGGAAGAAGAAACACCGGTCACATACTACAACGTAGAGACTAATGCACAATTTCGGTCTGAGAATTCCATTACAAGATTTGGTTGCCCACACATTTTACTGAGTGATTAAGGGATGCACTGCCTGAATAAGGCGATTGTGGAATTGACTACAGAGTTTAAAATTCACCATCAGTGGAGCACACTGTATCACCCTCAAGAAAATGGGATAGTAGAAGCCTTCAATAAAATTTAGAGAATGCTCTGACAAAGATCTAAAATGTAGNTAGTAGCTCTTATCTATTGTCTATCTTCTTGGCCATCTGTTGAGCATTCCAGATCGGCATCTTCATTGTAGCAGGTTTCTCTATTTTATGAATAAAGAAGAATTGAGATGTTTTGATTTCTCTATCTTATTGCATATGGTTGAGGTATGTTCCATGGTTATCTCTTTCTATTATTTGCTGCATACACATATATAAACACATCTAAAAGGTAGATCAACAAAGTGTTTGACAAAATACCTCACTCAAAAAAAAGTTTTAAAAAGACACCAAAACAGTGATGATCCTTGCATAATGGCTTCGGATCATTACAAAAAGTGGTTAGAAGTGGGTTAACCCTAAAATAAGGAAAGTGGGTTCAGATGGTTAAAAGGTAACCCCTTGACAAAGCTACATGAAAGTATAAATAAGAGGCAAAGCTCTCTCATTTTAATAACACTTGAGAATATTGAATGTCTACAACTGAATAAGGTAACCAAAGGATATCTAATATGAATTTCATAGGGAAGGTGAAGTAAAGAAGGTCGAAATTCAAGGGAAGAAAAATGTTCTTGATGATGCTTTCTAAGGTATGTTATTTATAGATCACCTCACCATTTTCGCAATACCGTTTTTTCTAGAATTATTCATACTTCAAAATTGGGAGGTCGTTGAGGAAACATATCCAAGTAGCTGTGATAAAAAATCTAGCTTGTGGGTCATTGTATTTTTGGAATTACACTCCGTGGAAAATACGGTTTGTGGCTAGTCCTGAAACTAGTCTAAACAAGTGTTTCAGGTAAAAATGACATAACTTATTCATAAAATATTCAAATTTAGTAAGACCAAATGTATTGGTTAGAGTACATTATTTAGTATTCTTTGTACCATTTTCATATCCATACATCAAATATTATGTGCAGGGCACGCTCTTCAAGTTCACTCTCTAGAGTAAATCAGAATTCAACAAGGTATGTGATCATATACACCAGGTCTATTGTAGAGTTACATTTCAGATTTGGATGATGAAATTGATGAGGGAGTTTGGTCGAGGTATTTTATAGATAGAGGTTGTATAATAGTGATGTTTTTTCACATGGTTTGATGTAATGGCTTATGGTATTTGGTTATGGATAGTGTTATGCATTGCTAAGAAACTTTTGATGGTTATATTAGTATATGGTTGATGGTACATATTGAGGTACAGGTTGGTGCATGGTTGATGAACTTGTTTATGGTACAGGCTGATTACAGGTTTTTTGGTACAGGTTGGCGCATGGTTTATGCACTTTTGTATGGTACAGTTTGATTGGTACATGTTTACAGCACTATATCTCATAGTGATAGTGTGATAGTGGTTCAATCATTCTACTTTGATTTTAGGAAAATTGAATGGGTCAAGGATAGGTGTTTGTATCCACCTTATGGTTGTAGATGGAGAACATAGGGGGTTGTAGCCTCCTTTTGGTTGTAGCCATAGAATTGGGGAGTTGGAGCTTCCCTCAGGTTGAGCCTGAGAAACTAGGGGGTTGGATCCTCCTTCCAATTGTAGCTGGAAAAAAAAAGAAGTTGGTGCTTCCAATGAATGTAATTATTAAAGACGTATATGAAAATTATTATGTGGTTTTCTCCCACTTTGGGTTTCCACGTAAAAACAATGGTGTACTGTGTATGTGTATGATTTTTCATTTGTTCATTGTTTATTTACTCTGCAACTATTGGATGATAATGCTACATTGATTATAAAACTTGCATTTTGTGGTTAAAATTATTTCATTGCTCTATTACTGATTCACCTCCCCTTTGAATAATACAACTATTACATAGGGAATAACCATTAGGCACTTGGATGGCACTATAGCATTTTCATATCCAAACTCATGATGGCCTCACACATCTCAAATGACATGACCATCTCAAATGAAATTCATTATTACAATAGGAGTAATGTCTCTCGACTTAACTCGATTATGGATTCATAACCAACATAACACAATATGCAATTAAATTTCCAATAAATGCATTCAAGCAACAATTAATATTTTCATACTGGAGGCCTCCCACCTTTACATCAATTCAAATATTGATATTATAATAAGGGAATTCTTACCTTCATTCCATTTCGACCAATCCGTCCATCGGTTGTCAAAAATTTCTCTTGGTGAATTTCCAACACTTTTCCAAAATTGTCATTATGACCATTAGTCATCAATGGATCCTTTTGTTGAACTTCACACTTAGAAAATTTTAAACCAAAACCCCAATGAATAAAAACCATCGATCTGATCCATTTCAAAACCCATGATTTAATATCATCCATTGACCCCATCAACCTTTCAAATGGTCAAATCCTTATGAATTTTTAAATTTATCATGATGAATACCAACCATCATCTCAAGGGAAAAAGAGTTCCCAACCATTACTTCACCAAACTACTTGTAAATCTATAGGAGACCATTCAAACTCAAATTTTGACCATTCCAAGTCGAATTTTGATCTGCAAGTTCATCGTTTTACTCCATTAACCCTCTCAAACCATCCAAAGTCATTAAAACTCATATTTCACTCATAGAATTGGGGATTTCTCTCTAAAATCTTCATTTTTCCCCCAAATTGGCCACAGACAAAATCCGCAACAACAAAATTCACCAATTCGCTCTGCTTCGATCCCATATAAGCCTGATGTTTGAACCAGAGCTTTGATACCATAATGTAACATACCCATATGAGCAACAATACGTGTGGAAACTCATTAAATTAATAATATTTACTGCTAATCAAATTTATGCAGCTTACCAGTCGCAGATCACACACATATTAGACCATTTTATTGATACTATAATTATAAATGGATCTAACAACATATATTAAACATGAATAGAATTGTTCGAGCAACAACAAACACACAACATTGATATAAGTTATTTACACAATGAAAGTTAACATAAACACTTATATGTTAATGATTAACCAACTAGCTGGAAACAAAGGATAAACCTCCCAGCCATAGGCACTACTGATCATTTTATCTCATCGAAAAGCCACCCCTGAGATGATTCTATGAGTCCAAAAGGATACCTGGCTAAATAGCTATCCACTCTCCACACAGAGTAGCCCTAAACCCAAGTTCTAGTCTCACAACATTTCCAAACATCCAGCTCTCTCTTTTCACCACAACCTACATTGCCCAAGGAATGTACCCCCTTCACTACTCATAGTCCCTTGGGTTGTAGAATTTGTTTATCAATCCCACTAGTGCATTCGTTTGACCAGGAATCACTCAATTGGGAACTCTAGTAACTCTGAGTTGTTTCATGTTTTCTCACAACAACCTTCACAAGGCTTTGCAATATTTCCTCAACAGGAAATCACACTACAAGATTACAGCCTGATTTATTGGCACAGGGGCCTCTATCTCAGCATAAAAACACAACCAAACAATGGTTTCCTTCAATTTTACCATGGTTGGTCCTCTTCCCAGCCCTTTGCCCTTCTTTTCTACCAAAAATATGTATGTAAAATTGTCCCCTATTATACATACGAATTTCCTCATGTTCCTTTCTTGCTTGACTCACACTCTTCTCAAGGATGATTTTACTTCATCCCATTCTCTCCAATAACTATGGGATGTGACCAATCACACCCACCCTCTTACATGAGTTTAAATGATTTGCCTCTCATACACTCAATCATAAAATACAAGGTTATACACAAAGATAATAATTTCAAGAATGTGGGTTGGATTAATACCCATGAATAATTCCCCCTTGGACCCTTGTCTCTTGTGGAATCATATCCCCCAATCATTCTTCATCTCTTTCATATCGTAGCTAGTGATTATTATTTTTATTAATTATTTCAATGTTCATAATATGAAATTCTGGCCAGATTGAATCAATATGGGCTCTTTGCCCAAACATATCGGATCACCAACCTAATTCACATTTATACAATTACATTATAATTCAAGGGGATTAGAACTAGGGATGTTACATGGGGACATCATCCACCTAATTTTCCATTGCTATAGAAATACAAGAGTATGCCCCAAAATTTATTTTGTAACTTTTGCAAGTCAGTATGGCATGAAGAGAAGGATTGCCATGCATTCAAACTTATGAGAGAGCACACTTTGGTATGTATAAAATTTAAGAATAAAATACCATGACAAAATGAGGTGTTCCACAGTATAACAATGTGAGAGGCTTTGTTCCAAGGGGTCGAGGAGTATTTGGAAAAGGTCGAGGAAACGGGGGTTTTGGTAGAGGAGGTAGAGGACCAATAATATGCTACAATTGTAATAAAACTGAACACTTAGCTCATGACCTCTCGAATCCTTGTACAAATTGCACATATTGTAGAGCACTAGATCATGTGATAGAAGAATGTCTACACTTACTTGCAAAGTGGTAGGAAAGAGGGACTCAAAACCAAAACCCGACTCAGAGCGTACAAATGATATAAACATAGAAGCGATATGAAGGATCTAGAATAGCAGTTGTCACGCGTGGAGGAGATAATACAGGGGATGATGTGATGAATAAAGGGACTTCTATTGAGAAATGGGTGAGAAAATCAACAAGACCTATGGTGAAATTTGACCCACAACAAGAAAAATAGATGTATCAGCAAACAAGGAAGGAGATACTAGGACCGGATTGGATAACATTGACATCATCTGCACCTCCTATGGTTGGCATTCCTTTGTTCTACAATAGTACTATCCCAGAAAGGTTTCTTCAATGGGTAAGTACTTTGATATTTTTTTGAAAACTTGTTTAGAATTAATGAAAGATGAAACTATGTTGAATACATTATGTGGAATTATTGATCATTACACACAAGAAAGTGAAGTTCCTACCGCACAGAGGATAGTGAATCAGGTACTACACAAAATGAGGACAGGCAAAGAGTTCAGACTAAATGTGCAGATTGGGGAATATGACATGGACAATGTCATTTTAGGTTGTGGTTCTGATGTAAAATTTTTTTCAAAGAAAACATGGGAAATGATGGAGAAGTCAAAGTTAATTTGGTCTCTCGTCTAGTTAAGATTGGTGAACGAACACAATATAGTACCAATTGGTCAATTGTTAGGGGTACATATGAATATATATGGGGTGCACATTATATAATATTTCGAAGTCATCGAGATCATGGATGATAGTCATCCATATCCAACGCTAATGCAGTTTGAATGGGCCTTTGAAAATCATGCAATTATTAATATGAAGAAAAGGGAAATGATCTTTGAAGTACGGGACTTAAAGGTTATCGCACCGTTGGATCCAACAGAAGGAAAGAGGTATATAGAACCAGCTAAAGGGAACAAAATTGATATCCTGTATAATATGACTATGCAAATGTATGACTAAGTTAATTCGACTGCAGATGGCACCCTAAATTGGAGAAGCATTATCTCATGTGCGTTAAATTCAGAGGAATGTTTGGAACATGAGAAACAAAGCATCCATGAAGTATCAACCAGACGATGTTCCCACATTACTCAATCATTGTGTTGGATTGGAACAAAGTTATGTGACCCACCAAAGTGTGATGGTTTGAATGACATAGGCTATTTTGTAAAGGTTTTTGAGTTGCATAAACCCAGAAAAAAAAATGTTGGCATTATATGTTTTCTTGAAGACCATTTAAGCCAAATGGTGTAATTCACATAAAGAAGAAATAAAATACTGCAGGTAGTGTAAAATATTATGCAAGTTAGATTTAGTACCATGGTTAATTATTGTGTGCATAAATATGCAAAAGTAAGTGACTCGACATATCATATTGTGCACTGCAGAAAGATATGGATTCCAATACCAAAGAATGAATGGATGCATAAGTTCATATATACATTGGTTACGATCACCAAGAACTGGTACCTGTGACTAGAAATGTACAGAGGAATAACGAACTAGGATGATCTAACACACAGGTTTAAGATAACATTTACTTTTGAAAATGAATCGAAATTAGTAGATGCAACTTTGCAGTCCATTAGAAACAAGATTTTTTTAGTAGAAGGGTCAATGGATGTATTATTTGTGTGTAGTGCCCATAGATATTATATGACATTTTATGAAATATTGGAATATTATAATGTTGCTAAAGAAGATCAGGACAAGGAAGATGCAAGAAATATACAACCATTAATATATAGATCTTCGATTTGGTGCATATGCACAACCATCAAGGATGCATAAGGTGAATATTAGGAAAAAAGAGAATCCAAAGTCTGCACTGGTAGGAGCCTACTCGAATAATGAAACTGAGTAAAATATTGCAGACTTACTGCACGAGTGTCAATCTCTATTCCCAACCACATTTTTAGAAATGAAAGCAATAGATGGTGAGTTAGAAGAAATGAAGATCCATTTGAAACCATATGCTAATCCAATAATACATAGACCCTATAGACTAAACCCAAAGTATAAAGAAAACATAAAGGCATAAATAGACCAAATTTTATAAGAAGGAATCATTGAACCAATAGTAGAATCAGAATGGATAATTCCAATGGTAGTACAATATAAGAAAACATGGGGAATCATAATTTTTTGTATACCTAAGAAATTTAAATGATGCATGTTTGCATGATCCAGTTACGACACCTTCTATAGATGAAGTTCTAGAGAATGTAAGGGGGAAGGAGGCATATTCTTTCATGGATGGATTATTTGGATATGACTAGATAAAGATTGCACAAGAAGGAAGACATAAGAATACCTTTATGACAGAGTGGGGAAGCTATCAATACATATTCATGCCTTTTGGGATGAAGAATGCACCTGCAATTTTCTAGAGAGTAGTTGTCACGGCCTTTGAGGAATTTATTCATAAGTTCCTTGAAGTTTATTTAGATTATTGGACTATGTTTAGTCTACTAAAATATCATATAGAATTACCGAGATTAATGTTGTAAAGGTGTAGACAATGTCATATTTCATTGAACTTGAAAAAATGTGTTTTTTGTGTGCCTTTTGGAATTTTGTTGGGACATGTTTTATTTAAGAAAGGATTACTAGTGGATCCTTCCAAGATTGCAGTGATTGTGGACTTATGACCACCTACATCAGTATGATAGTTAAGAGAAACATGGGCCATACAAGATACTATAAGAAGTTTATTAAATGATATGCACAGACTACAACACCCATGGAGAAGTTGTTGAAGAAAGAAGCTAAATTCCATTGGAATGAGTAATGTCATAAAGGTTTGGACAAATTGAAGAATAAGTTAGTGACTGCTCCAATTTTTATATTCCCAGATTGGGAGAAGGAATTTCATGTCCATGTGGATGTGTCATCCATAGCTTTAGGTGTAGTATTGGCTTAGCCAAGAGAAGGCGATTTAGACCACCCAAATGAATTTGTAAGAAGGAAGTTGTCAACAGTAGAAAAGAACTACACTAGGATAGAACGAGAGGGCTTGGAAATGGTGTATTCACTACAACATTTTAGACATTATTTGTTGGGTTCTCACTTCAAGATGTACACAAGCCATTTTTCACTAAGATACTTAGTGAACAAGACAGTGTTGGGGGCCAGAATTTGCAAAGGATTACTTTTGTTCCAATAATATAACTTTGAAGTCATCATTAAGAAAAAAAAATTGAATGCAAGATCAGATCACTTATCATGCATTCTATCTAGAGAAGATGCAGGAAATCTATATGATAGTCTACCAGATGCAAATTTTCATCTCAAATGGTGGACAAATACTTCACAGACATTTTTCAATTATTAACTACAAGAATGGATCCATCGGACATGACATTCACACAAAATAAATAGTTAATGTTTAAGGCAGTGGACTATCAACTAATTGCGGTAAATTTATATAAGGTAGGTGAATATGGGAAATTATGATGATGTGTATTAGAGAATGAATGGTCAATGATACTATCAAAAGAACGCGAAGTTATTGCAGGAGGAAACTATGCAGTTAAAGCAACAATGTAGAATATTTTTTGTGCATGGCTCTGGTCGCCCACACGTCGAAAGGATGCTAAAGAATATTTCCAAGCATGTGATGTTTGTCAAAGGTTTGTAAATTCATGCACAAGGGATGAGATTCCATTCCATCCACATGTTACACTAAAATATTTTGATAAATGGTCAATAGACTTCGTTGGACCGATCAATCCACCAGCTAGGAGATCAAGAGTTAGGTATATTTAATCATTTTGATAGAGTATTAGACCAAATGGGAAGAAGAAACACCGGTCACATACTACAGCGTAGAGACTAATGCACAATTCCGGTCTGAGAATTCCATTACAAGATTTGGTTGCCCACACATTTTACTGAGTGATTAAGGGATGCACTGCCTGAATAAGGCGATTGTGGAATTGACTACGGAGTTTAAAATTCACCATCAGTGGAGCACACTGTATCACCCTCAAGAAAATGGGATAGTAGAAGCCTTCAATAAAATTTAGAGAATGCTCTGACAAAGATCTAAAATGTAGGAAGGGATGATTGGCACTTGAGGGTCTCTACATTATTATGGGCATATAGGACTACAAGCAAAAAGTCGACGGGATATACACCTTTTAGGTTGGCGTATGGGAAATAAGAAGTAATGCCAATGGAATTTATTGTGCCAAGAATGCATGTTGCAGTGATTGTTGATATTTCAGACTCTGGTGCAGTAGAGGAAATATTTCCATAGTTTTTATGGCTCGAGGAAGACTGATTTGTCACGGGCTACCATGAACAAGTCCAGAAGGCAATAGAAAAAGCATGGAATGATAGGAATATGAAACAAAAAAAGTTTCAAGTGGGAGAATTAGTGTTTCTATACGAAATCAAGTTCATGCAACACTTAGGGAGGTTTAGTATGCATTGGTTAGGTCCATATGTGATCAAGTATGTGACAAAAGCAAGTGTTGTGCAGCTAGAAATATCCAATGGTGAAGTCTTGGGGGGACTAGTGAATGGGAGTCATATGAAACTTTATAGGGAAGGTCGACCATATTCACATTAGTATAACCTACACAGGAACCTATGTACCATAATATTGTATTATAGTAATAAAAAGAAATAAAAAATGGAAAAAGAAAAAGAAAAAGAAAAGAGAAAGGGGAAAAATTAATAAAGTAAGTGAAGGAAAAAAATAGAAATTTGAAGTGTTAGTTGAGGCTCAAGAAGTTAAGATAGTTCATGAAACACTTAGGGAGGTTTAGGATGAATTTGTTAGGTCCATATGTGATCAAGTATGTGACAGAAGCAGGTCTTGTGCAACTAGAAATGTTTAATGGTGAAGTCTTGGGGAGACTAGTGAATGGGAGTCAGATGAAACTTTATAGGGGCTGTCAACCATATGCACATTAGTATAACCTATGTAGGAACATATGTACCATAGTGTTGTATTATAGTAATAAAAAGAAAGAAAAAACGGAAAAAGAAAAATAAAAGGAAAAGAGAAAGGGGAAAAATTAATAAAGTATGTGAAGGAAAGAAACATAAAGTTGAAGTGTTAGTCGAGGATCAAGAAGTTAAGATAGTTCAGAAAACGAAATAAATGGGAGAATGTCGTAGATGAGAACAAAGAGGAAGAAATATACATATAAATCAAGAGTAAGTGCACAAAAGAAGTGATTTATGCACAGATAAAGGACCGTATAGAGGAAGTGAATTATGTGTAGAAGAAAAGTTTATGCATAAAACAAGTGAATAAGTCGATGAACTATGAAGAAGAAGAAGCATACAGATAGTTAAAATAATTAAAGAGTGGAAATGAAGGTTAAAAATGAAATAATGATGAGATATCATGGATACATGTAGTCATAAATGGAAATCCCCGACAGATATCATGGAAAAAAGGCAGATCGAGAAAAAAGTTTGACGAAGGATTTGGAATTAATGCATGGTTAAAGCATGTATTGATTGCACAAGACTAGTGGATTAGACCATTAATTTATGTGTGAAATTAAATGGATAGTTTTCGAGGGGGAAACAAATCTACTAAGGGGAGGATGAGCCCACGTTATTGTTATTTGTATTTTGAAGTGAGTAGAGAGTGTTGAGAGATGTGTTGCGGAGATCAAAGAAATGCCACAAAGCCAAAGGAGTTTTCACAAGTAATAGTATTGCAGAGATGGAACTACCAAATATAGTAGCATCGAAACATAAGAAAACATGAACTAGAGAATTAACAACACTACCAGGAGTTGAGGAGACTCTGGGAGCATGCTCGTCGGAGTCGAAGTTTCCAAGCAACTACTTTCCACTAAGCAAGGAGGATGCCAAACTAGTAAATTTAAAGAAGGAGGAAAGGTACGAATTAGTGATGCCAGAAATCCCAGCTGGGGTAATCATTGATGAGGATATGTTAGGAAAGGTGTCATAGTTGAAATATGTGGACCATGACATTACAGATAAAATGAAGTTCCCCGAAATTGTGTTGAACAACTACTTGGAGATGAAAATAGATGTAAATATGTACTTGCCTATAATTGAGTTGAAGGTATGTGCTAGAGGATTGGAGAAAGATAACCTATTGAATCTATTTGAAATCCTACACTTTTGTAGGAGCCAAGAGATTAATGCATTTGTAAAGATGTTATTAACATGTGTGCACGATGGCTACATGTGGTTAGACAAGCCAATTTCTATAGACATATATCTAATTGTGTGAATCATAGGCCTACCATCATAGGGGAAAGATCCTATATTGTTGTTTGCAGACAAAAATAATGAGAAGGATTTGTTAGAGGTCGTGAAGGAGAAATTCCACAAAGTTAGAGGTGTGAAGGGTTTGGATG
This sequence comes from Picea glauca, assembly GCA_000966675.3. Lineage (NCBI taxonomy): Eukaryota > Viridiplantae > Streptophyta > Pinopsida > Pinales > Pinaceae > Picea > Picea glauca. The sequence goes on from JZKD02S1839577.1 coordinate 19,864, forward strand.
TTCCAAGTATATGTGACCCAATGGTACGATTTGCGACGCAAGTATTGGCATGAAAATTGTTGAGAAAGTGTAGGAAATACCAAGTGCCTACAGGTGTGATAGTTGCGACCAATAAATATGTATAAGGGGTAACGATGAGTTGGGCATTGATTTTACTGAACTAGTTCATGATAGATTGTGTGGAAGAACAAGACAAAGGAATGGAATTCCTTCATTCCTCTTTATTACTTATGACCAAGTTAGCAACATTGAAATAACTAGAGGATGCAAAGTTTCTAGTTATGAGATTAAATTTGTGCTTGGACACCAAGTATCAGAACTTGTGGTACACAACACATAAGGGACAATAGGTAGACAACAATATTGAATTTTATATATATATATAAGGAAATGATTAGGAAGTGTATCTAGGACACACCACGAATTTCACCATAACTTGTAGAAACTTACAAAATGATTGCGAGGTTCAAGTAAGATAATCATCATATGTACATACAAGGAAAGAAATATTCAAGAGAGGAATGGGTTAAGAAAAATATTGAATAATAGAAGAGGACATAGAACTAATTATGCAGGACTAGGACATAGACTGGAAGGTCCCATCGAATGAAAAAGAGATAGAAACATAAGATCATGATATTGAGGAAGTGCAAGGTCAAGGAGACAGAGCAATAAAGAATAGGAAAGATGCATAGACAGAGAATGACAAATCAGTGGTGCATTGGAAGAAGTAGAAAGAATACAAAGAAACGAGTCCACTAGCACTGATGGAAGATGACTTCGAGAGGTTTAGGGAGAAATTTAAGGAGATCATTGACGACATGTCTCAATGTGAGATAGATAAGCAAGAAGGACTGAATAGAAAGATATGGGAATAAATGACTTCATTGCAACAATTGATGGAAGCAACCAGAATAGAAACTATGCAGTAAACAACCGAAGGACCAACAACAAGCAAAAAAATGCCAATAGAAGCAAGAATGGCAGTCTCTCATGCATTATAGGTGATGTGGGCACACACAATAGTTAATTTAGCACCAGGTGTGATTTCGTTTCCATTAGTGGCAATGCATGAGAAAGCGAAGGAATTCAGTCACTTTGACTTAGTCTTATCACATATACCGGTAGAAATGTTGCATGGGTTGCAAGCCAGCATAATGCAAGAATTGAACCTGTGCAAAACAAAAAGATCTAATGAGTTGACTAAGGACACAATAGAGATTGCAAGAATGAATATTGACTACAATAGAGCTGAATGAGAAAGGGATGTAGTTGTTTAGAAGGAAGAATCGGTGAAAGAAGGAAGAACAAGAGAAGCAATCATTTGACAAGGTTTGCAAAGAGATTATGGAGGTACCAATTGAGGTGGATACTCCATTTAATATCAGGCAGCGAAGATCAATGAAGCCATCTAGGGATTCCGAATGAAATTTTTTGAGATAGAAACATGAACGACACCAAGGACACCCCCAAAATAAAGAGACCAAAGGGAGAAGACAGTAAGCACTGCAGTGGAAAGTATCAAGACTTTGGAAGAAAAATTTGTTAAGTTTTACAAATAAAAAAAAAAAAATTGGAATGAGTTGTCAAAGGATGCCAAATTACAAAGTATTAAACAAAAGATTCAAACAACATAGGGGAAGGGTCAGTAGATTAACGAAACCTTCAGTTGTTTGCCACCAACCGAGAAGATGATGGAAATGCAAGAGAGTAAGAAACTATACTCTAATATGAACAAACTGAGGGTCAAGAAGAAAACTCACATGCAAAATATAGAGATGTGTCATGAAGAAGCATTAAAACTTTCAGAGGAAATAATAGAAGTGCAATGCATGATCAAACAAGCAGTGGAACAAGATGAAGAGAAACAATAAACTCATATCACTGAAGAATTAGTAGAAACAATTTTGTTAAATGAAACAAAGGTCAAGGAGAAGATGAATACAACAAAGGAGATTTTGAAAAAATCAAGGAGAAGTTTAAAAGGGCTTAAGTGGCTCGAGATGAACCACATGTGAGTATTGGGGGCTTGTTTGATAGTCATTTTGGATGACAAAACTAATTTTTGGGAGCTAATCCATAGCAGATGAAAGAGAAAAATGCATGAATAGAGCGCATGGAAAGGGCGCATTTTGTAGCACAAAAGAAGGAAAAGCAATAGTTTGATGCAAAACTAGGAAAATCAATAGATCAACACAAAAGTAGGAAAAATGATTATGACCCATTAGGGGTTTGGGGATAATTTGTTATGAACCATTAGGTTTTTTATCTCTACTTATTTGTATAAATATGTAAAGGGTTGGGGAATATTAGGTTTCTCATGATTGATGAAGAGAGTTTATGCTCGATTTTTTGAGGGAAATATTTCGGGGACATGAGCATATATGAGAATTTGTAGAGATAGGTTTGCACTGCAGAGCAGCTAGGAAGCTTTAGATATTACAATATGTTGTATCTTTTGTAATCACATTGCATATGGATGTGGTGATTATTGCACAAAGAATAATATAAGAATCCATCTATTGTGGACGTATCCCAAAGATTGGGTGAACCACGTTAAAATACTATGTCTAATGTGTTTGTTGATGTGATTATTCGTGGATGTTATTTTTACACATGATTAGTATAAATATGTTTAACAAATGGTTGATTCGCAATAAAATTGAATGATTCAGTGGGTTGGTCACATCACAATATATGTTATATTGTTAATGCACACTAGGGTTCGGGGTACTGAAGGAATCTTAGATGAGTTAATGTCACACAACCATTATGGTAAATGTATTGAACTGTTAGTTAATGGAAGCCATGGATATGGTTTGTTTACTGATTAAGGATATTAAATATGGATAACTCAAATAGGGTGAATAAGTATTAATGGTTATGTTTATAGCCTCACATCTTCTCGTCCTTTCAGAAACTTGGTTTTTGTAGCTCTGGTAGATGCCTCAGGTGAGACTTCACTTGCATGGAGGTGATATTTAAAGGACCAGTATATAAAGAGCTTTTGTTGGTTGAATAACTTGAACCTAGAGTCTTATAACTCTGCACCAACAGCTATCTCTATATGCCATTTTAATAATATATACCTAAAGTGTAGTGGATGTATCCATATTCATAAAAAGTCCTCCTAATCCTATCAACATATGTAAACTAGATTATGAGATCAAAACATGTAGTGAAATCTATAAAAAATAAAATATTTTTTTATTTTTTGCATATGATATATGAAAAATATAACACACTCACACAAGAAACCTATGTATAAGGAACTACACATTCACATGGTTTACACAAAGTAGATACCATTGTGAGAATCAGGCCAAGGATCTTTTTCATAATCAATCAACTCATGATCCATTGTTGGCATCATATGGCACACAATGTTGGGGCCATGTCACATAGGAATGAATCTCTACGGCTGAAGATACTCATCGTAAGTGGTTTAGTGAGATATGGAAGCTCCTTTATGGGTTCCATCAAGACATAAATTAAGTATGAAACAAAAATCTTCGACATAAGGGGAAACAAAAAATTCAGTGGCAAGTTCTGAAAAGGATATCCGAGGTGGAAAATGGTCAAGAATAGGAGGTCTATTAGATGAGTCCTATATAAAGACTCATCATGCTAACTCTTGTTTGTTCTAAATCAGGATAATATGATTGATGTGTCATCTCATCCTTTGGATTTTTTGTGCAATCCATGACTTATAGGATGGCCTGTTTTGAAGGCAACTCAGTATCTAGGAATTCATGTGAACACGGAGAGTCAGCAAACCATACAAGCGGAGGAGGTTGATCACACTCCATATGAGGATGGAGGTTTTGACCAGTATCAACAGATGTTGATGGTATTGTCCTATTGACAATATCAATCGCATTAAGTGGCAAGGAAGTTCCATATGATTCAACATCCTCAAGACAAGGTACCATCCAAGGAGAAAAATAAATGAGGGATCCACTGGTAAATGATGATATCATGTTTATATGAGCTACTTTGGTTGTGGAAGACAGTGGGGGAAGGGGAAATATTCCCATCAGGTAAGGATGTTTTAACATCCCTGCATTGATGTTAATATACTACTATGTGGTATCACTGACAAAGGGTACATTAGACCCCATATTAGATCCAAGGTTTGGGGTAAATGTGAGATAATAAATTGTAATGATTTTCCGTTGATGAGGGAAGCATAGGAACCTAAATACCGATGAAAAAACTACAGTCATCTCATAGAACAAAGTACACCCAAGTAACAGATTGTAGTCAAGAGGTGCATCGACAAACTCCACATCAAAAGAGACAATCTTACCACCTAACTTGATGGGTAAAGCGATGATTATTCCATGAGGTTAGAACATGTGTATGTTGAATGAATTCAATAGTGTTGCGAGTGTGATGAGGTTAGGATATCCAAGGGCCTTTCATTAAGAAATAGACATGATTCAAGTCGAGGCTTCTTCATACACCATTGTCTGGTAGGTTTGTTTCCCCAACGACCACACTATGATTTGAAATGAAACTTGATGGGAGAGTCTATGAGTAACTAGATAATATTCAAAGGTCATAAAACTTTACTATGAGGGATCAAAACTGCCTATGGCTCACATCAAGGATTTCCACTATTTGGGTTATCTTTGGAGGACTTCAAGCGCAAGCATGGAACATGGTTCCTAGGCCAAGTCTTCCGCAATATTGTAGTTATGGGAAGCTCGTGTGTTGTGATTATGCATCGTTTGTTGAAGAAATCCCTTTGGGGGGCGAAGCAGTGCATCAAAATATGGCTCAATATGAATATGGCCACCATGATTGGAATAATATGTTTCCTTTGGAGCAGCATGAGAAGGCTCAGGAATGTCTTAACTCTTGGATCGCATTTGAAAATTGGTCATTGAGGGAGAAAAGGGTGGGTTAATACAACAGGATTATGGGGGGACTATTGTCATGCCAAAAATTGATAGATCTCATCCTTCCAAGAATATTTATGAGTGGGATGGTCCTCCCCAAAAATCGTGTACGAAAATTTAATTTTCCACTTCTTTTTAGTGTCTACCTCCTGGGTGTTTTCAGTGGAGGCAGTCCCTTTCTCAGTATTGGAATTTTTATTTTTGTTGATTTTCTTATTGCCTCCAAGTTGATAAATATTCTTCGGTTGTGTATACTACATCAAATTCACCTTGGAGGTTTGAGTAGGGATCGCAACAGTGTGAGCACTAGTACCAGAATCTTATGGGTGTGACTTTATGGAAATTTGACCCATGTAGTCAACTAACTAGTTTACATAGACATGTGAAACAAAACTAACCACACCATTGGCATAAGTTCCTGGGTTTGGTTTCTTTGGATCAATCAATGGTCAAGGATCATTTGGGATGATATCATAAAGTATGACCAAATGTGAATAGATCAAGTCAAAATGTTGGGCACACAAAATGGCCTGTTCCTCCATTATCTCCCTGCCCATAGATACATATCTAGCAATGGATGGTAGGAGGGACTTGGTGAACCACTCCATAAGCAGTTTTTTCTGGAATCTTAGTCATAATCATCCTACATATTTATGTCCACTCATGTATATGATTGGAAATCTGAGTGGCATTATCTTATCACAGTGAAGTGAAGATATATATTCCTATATCATACTGAATGGGAAATTGGTAATGCATTAAGAAAGTCATTGTCAGGTCGTTGAAGATTTTAAAGGAACTTCCTTTTTAATTTAATGTACAATTTGGCAACAACTTTGGTTAGGGATCTCTAGAAAAGATGCAACCTCACACTATCATCCATCAACGAGTTCGATGAACATCATAAGTGATATGTCATGATGTGTGTGGAGGGGTCCTCTCCCGACTTACCGTCAAATTTTGGGATATCATATTGAAACTTGGAAGGAATTTCAGTTGTGATGGGTCATGTGAAATAGGATCATTTTTTAACTGTGACAAATCCAGTAAGTATAGTGTTGAGAGGAAAGGAAATGGTGCAAATGAATACTGGGAGGGAGGTGAAGTATTTGTTGTCCCAAATGGGCCTTCCAGTCCCCCTATATTTGTATTGATGGAAGGTTTAACAATTTTTGGAGACTGAGTTCCCACATGGATGGTGGCACTTCTAGTAGCATGACTACTCCTAGAACCAAAAACTCCCCCAAAGGAGTTTCCCCCATGGGGATATTTGGACCCTCCAGGAAAGATATTCCCAAATTTATTCCTAGGGAAGAACCCCCTAGGACCGTATGTGGAAAAAAAATGAAAACCCCATTTTCCCCCAAGGTATGTTCCCCCAAGGAAAGGTTTGATACCCCATGGAAAGTTGAAACATCTAGAATTATTGTTTCCCCCATATTGACTAGGGACAACCCCCAAAAACCTAGACATATTCCATCAAAATTTAGACCCACACCTGATGATGTAGGGTCACTCATAAGATTGGTATAGGTGGATGGAGCTCCACTTCCCATGTTGAAACCAAAGCTCAAACCCACACTAGAAAAGAATATTGAAGTGGGAAGTATGTAGAAATTCTAGGAAACTGAACATATGGAAATGATGACATAGTTAGCATCCCCCAAATTTAGAGACCTTTAGAAAATGATCTAGAAAATATAGGTCCAATGGAGCTAAGGGGTGGTAGTTTGAAAATCATTGGGATTTCCCCTAGTCCCACTTGATGGTGGCATCGTAGGATCAACTACACTAGACAAAACACTTGATCAAGACATGGTGGGAGGAACACTAAACAAAGAAAAGGGCTCACTAAAAAATTCCCTAAGGCCGACCTAGACTCAAAATTAAAAAGCACACCCCTAATCAATATAGGATAAAATAAAGAAAACCAATTGCCTCAAGGGACTTCCAAAAACCAACCCTATGTGGGAAATAAATTCCCCACAATATTGGCTAAAGAAGGTATGAGGAGCAATTACAATGATCTACACAAAACAACCATAACCAGTGCAAGTACCCTTTATTAAGGTGGGCAACCTCTGGGGGAACTAAGACCGTGAATGAACATCTTCCCCAGGTACTATAGGCATGTCCCACCTGCAATCACCTCTTTGGCTACCTAGGAATGGTCACTAAGAATACCACCTCACAATCAATGATCAGGTGAACAGTCATAGGTCTGAATGCACGTAAGGGAAAGGTAACTAAGTCCAAAGCTCTGGAGGTGTTAACAAATGAAACCATCGTATATGTAGAAATCAAAGTGGTACTGCAAACACCAAAACAAGCATAGATGGGTAATATGCATACCTTCCCTAATGTGACCTCATTCTTAAATCCTATGTTATAGGAGGCTCCCAAAACATTGGTTATAAGAATAGATTTAACACTCTTTAATGACTCCTAAGTTTCACTTTGTGGCCTTAGATAGTTTACATTCCAATCCTAATCCAAGGCCATAAGCCTATATAGTTTTGGTTCACTATAAAATAAAAATGTCTAATTAATTTTATATTACGCATTTCTTTTATGGATGTTTCTTAAGTCCAATGGTAGTAGATGAAAATTTCATGATGTTTTGACTCTTGACCCAACCAAGAAATGAAAAAATGATAATGCAAACTTTTAATTCAATGAAATATAGCTATGGGAGGGAAAAAGATTTTTTCCTTGTAAATTTTAAAATTCAATATCACAAACCAAGAAAGCAAACAAACAGTTAATGTCCAGAATTATTTCAATAATTCAAACCAATGCACTCTTTAGACTAATGCTTCAAAAACTCATAAGAATGCAAATATTTGTTTTTCAATTGGAATGCAAAAAACATCTTAATCCAATCATGAAAATAGATATGCAAACCACAAACCAAAAAACAACAATCAAGGACTATAAGATATTAGTAGTAATGCACCAAAGCACACTTCAATGTCTCTATGGGATCCAAAACCCAAAACTTGAAAAAACAATCTAATGAATATCTAAAGTTTGGTAGTGGAAATTTGCAAGTATTGTACTCCACTCTGTATTTACTAGAATCATATGATATAATATATCAAAAGAAATCTTTGGAAATCCTATTTCTATTGGATTTGGTGTGGAAGCAATCTAGATTCTCTATCAAAAGATATTATCCAAACAGTCCACGCGACCATCACAAAAAGTCTATGAAATAGCTTATTGTAAATCAATGGTAAGTTTTCTTTCAGGACATCGATATGGACAATTTTTTTAAAACAATTGGAAAACTTTTAAAAAAGAAATTGACAATTTTTTGAGAGGATTCCAAATATGTATCTAATTCCTTTAGTTCTACATAAAAAGTTCCATAATTGTATTTGAAGGCTGCGACCCTCTTTTAGAGGATAAACTCTTTAATAGAGACAAGGGAAAAAAATAAAGGATCTCCCTAATAGAGTCCCCGATTCTATTATGGGAGAAATTCTCACAAGGATCTTGTTGAATACATAAAAAAAATTCTCCCTAGGATTAGCGTTGTAATCCTAGACAGAAAGACGGATATACTTCTTATGGTTTTCCTATATATAGAGTCAAACACATGGGTTCATGATTATCCTAAGGATTGTTGAAGTTTTCATACCTTTCTTGCGGTTGTCCTTCATATAGCCTAATTGTTGCAGTCGTGAAACTCCAGCTCCAAGCTCCACAACCTACTTCTTGCATACAAAAGACAATAACAATCTTTATGCCTCTCTACCTGGGATTATTATCCTAGATCTAATTTGATTATAATCAGATCTATAACCTAATGAATCAGATCTAAACATTCATTAACTGAAAACAAATGATATGGAAGAAAACTGATGATCTATTAATGAGTATAGAAGAAATACATCAAAGCTTAATACCTTAGATATCGATGCTTCCTCCTAGTTCCAGGTTCCCAATGCTCCTCCTTATCCTCTTAATCTTATCTTCCTACTCTCCCATCATAACCACTCTCAAAACTCTTCTCCCCATCTCCTTGATTTGGCCTCTTCTTATAGTATTTTAGAAGATATTATAGATAGGCTTCATGACATGTGAATTATGTGGATACAAGTCATGGATAGGTGGTTACAAGTCATGAATTTCTTGAGAGCATGTGAACTAAAAAATTACAAGTCACTGATAGGCTTGATGGCCTGTGAACTAAGCAACTAGAAGTCATGCAGAAGCTTCATTCTTAATTATGATATTTTGGCAACCTATTATGAAATTTTTTTCTATTATGATATTTTTTCTCAACTTCCATGCTCAATTATGAGCCTTTTCCAACTCATTATGAATTTTCTTTTCAATTATGAGTTTATTCTCAATTATGAAATAATTCTTATTTCATAATTATGAAATTGTGAGAAAATAATGATTTCCTTGTGAAATAATTGTGATAATTTCACTCAATTATTTAATTCTAGCCTCATAACATCTAATAACATGCTTTCACAACCTATGGTGGAAAACACAAGTATAACATCTATGCAATTTGGGCCACCATAATCCTACTTGCAGTATTCTCCTAGATGTATTATCTGCATGAAAGTAAACACCTATAGAACCAGCATGTACCTCCTCATTATATTATCTCTCTCATGATATAATACACATCTTCTTAATACGTTATTTGGTCCTAATTTATACATATATTCATTTATTAGTGTAAAGGGGGTAGCTTTCATAGCAAGATTTTTTTTCTTTTTCTCTGATACATATTTAGGTTCCTTTCCTTCTTACAGAAATTGGACATTTTTTTCTAGTTCTCTTGGTGTAGCCTCAAATTTAAGAAGGTGAGCTTCTAGGAGGTCATAATTTCTTCCTATTGCTTCCTCCCATATTTCTACTCTTGATAAATGTCTTSGGCCTACATTATTTCTCCCAAGTTGAACAAATACCTCAAATTCAAATTCTTGGAACAATACAATCCATATGCAGATTCTCCCTTGATGGACTATGTTTTTGAATAGGTATTTTAGTGCTTGATGGTTGGTATAAAATACAAAGGGGTTTTACAATAGATAGTTTCTAAATTTCAACAAGGAAAAGATCATTCCAAGATCTTCTCTTTCAGAAAGTTGGGTAATTTGTTTCTTATTTGTTCATTTTTTTACAATCAATATGAATTTTGGTGCTCGACTATTTTTTTTCCTTGTTTTGAAAGGATAACTCCAACTACAATATTGGATGCATCAAAATGTACATGTAATTTCTTTGATCGGTCAAGACATATCAAAATTGGAGCTTCGACCAATTTTATTTTCGATAGCTCAAATGACTCATTGTAATCTATAGTCCATAAAAATTATACATCATATTTTAGTAGTTCATCAATTATAAATGTGATATATGAGTATTGACTTATAAATTTCTAGTAGTATCTTATGTGAAATTGTTGAATAACCTACACACAAAATCTAGTTGCAGCAAAGAAACAATAATTGCAAGCTTGAGACCAAAAGGAATGAAGAGAGAATGAATGAAAATATATTTCACAATTAATAAATAAATAATTGACAAGATATATACTCTATGTGGTGGACTAATGCGCCATAGTTGAGCTTTTAGAGATTACTTGGACATGCACTAACTGGAACACTAGTAATTTGTTACCTAGTCTTAGTTAAATGGCCATGCAATCATTAGTTAACTAGATATGCAAAAGTGAAGTGAATTACACTCATTAATGCACAATGAACTCACCCTCCTAGCCTCATGCACATGTGATGCACACTCTTCGTGACAATTCCAAGGTAGGTATGCAAGACTTGACTCTACTAGTGTAATTGAGGTACAACTAAAGCATGACTCAAGAAGACGTGCCCCCTTGTCTAGGGGAAAACAATTATCATCGAAGGGAGAATATCTTGGACCAAGTGATACTAAGTGTGCCCTCATACATGGACTATAGAACAGATACAAATTATGTACTAGGTAAATATGCATGTACTATATTACCCACCTTGAACCACAACTAAGGCGTATATAATGAATGGGTCCTAGAAATAATCCATGTTAGGTACATGTTAACACATAAGATTCTATGGGTCAAAAAATTCACCTTGGTTTTGTTTTTGAGTCATAAGGTTTATAGGAAATAGGTTTTGAGTCTTTAGGTTGTAATCATAAATTTACATTTGGTTTCAAAACGAATAAGGTTATCCTTAGCCTTGGTCTAAAGTTTGAGCTATGTGATTGTTTTTATGGCAAGGATCATGTCAAGGAGCATTTATGGTTTTTAGAGACTACAATTTAACCATTTCTCTAGGGATTATGTCATACCATAAACTAACAACCTCCTCAAAGTGTGCGATCTATAGTTAACAAGCGCTACGAACTGGCACTACGAACTAGTTAAAAAGGAGAGTTGGAGGTTCAACTACTTGTAGACACCCTCGAGAAATTTCAAAGATTCCAGCATCAAACTTAGGACCATCAAGTACTCCATGAGGGTTTTCATCTTGTTTTGAGGTAGATAATGTGGTTTTGGATGTTTTTTCCTTTTGGCAATGTGAACTGGTACTCTGAACTGGTTAAAGAGAAGAATTGGAGGTTCGACTCCTTGTAGACACCCTCGGGAAATTTCAAAGATACCAACATCAAACTTAGGAACATCAGGTACTCCATCAAGGTTTTCATTATGTTTGAAGGTCTATAAAGTGGTTTTGTATGTTTTTTAATTTTGGAGCTATGAATTGAAACTGCGAACTCGTAGACAAGGGCATTGCTAACTCATTTTCTGTAGAGACTGCTTATAAACATTGGATCATAACTCCAAAAAAGTGATGTGGGATTTTCTAAAAATTTTTTTGGAAGAGAATGATAATGGAATTGACTTCTTGACACAATTGTATCCTAAACCTATTTTTAATTCGAGAGATATAATTAAAACACCAGTGCAGTGCAAATTGGCGCTACAAACTCTCTATTTTGCATAGTTGTTGGATATTCGCCTTGTTTGTAGGTTTCTACCTGTCAAGGAAGGTTTGACTGGTCTCCTAGGAGTTATTTGGACATGAGGGAAATGTGTTCCATCTCTGTATCAATCAATATGACCTGTTTCAAAAGGTATTTATCATCATAGACAAAATCCCAAAAAAATAGGAATTTGTTAGGCTTTTGTTGGAATCTTTTGTAACAAGACTCCAAAATGGAGGAGGATCCTATGTAACTCCTTGGTTTCAACCTCCTTAGGGTAGATAGAAATTATTCACTATAAATAAAAAAAAAAATTATGAGAAAAGGGTTGGAATCATGATCAAAGAGAGGAGAGAGTTGGAGGAGCAGTTTAGCTTCTCATTTGTAAGCCTAAGGGCTTGTTTAATTAGCATTTCTACCATTAAATATTCATTAGAGTTGTTTATCAACTTGTCATATTTGTTTTCCATTTATTTTGTTATATTCTTGATTGAATATATTGCATGTTTTTAGGATAAACTATTTCCTTTGATTAAGGGATCCCTGAGCAACAAAAGATCTCTTGTAGATAGCTTGTTAATCATTTTTTCTATTCAATATTATTTTCAATCTATTCTGCAGGGAGGATCTTTGTTTAGTAAAGATTCTTTTGATTGTTCACTTTCCTTTCTTCTAATAATCATCATATAAACTTTTAAACCAATATTTATCTTGATTGCCTTCAATCTGCAAAGTTTTTTCACTCCATGCCCAATGGTATATCATTGATATAAAGTCATATTATTGTCCTCCTTCTTGTTCTTTCTTGTTGATCCACCCAATTTTAAATTGGTTTAATTTTCCAAGTTAGATGGTAGGGGGGAGACCTCCAATTTTGATATTGTCATATAATAGATATTTTTTTCCTGCTATGTAAACCATATTTAAGACACTTTGTTTCTAAATCCTTACTTGTTGGTGTATGCTTTGGGATTGCCTTATGTGATTGACACTTTTTCTGATTTTTCCTCATCCATATGTCCCCTTAACATAAAAATTATTTTAAACCTATTGATGGGTGATTATCTTACACTTTAGCAGTCAAAGTGTGACTTTCAATGCTAACATTCTTAGCGTTGTTTTCAAGGATGAAGTTGAAAATTTTCCCTGGGAAGAATGACAAATCTTAGATCCAGTATTTGACAGTGAACAGAGGTTGTTGACATAGTATTGATTGCACTTTTCACCTGGTGACTCCTCGAAATAAAAATCCAGTGGTGAATCCACAATTTCATAATCTCAAAGGCATTTGTTGTTGTTTTGACTCATAATTTTTCACCTCTTAACTTTTCTGTAGTTTCTGGTTTCCCAAATCCAGTACCTCATATATCAGAATGGGGATATTTTCTACTTGTATTCATAGAAAGGATGGAGGATAATTCTGCACAACATCTCTTTAAGTTTCATCAATGCATGGATCAACTAGATTTTTATCATGAGGATGTATTAATGAAAATGTTCATGCATTCATTACATGGTTATGCACGTCAATGGTATTTCTCACTATCTCATTCTAGCATTTCATCAATGAAGGAATTTCACTTAGCTTTTAAGGAGCACTATAATTTTCAGTTGAATTTCTACTTGAGAATTATTGCGAGGAGTTTGATAAGGATATTCAACATACAGTAAGTGTTTCCTCATATGATAAGGTTTAAATAGATGTTTATGTTGAAGAAATAAAGGAAAACTCATATCTTTCCTTTCCTAGTTTTCCATTATTGAAAGTAGATTTTGTTGGTTTCTCGTATGATGAAGAAAATGGTAGCAATGCAGTAGATGCATATGTCCTTGTAACATATGTCTATAAAAATCATTCCTCTGATGATATTGTTGTCCCAAATGTTGAAAAATATCAACCTATCCTTGATGAATATTCTGATGATCAAGAACAGATTTTTACTAAAGCACATACACAACTTATTAGCAGCCAGCCCATATATGATAATGAAGAATATAAGGATGAGTTGCATCAACATTTATCGTTACCACCCATTGATGAGAAGAAATCTCCAAGGATCAGTGAGCTCAAACAACATATGAGTAGTTATGGATAATATGAGGACTACCATTTTGTTGAAAAATCATCCTTCATAGAGGAACAAGATTGCCTTCTTAAACAATTGAAAGTGTGTCATGTTCTTCAGGATCCAGTGGCAATCTGGATGGATTCCTTGCTTGCACAAGTCCTAATTGTTGTAACTTTGGGAATATATCTTATTTGGAGCAGTGAGTGTAATATTTTCTTGGAATGTTTGCTGAAAATATTACCTTCTTTCTATATTTTCTCAAAGAGTTACTTGGAAGAATTTATTTTTATCAGTTAGCTACTTTCATGGTTGTTGTGGAAGTTTTCTTACACCTAAGAAAATTCATTAGTTGGTTAGAGTAGGCTTATGTATATAAATTAGCTCAAACTATGGGTAGGTGGTTTTTAGTTTTTAGTTTGCAGTAGATCAACAATAATGACTCCTATCCCAATGGATAAGGCACTGGAACTGCATGTTCTTGGAAGCTCATAGGGAGAATGTCATCCCCTGCGGAGCCATATGTTAACACATAAGATTGTATGGGTCAAAAAATTCACCTTGGTTTTTTTTTTGAGTCATAAGATTTATATGACATAGGTTTTGAGTCTTTAGGTTGTAATCATAAATTTAGATTCAATTTCAAAATGAATAAGGTTATGTCTAGACTTGGTCTAAAGTTTGAGCTATGTGATTGTTTTTATGACAAGGATCATGTCAAAGAGGATTTATGGTTTTCATAGCCTACAATTTATCCATTTATCCATGGATTATGTCATACCATCAACTAATGGAGTCCTCGAAGTGTGCGATCTATGTTTGACATGCATTGCGAACTGGCACTATGAACTGGTTAAAGAGGAGAGTTGAAGGTTCGAATACTTGTAGACACCCTCGGGAAATTTCAAAGATACCAAGATCAAAATCAATACCATAAGGTACTCCATGAGGGTTTTCATCCTGTTTGAAGGTCGATAAAGTGTTTTTGGATGTTTTTTCTCTGACATCCCCAATTTTAGCTAATGAACAGTGATGTACAAAGATCCACGCAAAAAAAAAAAAAAATGTTTTTATCAAATTATCATGCTAATTGTAACTCCTTCAATTAGTAATGAGTAAAGAAATAAGTAATTATTGAAGACAACTCTCATGACATTAAGAAAGATTGAATATATAGTAGTATATACTAATGTGAGAAGACCCTTAAGGAATTGACTAAAGGCAGAATTATATAGTAGTATATATTATGGCCAAGCTAAAATACATAGTAAAATATATTGTGGTGAGAAGACCCTTGTGGTAATGCTTAAAGAGTGGAATTATAATTTATTATAACTTTATTCCAATGTCCATTCAAACTTCTCAATTGTAGTGATGATTAAAAGCTAAACGAATTAAGTGGGGAAGGTCCTTCATGGTAACAACTTAAGGATTCCATCAACCTTCATTCTTGTACTCTTACCCAATATACTAAGCAACTGACACTTGGCATGGGAGTATTAATATAATGAGTATTAATAACAGTGTAAAGACATCACGATTCGGTTAGCTAATTTTCACAACTAGAATCCTCAATTTTAAAAAAATGACATGCATGAATCAGAACAATACATACATGAATGAATATTAAACATAACTTCACCCTAATCATGAGTTGTATACAGTCATTTTACGATCGTAGACATATTCTAGGTTTTAAAAGCTATTAAGAACTGATTAAAAAGAGGTGATGTGTTTGGATTGTAACTTAGACATGTATTAAGTTTAGTTACATGATGTTGGCAACTATTTGGATTGTACCTTTGTTAAGTGTTAAGTTTGCATATTGTAAATTTTAAAATGTATTTAAAAATTAATCAAACAAAAAGATGATATACAAGAAAATAATATTTATATTTATTTGGAAAGATCATATTCTAGAGATTACACATCTTCCTCCAAATCTGCATATAAAAATTTAGTAAGTTTAAATCCAAACATATTTATAAATATTTCATAACCCGACTACTAAATCACAATTTAAAATTTTCACAAAATTAAAACCATTCAATCACAATTTAAAATGTTCCAAAAATAAAACTACTAAACCATATCGAAAATTCCTCTTAAATTCTCTACGTGACTAATCAAATTCTCCGTGCGACCATATCCATTCTAGGATAACACCGATTTTAGGAATCTCTTAAAAATATTAGAATTTATAATTTACGTTCCCCAGGCACAATTTACTATACAACACAGTAATACCCCTAACTAGACACAGAGTCCAACCTCTACCAGAATTAGCACCATTCAACAACAATGTTAACCATCAGAAAGAAAATCAGAAATTCCCTTAAAACTAAATCAAAAATCAACTCAACGGTATCCACAGCGCATTTATAAATTAGAAACAAACACTAAAGCCAACATTCAACCATGAAGGAAATTCTTCATTTATCTGAGATTCAACTCACAACAAGGCACGGGTCACGATTCTCTTGATATCATCAACAGGACATCCTGGAATGCCTAGGAGTAGGTAATAAATAAAGTCTGAGTGTGGGAAGGAGGGTTCATAAAGTCTACAGACGGTAATTAAGACAGGAATAAGATATACAGTTACAACCTGTGGTCAGAACCTATAGTCAAGACAAATGTTAAGGATCCAAGAAGATAGGTGACTTCTGCAAAGATGTAAAACAAAAGGGGCGGAATTCACCAGAAATGAATTTGCAGTAACCATTTCACAAAATGGATTTTCCAGAATGAAATTTCAGAACCAATCTTACCAAACGAAAATGCCAGAGATGAATTTTGACATAACCAAAATTATAGGAATAGTTTCACCGAACGACTTTGCCATTAAGCAATATAAAATGTGAAATCACCATTGAGGTATGAATATAAAATTGCCATGGAAATAATATCGCTAACATGCCCAAAATATAAAATCACCATTTTCAATATCTATCACATCGGTGTATGAGTTCACTTCTTATCAATGCAACAACTATTCGGGATTCGCTATAAAAATTGTTTTTATAAAGGAAGGTCATGGCTATTACACATTAACACTTATCACAGGATGACTACCTAATAACACAAAGTAATGATTATACACAGTACTAACACACTGTCTACGATTATATCGCATCCTTGTATATACAACCATGAAATATAACTATACCAGTGTTTGTCAATGACTGAAAGGCTATACAACAATAATTTAAATCTGAAAATACCACATCCAGGAAAATACAGCCACGAGGAGTAACGCAGAGGCATAAAGATCCAAACTAAGGAACAGTAAAACCCAACCAGAATGCTGACCACAAAATTGTTAGGCAATCAATGAATGGGCAAAAGATCAAGACAGAATTCATCCATTATTACTGTGCAAAGACAAATTGCAGAGAAAGGGGCCATCAAAACAGTCACAGGGTTAAGTTGTGAGGGATGCAATGCCACACAATGCGGGTTTAGCCAGCAATACATAAAACACAGAGATAAACTTATCCGGTGAATACAAAACGTAGAATAAAGAACTTCTCCATCAGTCAAATTTCAAGGTTAATAAATGCATCAAGGAGCAAGGAAAACCATTCAGCTAAAGACAACAATAGAGGTAGATGGTTGAGTTCGTCCTTCACTTCACCATCCTCACACAGAAAAGAAGGGCGTTGAGATCCATAGGTCTTTTAATGCTAAGGCGACGACCGTAGATCAAGCTCATGGCCGACTGCTCAGGCAAGGATTGGCGAGCTAGGGACGAAGGAAAACAATGCAAGGGTCTCAATCAACACCACAGGGTTGTCAATTCATGTGGGAATGAAGACCATGGGAGATCACTCAACCAGACAATCAGCTAGGCTGAGAAAAAGGGGTTCACTAACAATCTAAACATCCCAACCATTATGATCCATATTCAGATCCAAGCATAAGTCCTAATGCATTCTACTCTACAAAATAAAAGAGCATATTGTT
>JZKD02S1839577.1:53922-67679 GCA_000966675.3 Picea glauca
GTGAATATCCATCTGAGTGAGATCTCTATGCTACCTCCTCTTCATCTATAAATGAAATCTCAGTTGAGCTCATCTCTTCTCCCTTGCCCACCTAAAAATATGGGATGTCTCCTTTTCCCACCTGGCAAGTTACGATATCCACCAATCCTTTCTCATTGCCCACCTGGAAATCTACAAGACCCTTGCCAAATCTCTTTCCCTTATGATTGAGGTTTTCAGCATGCCTCAGCCACCCCTTTAACATCTATTGCTGCCTCCTGGACAACAAATTATGAATAGGTCATTTGGTTGTTCTCTTCAAAGGCCATTCATACCTACAATTTACCTTTGATTCCTGTTGCATATTGAATGCTAGCTCCTCCATCTACGCTCAAATTTCACTAAGCTCCTTGTCCATCTCTGCCTTTCTCTTTTGAAAATAGACTTCTCCTCGACCATGCTTATGAAGGTCAATGGACATCTTGATTTTTCTACAACCCCCCTGGTTTTTTACCATCTGTTGCATGTCTTGCAATAACACCAATAGAGAATCGCACTTTGTCTCCCTGGCTTACAGATATCAATCCTGCATCATCTCCTTTGTCTCCTTTATCACCTGCTTCCTACAGGAAAAATCAAGCTCTAATACCACTCTGTTGGTATCATAATATCTCTTTCATATCCCTTTGTCCACACTCTGCAGAAGAAATCAATCTCTGATACCACTCTGTTGCAGACCCCACCCATTCCTTCGGGGCTGTGCGACTTCCTAGTCTAGGATCATTCAAGTCGTCAAACCGAATCTTTCATCGGGCTCCTGATGGAACCGATTTCAACTTGACACATGCCCTCTTTACTTCCTCGACACCCACGATGTGGCACCTGTGGACCTTCTCCTTGTGCTTTTATCTCTTACGCCAACGTTTCTACCTCTATGTGCTAGGCTTCCTTTCTGATGTGACCATAGACTACAACCGTGGGTCCAACTTCCTTCCTGACCCCGCACTTTGGGACTTTCGCGAGCTACTTCCTCCTTTCCCTGATTTCCAGATCGACGAATACTCCGGGACCAAATCTACGGTCCACGCTCCTCTTTCGATCAACGGTTGTGATCACTTAATGAGTTCATACTTCGCAAGTCCTCTTGTCTCCCGACTCTACTTTTCTCGATTGTGAATCAACGATGTGTTGATCCCACTCCATGTGTACTCCTCGATGGACGACTAATATTCCTCTGGCTCTCAGCTCTTCGGGACTTCCTCTCATCTTTTCTCTAAAGGGTTCCTCCTTCGAAATATGCAACTCTCTTCCACATGCCTTCCTGATATAATGGCCTAGATTTTCTTCACTCTTTGTGGCCTCGCAAAGACTCTTGTTTGTCCCCGAAAAACCTTTCTAAGTTCCTGCTTCCGAACTTCTTGATATTCTTCCACTTGTCTCCTCTTTGACAATGGATGATTTATCCATCTTCGGGACTTCAACAAGTCCTTGACTCCTTTTCACACTTACAACAATTTCTCCTTTTGAGACTTAGGTTGTTCCTGAAACTCCTATCTGCACTCCTTGCAGAAATCTATACAACTCTCCTATGACTTTGCTCGTCTTGAAAACCTCCATGGTTCCAATTTCCTTTGCAAGTTCCTCGTGCCCTCCTGGTATTTTCTCGCTTGGCTTTATGATATTATAATGTGAGATCACAACACCTTAGGTGCACTCCTTATGCTTGGCTCATTTCTTCAATGGCTTCTCCGTCTGCCTAATGGAAAGTTTTAAGGCATCTCCTTTCCTTTATTAACGCACTTCTTGCAAAGCCTTCCTTCACAAGAATGTTCAACAATTTTGGGATTCTCCAACACCTTCAGTTGTGTTGCTCCTGTGTATGCTCACATTAACTCGATGTCCTCCTGACATATTTTTCTAGAGTGTTCAGTAACTCTGGGTTGTGCTTCTCCCCACATAGACTTTCTTTTCAAGGAACTTAACCACCTTGAAATTTCTCACCGAGTCTGTAAATTAATCTAGTGTGTCGTCCTGGCAACTTCTTTTCTGACTCCACTGAGTTCAAACACGCACTCCTTGCATCATATTACAGAGTTTCCAATATATGTCGCGCACTCCTTGCACTTAGCCTAGAGAACCAAACTTAACTCAACACACTCTCAGATAGAAAACAATATCCCTATCCCTGCAGACGATTTCTAACATTCATATACAATTTACAAACATGAAAATGACATTCATAACATAGTATCCATTACACAAAAATGTAGAACAGGAAAAATTGTCATTTTCTATTAATGGTGGAATTCCAAATTACAATGGTAGAGTCCATACTACCACCGAGTCTCAGCTCTTTGTATCTCTCCCTATAACTCGACCAACCTGTTTTTGGAAACAATACAAATATTTATATAAGAGGGGCTCTATGAGCTTCCCTCGCAAGCTACCTTAGTGGTGTCAAATCACTAGCCCTAATGCCTTTCGAAAGGGAAAATTACAATGATGGCTATCTTCTCTAAATCATATGCAAATCCATTTTGTCGACAACCTATTAATGGCGACCTCATCTCCAGCTTGTGTGAAAGAACAACATGGATTTTCCATCTTGTGTTTAATTAATTCCTGGATCACGCCTTGGATTCTCGGGGAAAAAAATGAGAGGGTGGCACCTCTCCTTCCTTGAATGCACACCACGCATGTTAATTAGTTGGCGTGTTCTGAGGTGGACCGCTGATCCTACATCACACTCCTCATGTCTACCTCTACGGGATTACATAAATTTATATACATTTACAGAGGAAACTAATTATTAAATGCAATCTCATCCATATTCTAACTTGGTCTTATTGGTTACAACCAACGCTGGATTATAGGATCTGAAATCCTAATCCTAGAGGAATTCGTTGTCACCATTTTCCAACAGTATCTACTGATGTCATCTTCCTTGTAGCGAATGAAAAAATGTTGATTTATGAATCCTTCTCACCCACTTACTGAACTTTTACATCGACCACAATAACTTCCATGATATCTACCTTGAACTTGGTAATTTATGTCATCTATTCTTCTTAGGTAGCCAAGTAGTTCTACTATCTTTTCTCTGTGTTATACACTATTTAATAATTAGGTTTATTCTTACCATTTTGTTGGTATTTTGCGGTGTTGTATGTCGATTCTTCACATATGACACACCATTTAGGTTTGGAATTTTTTAAACTATGAATGAAATATTTTGTTGTATCGTTTGTTATGATTTCTCAAATTTCATAATAATATCTAATTTGGACTATTTTAACATCAATATATTTGTCATTTAATTTCCAATGTTTACAATAATATTTTGTATGCCCTTCATTCACAACAAAAGTGCACCACAAATCACTTCTTGTTGGGGAAATATCTTACGATAAATTTGCATCATTTCAATATTTTATTCAAGTTTCTTATCTAATGAAGGTGTAGTTCAGTCAAAATCAGATTGAATCTACTAGAATTTTTTAAGGACAGCTTCATAGGTCTATATCTCATGCATTCTTAGTGGTGCCCTAATTATTTGGAGAAGTCATGAAACAAGCCATTGAATAATTAATTATTTATTAGCAGTATATGGAATCTATCTATGGAGATCCTTAAATAATTTGTCATATTCTCATACCGACTCCCCCATCAATTGTTTCATTTATTTGAGTTTTTGAGATACCAAATGTTTATTATATAGTCTCTTAAGAAAGGAAAAAAAAAATCTCTTGATTTCTTATTTTATTCTAGTTTAATTGTTAGTGAGGTTCATGAACCAAGTTAAGACAATTTTTATTAATTCCCTAGAAAAATGTGCCATTTTGTTTTGCACCCAAAGTTTTGGGTAAATATCTTACACACACACAAATGAAGTTGTTCATTCTCATTCCATTTTTTATTGCACTCGAGAAACTGTGAGAGGGGAACAGGAGGCACACGTGCCATATCAATTTTTGTTAATTTGCATCGGTTCATGTTCTGCAAATGAGGGTTGGTCTGAGTTTTATGATGTGCACTAGAAATTAATAAGAGAACACATGCATGCCTAAATCAAGAAAAGAATGTTCGAGAAATCTTCCCGAATGATTACTACAGAAAGAATGAGGGATTGTCATGATTCCAAAGAGGAAATGTGGAATGCATGTGGATGATATAAGCATGAAGGACTGGATGTTAGATGAGTGAGTGGGTAAGAAATTAAAGTGACTGAGCACCATAACATAGAAGAATATAAATTGAAGAAATGAAAACAAAAGTAGAGTTATGTAGTTGTCCAATTGACAAGTTGTCTAGCTAGCTAGCTTGTTTGTTAGTGGGTGGTTGTTGTATGGGCACTATTGAGCTTGATATGAGCATATATTTGGTAATTTCCCTGGTTGTAAGTCTGTATCTATCAAATTTACAAAGTATAGACAAAGTGCATGGCACGATGTAATGTAACAATGAGGAATTGCATAAGAGGGAAAGACTTTATTGTTATCAATGTATGAACTGCTAAATGTATGTTTGGTGACAAAATGAAGATAATAAAGATATATTAATTCTTTTCTTATGGTGTGTTACTTATGTGTCAATGGAATGTGTGTATTGTTGTTTATTACTATCAATTGTTAAGTTGTGTTCAATCGATTGTCTGAATGCCCACCCAGATGAAATTTTGTCCAATTAGTCTTTCATCATCATCAACACAAGACCATATGGCCTTTGTGGTACTGACAGTGTCTCAACTGAGACCTTCTATAGTATTTTGGATGAGGATTCCTTGAGGTTTTTTTTGTTCAATCTTTGTAAAAACCCTGAGTCTTAAACCCCCTAGCATTAGGAAGGATGTGTGCAAGTGAGAATGAGCCAACAAATGGTTATGTTGTTGAGACGTCAAAGTATTGTATTGAATGATGAAGGCATAGAATTAGGTGGTATCCATATCGGGAGGGAAATCAAGATTGGTCGACTACAAAGGAACATGATTTTTCTCGGAGGGAGACTAAAGGTTTGAATGTCATTGTGGAATGATGGGAAGATAGATATATCTACACTGATATGCATGAAATAGTCTTTGTTGAATTTTTTTGTCTATTGTATGAATGGATGGAAATATAGAATACCACTAATACTACTTTGAGAACACTATATCCGAAAGATTAGAATCAAGTCATGGTTTCTAGGCTGAAGGTATTGTATAACAAGTGGACTCGGGCCATTAATTTTTGGTTTTCTCAAGTGAAGGAGGGGTATATAATTGAATTTGTTGTGGAGTACACTAATTATTTCAGTGAAGATGAAAGGAAGTTCATGGAAGTTCCTATAAGAAGGTTGTTGGAAGAAATCCCACTTTGGATAAAGATGATGTTCATGGAGAAAAGGGTTGATGCACATGGAGCCTGACAGGGTGGTTGAGTATATTGTCCTAGCATTGGGGGGTGAAAAGATGGGGGGGGGAGTGAAAGAGGTGATGGATCCATTGAGGAGGATCCAAAAGTTGTTAGAATGAGGTCGGGAATGGGATGGAACTAGAATAGTAGAAGAGAGAAAGATCCAAAAGATACCCAAGAGGAGTTGAGTCAAGAAGGAAAGAGAAACAAAGAAGTGGGGGGACTTTTGCAAGGAGTGCATGATGAGGGGTTGGGACTGGGATGAAGAGAAAGGAGAACTTACCAGGAGGAAGTGTGGAAGAGTTTTTTATGTTAGAGAGGAGCATAGATGAAGATAGGCCTATGAAGAGGTATGATGTTAAGAGTAGGGTATATAGTGAAGATATTGGTAGTATTGATACAAGTGGACTGAAATATGAAGTCCAAACCCCTTTGATTTTTCATAGTACAAAAAAATTGGAGGAAGTTGTAGTGAAAATTAGAGGTGCAGGAGAAGGAGAGGAATATATAGGATCCCCTAGTGGTGGGGGAGAATAATTGGCAATAGTGGATGGTCTTGCACAACTACTGGTAGGAAACTCTCTAGGTCACCTCATAAGAAATGTTAGAAGAAGATGGAATTACTCCCTCTTTGAACCACCCCTCTTGCACATTTGTAATCAATAATAAAGAACAACAGATAGGGAGGTGATTGAACTAGGAGAAATAAATAAGAAAAGTGACAAGTGAGGAAGAAGAAAAATTCAATGCCACTTCACTAGTAAGAGCATCGGTAGTGATATCCCTGACACCCAATAGTCAAGTAGGAGGACATAGTTTGATATTGAATATGGTGAATAGGATAGTACCCTGAGGTTTCCTACATTCCATGGGACATGTAGAGATGATGTAGAGCATCATTGGTTCACATGTGAAATGATATTGTCTGTGAAGAGGATCATAGATGAGGCAACAAAGATTACGTAGTTGGAGACCATGTCCAGGGGAAAATACTTGACGTTCTACATGAAGTATAAGGCCACTATGTCAGTGGTATAATAAAGGTCCCTAACCGATATCAATAGAGATCTACTTAAGGAATTTCATTAACATAAGTCATAATCTTAGTGCATTACAGAGATTAAAGAGATTAATCATAAGAAGGGAGAAACCATTTAGGATTATTACCAACGCTTCCAATTTTATTGGATAGGCTGACCTTCTAGATCGAGCACATGTAGCATAGAGAATGGTTCATTGCAGGGTTACTTCTCCATATCTAAGTTTTTCTCACCCAATAGAAGGTCACAATGCATGTAGAAGTAGTATAAATCGTAATGTGCTTCGAGGATACGCTAAGAGGACGAGAGACAATAGTAGGGTTGGAGAAGGTCCAGTACCATGTAGCTAACTTGACAATGCAATATCAAGATACAGTAAAAGCATAAGTCGTGCACAAGCACATATGGTGTACCACATGTGAGTTTGAAGGGAATCACAGAGATGAGTGTCCTATACTTGGTATCTATGTGGCGATGGGATATTTAAGTCCATTCCTAGTCAAGCCACAAAACGAATGGTGTGAAATTTGTAGACAATGGGGCCATGTACCACCCTACTTCCCAATGTTGGAGAAATAACAAAAGACAAATCATACTCCATTCTCTGAATTATGTAAGTATGTGGGACATGATGTCAAGAACCGTCAGTCAATCTAGTTGATGTATGACCATATCCATGATGTATTCTTGATATAAAAGGAATATAAGGGTGTTGATTGTGGTGGTTCAGAGAGAGGTGGATATCAAAGAGGTCCCTAAGGTGGATATGGACGGGGTCGTGCAGGTGGATATGGAGGAGGGGAAGGCAAACCTCCCACTTCCTTTAACTATGTAGAGATTGATCATGCATCAAGGTTTTGTATGAAACTACACTCTCACTGGGTACTCTTACAATCCATAGCATGTTACAAAGAATTTTCTCGACCTATTGAAGAAGTGGTAAGTGAAGAAGGAACATTGCAATATGGTAAATATGAAGCCATGCAGAAATAAGAAGAAGGATGAGGAAGTGGATTTATGGTTGATAACCCACGAAGGAGAAATGATAGGAAAGGACTTCGAGCATGGTGAAATATCAGTTCAAAGGTCATAGGGGAAGATAAGGAAGGTAGTACAACCCCCTCTTAAGTTTAATGTTGCTCAGTAGAAGAAGTTTCTATGCGATGTGTAGAGGGCCCTCGAAGAAGGAAGAGAACGAGAGGAGCTACATCACGTGACACAAAGGTCACTTTAGGAGGCACAAATTCATGAATAAGTCGAATGAGAGGCATATAGGTTGTTGGAAGAGTCTTGCACTCGGGAAGAACTATAACACGTGACCTAGAATTTGTTGGAGGAATCTCATGTGCACGAAGAAATACAACATGCAACGCAGAGGTCATTAAAAGAAGAGCGTGGACAAGAGGAGATGTGACACATTGAACAAATAGTGATTGAGGAATAGGTGCATGAGAAGTTGAAACACGTGTTGCATTAAGAAGCACTGCATGAGTTGGGTCACGAAGAAGACACTGAGAAGAAAGTAAGTAACGTATTCCATTGTTGTTTGAGATTGTTAAATGATCTCGATGCTATGAAACAGTTGATGCAGATGATAGAAACTTGCATGGGGGGAAAAGAGGTGAAGAGAGATATATCAACCCCCTACCATAAAGGGATATTTTCTAGGTAAATAATCATAAGCTCACATGTGGAGAGTTCAAGATGATATCTAAACTTGGTAGGTATGAAATTGATGGGTTCATGTTGGATCTGGGTTTCAACGTGAACATCATGCCAAAGAAGTCTTGGGAATTTATGGGTAAACCATGTTTGGTTTGGTTTCCCATTCAACTGTAGTTATAAAATTAGTAAAATATATACCCCATAGGCCGATTGGAACAATTTGAGGTGAAGATAGAAAGGTTGAAGATGAAGGCTAATTTTGAATTCATAGAGATTATCGATGACTATGATCCCTACCCTGCACTACTTGGCATTGGTTGGGCATTCGATAAAAATGTGATGTTGAATTTGAAGAAGAGGAAGATTTCATTTGAGACAGAAATCCTATGCATGATCGCACCATGAGATCCTAATGAAGGGGACAAATGCAATTAGCTAGTGGATGAGGATGTGTGGAGCTCAGTTATTGAACATATCTAGAAGATCATGAGGCACAGGGAAGGTTATTT
The DNA here is from genome assembly GCA_000966675.3 of Picea glauca. NCBI lineage: Eukaryota > Viridiplantae > Streptophyta > Pinopsida > Pinales > Pinaceae > Picea > Picea glauca. The sequence continues at coordinate 62,506 of JZKD02S1839577.1, forward strand.
CAATTTCAGTATGGATAGAGAGATAAGTTGGTGGAGCATGAATTCCTATGATATTGATTTGGACTATGCAATGGAAAGGTGGAAAGGAAAGTGTTACGAAGTCTTTATAAGGAGATCTGCATGTATCACCATTGAGGTGTGCGAGGAAGAATTTGTATCCTACCAATTTGATGGGTTGGATCCCATGGATATGTTTATTACCTAGATGAAGTGCATTCTCAAACACCATTGGTTTCATACTCTTGGTACAATACCCATAGGGATACCTACACAATGGTGGATAATGCATCGAGAAATTCACCGTGAATGGGAAATCATGGAAGAGATGATGAGGGAAAAATTTAGACCATATGTAGATAATAGTCGATACACGTGTTATTGTGAAATATTATGGATATCCAAGGAGAGAAATGGAGTTCACATATAATATTTGAACGCCCAGCGCGCACGACCGATAAATCACTCTATACCCTCGGTCCCCTTGTTCTCTACTTGGCCAAGTAGGGAGTCGCTTATTTGAAGGATGGAAACTACTACTCCATCTATGGTAAATGAAGGAACGTTCATTATTTATATCTTCCCCAACCTCATTGAGAAAATATATGAGCTGGGCATGAGTGAAAATGAATTGGTTAATCAATGGATACTACAAAAACTGGTCAATCCCATACCAGTGCCTCCATGGAAAAATATGACTGCTTGGGCACATATGAGAAAACGTTGTGACCCGCCAGGGGTCACCGGGAAAAAATAATCTAGGGTGGACTATTGTAGGGGTGCGCAAGAAGCATGCACAACGCCGATGGAGAATAAGAAATGGCACATGTACGATTCCTTCTAAGTCGTCATTATTTGGGAATGTTCAGTGACAGAAAAGACTGTTAATAATAATGATTGATATGAAAGTCAGTTACACCACGTCAAGTTCATTAAATTTTGGGAAAAGAAGTTCATTAATGTTACTAAAAGGAGGATGATTTGCCCTATTTAGAATAAATATGAAGTTAAAATCGATGGCTAGTGAAAATATTGACATTAACATGACAATGAGTACTAATCAACACCCAACACAATTGTTTTGATGGTTTGATGAAAGATGGTACCACCCAACTCAAGGAAAGGATTGGATTGTAAATCCATGTTCGCAAAATAGTAGGTTCCATTATAGCTTCATTATCTTGAGGATGAGTGGAGTTTCCTTCCCCCTTAATTCTTCCCTGAATTATAAAAGTTCTCTTTCATGCTCATCCTAGCAAGTTGTTGGCAGATAAGTGTGCATAACATTGTTACCTATTCAACAATTGAATTCTCTTCTCCTATTGAATTCATAACTATTCATAAAAATGGCATCCTCAAGAAAACCCTAAGCATGACCAAAGTCTAAGTCCATGAAGGAACAATCCCTTCCTAATCTCATACTACCATGTGATGTACAGTTTGAAGGGTCAATGTTTGGGAAGGTTTCTTTGCTAAAATGTGTCGACTATAACATCAGGGACTCAAATAAGTTACCGAAGTTGCACCTTGATAGGTATATATAGGTTGTCCAAAAATAAGATGGTACAAAGCATTTAGTGAATTAAGAATGGATGAAACCTTTACAGAAATATAGAATTATTTCATTACTCAAGTGTCCACACTTCGTTCGTTCCCTAGTTGTTTAGGAATGCATCTATTTCCTCCTCACATGAGTGCATGGGGGGTACCTATGGTTAGATCATCCCTATCTTATTGGCGATAAAATTATGCACATGATTTATGGACTTCCCACTTCCGACAAAGATCTGACGAGTTGTCTGAAAGAAAAGGATGTAGCTCAGGAGGAGGTCTATTCTAGATTTGGCACAAGTAGAAGAAAGTGAGTGGTTGTAATCCTATAAATTAATAATCCAACTATCTGGTTTACAAAACAACTACTTGTATAGAATCTCATCCGAAAGTGTCGAAAAGAGGAATGCACTCTAGGAGTGGTCCTCAAAATACAATGTTATGTTAAAGGGATTCAAATGGCTCGGGAACATTACTTTCTAAATGAGTTCATCATTGACTTTCTTAATGCTCATGATTGGGGAAAAGAATTAAATTATAGTTGGGTCATCCTTTTATTGGGTATGGTCTTATGGAAACCAAAACCAAGATCTGAAGAAGACCTATAAGGTTCCCCCTCATTCATTGCTCATTGGTTCCTGATTCTCTAGCATTCCAAGGATCACTTGGTCTAGGAAACAATTGACAAATACTTCAGCCAGTGGCTTACAAAATTAATTGTGTCTTCCAATGAGATAGTTGGAATCCTGACATGAATTTTTCACATGTATGTTAATTATCTTGAATTTAAATGTGATTTCCTTAATGTTTTCATATCTCCCCACACAACAATAGACAATATGAAAGTCAAGCTCCCCTTCTGGATTAAAAAACATTACATCTTGGTGGGTGTTGAGGAATGTTCCAATGATTAGCATCCTCCCTTCTCATAGGTTTAAGATGAGCTTGAATTTAGAACTAAGAAACCCCAAGAATGGAAGTGGGCTACAACCGCTACCCTATACCAAGACAAGGATTCCATGTCCAAGGAATGTGAGTCTCCCCTTTCAAATGAATGCAACCAGAATGCTAGTGAGTAGGGAATAGACACCGAAGCTATCTAAGAAAGAAAGAGGCCTTCCAAAACTCAATTCCAACCCCTTGTTAACCTTGACACTGGCTCAGAAGATGATATTTGTCCCTCCCTACATGTGACCCAAATTTTCAAAGAGGTATCAACAACCTTAGCCTGGACGAAGGTCTGACTTGGTTTTTTTAGATGCAGAAAAAACACTACCATGAAGCAAATAGATGTTGGCTCCCCAAGTTCCAACAAAAAAATCACTAAACTGGTGAAGGATATCTATGCTCAACTGGCCAAACAATAAGCTTTCCAAAATGATATGGTGTATAAGGTGGACATGCTAGGCCAAAAAATTTCCCTACGATCACTATCGTACTATCCGTCCCTATAACCCCAATCCATTGAAGCTATAAGATTAAGCCAACAAAGAGTGTTGAGTGTCATCTTGCTCGCCATGATACCCTCTGATTCAATAAGGAAAGAATTGGACTTTTCCCATGTCCCTACTACAGAGATAAAGGGTTTCATCACTACTATGATCTACGAATTCAAGGAGAGGAATCAACATCTCAGCTAAGAGCATACCCAAATTTGCACCCAGCTTGACTAGGAAGTCTCCAACCATGCTGAAACTAAATCCTGATTGCACCAAGAATCTAATGCATGCTGAGAAGTTGAGGCTACTCAAAAAGACCTCTAGTAATTGCATATTGTTGAGGTGGCTATGCATAAGAAAACCAAGAGTCAATGTGGTGCCACTCTAGAAAGCCACGCTGAAGTATATACTTACCTAGATGAAGCTTATGTTCAAGTTTTTCCTCCCGCATAGGTCGAACCCAAGATTCCAGCACCTCAAAAACTTCAGATTATTATTGAGCAGATGCATCTCCTGGAATATTAGAACACCAAACTCCACATGTGGATTCAAGAATTAGTTCGAGAGGAGACAGAGTTGCAGAAATAGGTTGCAACCACTTAAGAAGTTGTCTAGGATGGCCTCAATAGGTGGCATGAATTTTCAAGGGCGGTAGTCTGCATTTTCACTTTATGGAACCACTTACAAAATCCCCCATAATTAACTATTATGAATGATAGAGTGTGAAAGGACAAGGCTGGGGTCGCACAAAAAAAGCGTACCCTGGCTTCCTTACCCCCAAGAGACCATGCAGTTACGATGAAAACTAATTCATCAAAGAAAAAAGACATCATTGCAACTCTGGATGAGTAGCAGAGTATATCATGATATCTCATCACTTCTACGGCTGATAAGGCCTTGATATTTTACACCCAACTAATATCTACCAACCCCTTGACTAGGAAAATGAATGCAACGGACCTGATATCACCTCAGTTCTCAAAAACCAATGTCGATGTAGTTTTTTAGCTCACCTAGGAAATCCAAGGCACCCTTAGTGAACCTGAACGCCAATTCAAGGAGTTCATGAAATAACTCAAGAACACAGTTCCATCTGTGGAATCAATCATTCCCTGAGGAAGTTGGCTTGAGGATAAGCCAAGTAATAGTGGTGGGGGCATGTCGGCACCCAATTGTTTAGGTAAATATCGTGTGTGCACACAAACGAAGTTATACGCTCTCATTCCAGTTTTTTTCACACTCCAACATCTGTGTGTCAGGTAACATGAGGCATGCATGCCCGATCAACTTTTGTTAATGTGTGTTAGTTCAAGTTTTTCCAATGCATGCTGGTCTGTGTTTTTTAATGCACACTAGAAATGTTGGAATGCATGCAGGTGACAGAAGCATGCAGGACTAGCTTTCAACTGAGCGAGTGGAGAATACATGAAAGTGAATGAGCGCCAAAGTAGAGAAGGATATAAAAGGAAGAAACGAAAAATTGAAGAAAAGTTGTTTAGTTGGCCAATTGGCAAGTTGGCAAGTTTGATAGTTATCTAGCATGTTGTCAATGGGTTATTGTTGTATGGGTGTTATTGACCTCACTGTAAGCATACATTTTTTAATTTCCCCGGTTGTAAATCTAAGTCTGTCGCATTTACAGAGTCTAAACAAAGCACATGGAACGATGTAATGTAACAATGAGGAATTACATAAGAGAGAAAGAATTTTTCGTTATCAATGTATGAACTCCTTAATATTTTTTTGTGGTGACAAAATGACAATAATAAAGTTGTAGTAATTCTGGTCTTATGGTGTGTTACTTGTGTGTCAATGGAATGTGTGTATTGTTGTTGGTTACTTTCAATGTTTAAGTAGTTTTCAATGGATTGTTTGAATGTCCACCCAGATGAAATTTTGTCCAATTAGTCCTTCATCATCACCGACAGAAGACCAGATTGTCTCTACGATTCTCATGGAATCTCAAGTGAGACCTTCTTCAGTCTTTCGCTGAGGATTGATATATCGATGCCTTGGGGTTTTGTTGGTCAATATCTAGACAAACATTGGGTCTTAAACCCCCCATCATTAGGAAGGATGCGTGCAAGTACGACTGAGCCAACATTTGTTTTGTTTCATCAATTAATACCATGGAATCCTATAATTTTTCACAAATAAACCAATTTCTTCTTGGGTCTTCATCTCCTT
>JZKD02S1839577.1:72860-88820 GCA_000966675.3 Picea glauca
GTGAACGTTAAATAGATACAAGGTACACCTGTCGGTAAATAAAATATAGGGATTTTAAAATTTGATTTATGTACAATTGTGGTTAAATAAAATATAATACATGACGTTGTGAAAAGATTATGTATATTAAGTTTAAAACAGATCCAATCATTCCAGAAGGCGTAGCGCTGACACAGTCGGGTACGCAATATTGTCGTTCATTCAAACAATTTTGAATTCTTAAATATATGAAACCTCACAGTTCCATACTATCACAGCCGCTAACTTCTTGTTGGTGAACACAAAGGATTGATTGTAATTATGTGGCTGTTATAATTAAAGGTGGTACAAATGTAAATCTAATACTGTAAAATGATAAAATGTTAATAGTGGAGTAAATTTGTAATTTCAATTAAGTTTGTTAATCATTTGAACTTGACAATTAGATGGTCAAACAATAATGTCTTAATCATATTAAGTAAATATTAAAAACGCTAAAAAATTATTAACATGAGATCTCTTTCATTGATTTGGAAAAACCACTAAGAATATACTAGAATCTTCAATTGATAACCATACAAAAATCATTAAATATGACCAATTATCAATAGAAATAAGCCTTTTGACGTAATTAACCTACTAGCCTTTCGGCTTAATTAACCCACTGTAAAAAAAAATTAGGTTTAATGGTGGACGTGGATGACGCTGGACATTTTTCAGAAGAGAATATATATCCCAAGGCAGCTGAAGAGGACCGCATTACTTGCCCGAAATCCATCATTCACTAAACGTATCTTGTCTGTAATGGCTAAAGAGACCAAGTAGCTGTGAAGCTCTTTTCCTTGTTTTCTGCCTACATCCAAGATGCATCAATACCAGAAGTTTCTGAAACGAGCCTTCTTGAATAGCCTCTAACGCTACAGAAGGGCTGTCCGAGTACCGGCAAAGTGTCCATAAAATCGACACGGCAAATTCTGTTGCCAATTCTGAAACTCGCAGAATTTTCTCCGAAATAACAGGCACGGTAAAAGCATGGTCATATGCAGTGGATCGACCCTGGGCACAGTTGCAAAGCTGATCCAGCGCACCCAAACTCTTTTCGCAAACGCTTGTGTCTGCCTGAGGAAGTATCTCCAACAAAAGAGCAATAGCCCCGCCCTCTACCAGCTTCTCTCTGATAATTTCCTCTGCGGCTATGTAGTAGATGGTGGTAATTGTAGCCGCCTTCGCAGGTGTAAAAGTGAACGGCTCATCATTTCTAAGCAACTGAACCAATCCCTCTGCAAATCCCTCGGTTGCTCGCAGCTTTTCCGGGCACAGAGGGTCTGCAGCTACCAATTCTTGGAGGATCAAAATTGCATTCGTTTTTCCCTCGGGACTTCCCTCTACAAGAATCTGCGTTATGCAAAGAAGAGCCTCAGAAGAACTAGTAATCAATCGGCAGGTCTCTTCATCTACATGGCTAATCATTACCAGTGTTCCCAAGGCTTCCTCGCATACTTCCACAGACTCTTTCAACTTCTTCAATGCCCCTTTACACTGACCAAAAAGTACGGACACTGCCAGCTTGATGGAGGCAATGCCCTCTCTCTTTGTGTAACGTTGCTTGCCCAAAGCCGCTTTAAGCTTCTGCATGGCTTGTTTCAACTTCGGTCCAGTCTTGGACGAATTAACCTCTGCTAAAATGATATCGATGGCCTGAGTGGAATCGAGCATTCTTTCTACAGATCTGCTCGCAGGATTTCCCTGCTGCACGCACCAATGTTGAATACATCGGCGCAACAGGTGGTTCGGGATCAGTTCCCCATTGTCACGAAGGACCTTATTGGTGACAGGGCATTTAATATTGTTGCGTGAAGAAGAGCATCGGCTCAGCCAGGCCTCAATGCTATGACGATCATAGGTGATGCCGGTAGACAAAACAACAGGGTCCTTCATCAAATCCAGGGATATCGGGCATCTGAACTGTTCAGGCACCTCGGCCTCCTTAATCTCACCCATACTACTTTACCAAATTCTGATATTTCTTCTTCTTGTATTTCTCCTCGGCTCCTTAATCTCTCGGCTCCTAACTGTATGTCTTCTATTGAGCTAGGCTGCGAACGAATAATTATATAAGAGACATGGGAAAGGAGAAAAGAGGGTTTATGAATTTGACCTTCAGGAAACGATCTGCACAAAAACGTAGAGACTACGCCTCCGTAAAAATGGTATCAGCACGTCCATTTCAGAAGAGAGCTTGTGGAAGAGGGCAGGCTTGGCAGTAATGAAAATATGGAATGTTGCAGAGCATAGACTCGGTGTGCATGACCTAAATGCCTTATCGGGACATCAGTTAAACTCCATTTCGGGAATATCGCGTTTCAGAGGGATTCCAATTTCTAACATTGTCACAGTTGAAAGACAAAAGCAAGGTCAGAAGTCCAAAGCGATTCCAATTTACTAACATCGTCGCGTAATGACAAAACCCGTGTCAAAGTGATTTACAATTAGTTAACGGAAGAAGGATTTCCACACGCTTGCAGTTCCGCGAAGGAAAGTTCTCTGGCATCATATGGGTTGTGTGAAGAATTCTATGATAAAGCATGATCGACTTATACCGTCAAAGTTTTTTTGGGACACTCAATATGACGTACATCAACCTCTAATGGTCAAAAGATTGGTGATTGGTGTATCGAATATACGATAAGGTGAAATTTCTATATGCATGTAAGCCAAATTTCTATGTACATTTAATAATGTAATAATGGGTATTTTTCATTAACTTAATTATTTAAATCTTTAAATCCAACAATTTATTATGTAATAATGGGTATTTTTCATTAACTTAATTATTTAAATTTTCAAATCCAACCATTTATTGTGAGATTTCAAGTTTAAAAAGTTAAAAAGTAGAATGCCTAAGGATAAGTGCAAGTTAATGATGGTCTCTCTTGAAGGGTTAGTGGCAATTCAAACCTAGAAAACAACATATATTAATTTGAAGGGATTATTGAAAGGTACTTTTATAATGAATTTGAATATAGTGTAAAAAGATAAAACATAAAAAATGAACTAACTTTCCAAATATACAACTTTTACATCGACCACAATAACCTTCACGATATCTACCTTTAACTTGATAACTTATCTCATCTATTCTTCTTGGGTAACCTTAGTTTTACTATGTTTGCTATTTATTATACACTATTTAATAATTTGGTTTATTTTGCATTGTGTTAGTATTTTGCGATGTTGTGTGTCGATTCTTCACATATGACACACCATTTAGGTTTGGCAGTTTTTAAATTATGAATGAATTTTTTTTTTTATGGTTTGTTATGATTTGTCAAATTTCATAATAATATCTAATTGGGAATATTTTAACATTAGTATATTTGTCGTTTAATTTCCAATGTTTACAATAATATTTTGTATGCCTTTCATTCACAACAAAAGTGCATCACAATTCACTTCTTGTTAGGGAAATATTTTACGATAAATTTGCATCATTTCAAGATTTTATTAAACTTTATTATCTAATCAAGGTGTAGTCTAGTCATCATTAGATTCAATAATCTACTAGAATTTTTTAAGGACATGTTCATAGGTCTATATCTCATGCATTCTTAGTCATCATCAGTTTCAATCTACTAGAATTTTTTAAGGATATGTTCGTAGATCTGTATCTTATGCATTATTAGTGGTGCCATAATTATTTGGAAAAATCATGAAAGAAACCATTGAATAAGTCATTATTACATTGAATAAGTAATTATTTATCAGTAGTATATGGAATCTATCTATGGAAATCTTTAAATAACTTGTCATATTCTCATATCGACTCGCTCATCAATTGTTTGATTTTTTGAGATACCAAATGTTTATTATATCTTGTCTTAAAAAAGAGAAAAAAAACTCTCTTAATTTCTTCTTTTATTCTGTTTAATTGTTAGTGAAGTTCATGAACTAAGTTAAGGCAATTTTTATTAATGTCCTAGAAAATTGTGGTATTTTTTATTGGCACCCAAAGTTTTGGAAAAATATGTCACACATGCACAAATGAAGTTGTGCATGCCCACTCCATTTTTTCTTGCACTTGATAAACTATGTGAGGGGAACGAGAGGCACACATTTCATATCAAATTTTGTTAATTTGCACCAGTTCATGTTCTACAAATGAGCGTTGGTCCAAGTTTTATGATGTGCACTAGAAATCAAGAAGAGAACACATGCATGTCGAAATAAAGAAAAGAATATTCAAGAAATATTCTTGAATGATTACAACAAAAAGCAAGAGGGATTGTCACAATTCCAAAGAGGCAACGTGGAATGCATGTGGGTGATATAAGCATGAAGGAGTGGCTATTAGCTGAGTAAGTGGATAAGAAATTAAAGTGGATGAGCACCATAGCATAGAAGGATATAAATGGAAACAACGAAAATAAAAACATATTTAGTTAGTTGGCTAGTTGACAAGTTGGCTAGTTACCTAGCTTGTTTTTCAGTGGGTGGTTGTTGTATGGGTACTATTGAGCTTGATCCAAGCATATATTTGGTAATGTCCCTGGTTGTAAGTATGATTCTATCAAACTTACATAGTCTAGACTAATTGCATGGCACGATGTAATGTAACAATGAGGAATTGCATAACAGAGAAAGACTTTATTGTTGTCAATGTATGAATTGATAAATGTATGTTTGTGGTGACAAAATGAGGATAATAAAGATATATAAATTTTGGTCTTATGGTGTGTTACTTATGTGTCAATGGAATGTGCGTGTTGTTGTTTCTTACTGTCAATAGTTAAGTAGTGTTCAATGGATTGTATGAATTCCAACCCATATGAAATTGTGTCCAATTAGTCCTTCATCATCATCAACACAAGACCATATGGTCTTTGTGGTACTCATGGTGTCTCGAGTGAGACCTTCTATAGTCTTTTGGATGAGTATTAATATGAGTATTCCTTGAGGTTTTTGTTGTTCAATCTTTGTAAAAACCCCGAGTCTTAAACCCCCTAGCATTACGAAGGATGTGTGAAAGTGAGAATGAGCCAAGAAATGTTTATGTTACTGAGACCTGAAAGTATTGTATTGAATGATGAAGGAATAGAATGAGGTTGCATCCATCTCTAGAGGGAACTCAAGATTGGTCGACTACAAATGAACGTGAGTTTTCTCAGAGGAAGACTAAAGGTTTGAATGTCATCATGGAATGATGGGAAGATAGGTATATCTACACTGATATGCATGAAATTGTCTTTGCTTGATTTTGTTGTCTATTGTATGAATGGATGAAAAGATAGAATACCACTAATACTACTTTGAGGACACTAGATCTGATAGTTTAGAATCAAGTCATGGTTTCTAGGTTGAAGGTATTGGATAACAAGTAGACCTGGGCCATTAATTTTTGGTTTTCTCAAGTGAAGGAGGGGTATATAATGGAATTATATGTGGAGTACACTAATTCTTTTAGTGAAGATGAAAGGAAGTTCATGGAAGTTCCTATAAGAAGGTTGCTGGAAGAAATCCCACTTTGGATAAAGATGATATTCATGGAGAAAGGGTTGATGCAGATGGAGCCCAACAAGGTGACTATGTAGAATGCCCTAGCACTAGAGGGGGTGAAAGGATGGGGGAAAAGTGAAAGAGGTGATGGATCTATTAAGGAGGATCTAGAATTTTTTAGAATGAGGTAAGGAATAGGATGAAACTAGAAGAGTAGAGGAGAGAAAGATCCAAGAGATACCCAAGAGGAGTTGAGTCAAGAAGGAAAGAGGAACAAAGAAGTTGGGGGACATTAGCAAGGGGTGTTTCATGAGGGATCGGGACTAGGATGAAGAGGAAGGAGACCTTACTAAGAGGAAATGTGGAAGAGTGTGTTATGTCAGAGAGTAGAATAGATGAAGATAGGCATGTGAAGAGGTATGATGTTGAGAGTAGGGTATCTAGTGAAGATATTGGTAGTAGTGTTATAAGGGGCTCAAAAGATGAAGTCCAAACCCCTTGTCTTTTTCATAGTGCCACAACTTTCGAGGAAGATGAAGTGAAAAGAAGAGGTGCGGGAGAAGGAGAGGAAGATAAAGGATCTCGTAATGGTGGAGGAGAAGAATTCACAATAGTGGATGGTCTTGCACAACTTCAGGTAGGAAACTCTTTGCGTCACCTCACAAGAAATGTTAGAAGAAGATGGAGTTACTCCCTCTTTGAACCAACCCCCTTATGCATTTGTAATCAAGAATAAAGAACAACAGATAGCGAGGTGATTGAACTAGGAGAAAGAAGGAAGAGAAGAAACAAGTGAGGAAGAATAAAAGTTCAATGCTACTTCACTAGTAAGAGCATCGGTAGTGATATACCTGACACCCAATAGTCAAGTAGGAGCACATAGTTTGATATTCAATATGGTGAATAGGATAGTACCCTGAGGTTTCCTGCATTCCATGGGACAGATAGAGATGATGTAGAGCATCACTGGTTCACATGTGAAATGATATTGTTTGTGAATAGAATCATAGATGAGGCAACAAAGATTACACAATTGGATACCATGTCCAGGGACAAATACTTGACGTGCTACATGAAGTATAAGGCCACTATATCGGTGGTATGGTAAAGGTCCCTAAATGATATCAAGAGATATCTACTTAAGGAATTTCATAAAGATAAATCATAATCTTAGTGCATTACAGAGATTAAAGAGATTAATCATAAGCAGGGAGAAACCATTTTGGATTATTACCAACAATTCCAATTTTATTGGATAGGTTGACCTTCCAAATCGAGGACATGCAGCATAGAGAATGGTTCATTCCAGTGTTACTTCCCCATATCGGAGTCTTGCTCAGACAGTAGAAGGTGACGATGCATGTAGAAGTAGTAGAATTTGAAATGTGCTTGGAGGATACCCTAAGAGGAGGAGAGACAACAGTAGGGTTGGAGAAGGTCCAATCCCACCTGACTAACTTGACGATGCAATTATAAAATATAGTAAAAGAATAAGTTGTACATGAGCACATATGGTGTACCACGTGTGAGTTTGAAGGGAATCACAGAGATGAGTGTCATATACTTGGTATCTATGTGGCGATGGGAGAGTTAATTCCATTCCTATTCAGGACATAGAAAGAATGGTGTGAAATTTGTAGACAATGGGACCATGTACCACCCCACTGTCCAATGTTGGAGAAATAACAAAAGACAAATCATACTCCATTCTCTAAATTGTATAAGTTCGTGGGACATGATGTCAACAACTGTCAGTCAATATAGTTGATGTAAGACCATATCCATGATGTATTCTGGATATAAGAGGAACATAAGGGTGGTGAATGTGGTGGTGCAAAGAGAGGTGGATATCAAAGAGGTCCCTAAGGTGGATATGGATGAGGTCATGGATGCGAATATGGAGGAGGGGGAGGAAAACCTACCACTTCCTTTAACTATGGAGAGATTGACCATGTGTCAAGGTTTTGTATGAAACTACACTCTCAGTAGGTACTCTTACAACCCATAACATGTTACAAAGGATTTTCTCAACCTGTTGAAGAAGTGGGAAGTGAAGAAGGAACATTGCAACATAGTGCAAATGAAGCCATGCAGAAATAAGAGGAAGGATGAGGAACTCAATGTATGGGTGATAACCCGTGGAGGAGAAAAGATGGGAATGGACTTCGAACATCGTGAAATATCAAATCAAAGGTCACAGGGGAAGATAAGGAAGGTGGTGCAACCCCCTCCTAATTTTAATGCTACTCAACAGAAGAAGTTTCTATGCGATGTGCAGAGGGCCCTCGAAGAAGGAAGAGAACGAGAGGAGCTACAATGCATGACACAAAGGTAACTTTAGGAGGTGCATATTCATGAATAATTCCAACAAGTGGCATAGAGGTTGTTGGAAGAGTCTCATTCTCAGGAATAATTGTAACACATGACCTAGAGGTTGTTGGAGGAATCTCATGTGCATGAAGAAATACAACACGCAACATGTAGGTCATTAGAAGAAGAGCACAAACAAGAGGAGGTGTGACACAATGAACAAATAGTGATTGAAGAATAGGTGCATGAGAAGTTGAAACACACAGTGCATGAATAATCACTACGTGAGTTGGGTCATGAAGCAAACACTAAGGAGAAAGCACGTAACTTCTTCCATTGTTGTTTGAGATTATTAAATGATCTTGATGTTGTGAAAAAGTTGATGCAGATGATAGCAACATGCATGGGGGAACAAGGGATGGAGAGAGATATATCTATCCCCCTACCAGAAAGGGATCTATTTTAGGCCAATAAGAATAAGAGCACAGGTGGGGAGTTCAAGATGATATCTAAACTCGATAGGTATGAAATTGATGGGTTCATGTTGAATCTAGGTTTTAACATGAACATCATGCCAAAGAAGTCTTGGGAATTTATCAGTAAACCATGTTTGGTTTGGTCTCCCATCCAAATGTAGTTGGAAAATTAGTAAAATATATAGCCCATAGGTCAATTGGAACAATTTGAGGTGAATATAGAAGGGGTGAAGATGAAGGGTAATTTTGAATTCATAGAGATTATGGATGACTATGATCCCTACCCTTCACTACTTGGCATTTGTTAGGCCTTCAATAAAAATGCGATGTTGAATTTGAAGAAGAGGAATATGTCATTTTAGATGGAAACCCTACAGATGATCTCACCATGAGATCTTAATGAAGGGGAAAAATACAATCAGCTAATGGATGAGGATGTGTGGATCTCGGTTATTGAACATATCTAGAAGATCATGAGGCATAGGGAAGATTATATCAATTTTAGTATGGATGGAGAGATAATTTGTTGGAGTGCGAATTCTTATGATATTGATTTGGACAATGCAATGGAAAGTTGGAAAACCAAGTGTTTCAAAGTATTCATAAGGAGATCTGCATGTATCACCACTTAGGTGTGCGAGGAAGAATTTGGATCCTACCAGTTTGATCGATTGGATCGGGTGGATATGTATATTATCTAGATGCATCGCATTCGCGAACACCATCGGGTTCATGCTCTTGGTACAATACTCATAGGGATACCTATGCAATGGTGGGTAGTGCATCGAGAACTTGACCCTGAATGGGAAATCATGGAAGAGCTGATGAGGGAAATATTTAGATCGAATGTAGATAATAGTCGATACACGTGCTCTTGTGAAATCTTATGTATATCCAAGGAGTGGCATGGAGTTCACATCTAATATCTGAAGGCCCAGTGCATGCTACTAAGAAATCACTATATACCCTTGGTCGCTCGGTTATCTACTGGGCCAAGTAAGGAGTTGTGTATGTGAAGGATGGAAGCGACTACTCCATCTATGGTAAATGAAGAAAAATTCATTATTTATATCTTCCCCAACCTCGTTGAGAAAATATATGAGCTGGTCATGAGTGAAAATGAATTGGTTAATCAATGGATACTACCAAAATTGGTCAATCCCAGACCAGTGCCTCCATGGAAAAACTTGTATGCTTGGCCACATATGAGAAAATGTTGTGACCCACAAGGGGTCACTGGGACAAAATAATCTAGGGTGCACTATTGTAGGGGTGCGCAAGAAGCATTCACAACAATGATGGAGAATAAGGAATAGCACATGTACGATTCCTTCTAAGTCGTCATTATTTGGGAATGTTTAGCGGCATGAAATATTGGTAAAATAACGGTCGATATGATAGTCAGTTACACCACGTCAAGTTCATTAAATTTTGGGAAAAGAAGGTCATAAATCTTATTGAAAGGAGGATGATTTTCTTGATTTAGAAGAAAGATGAAGTTAAAATCGATGGCTGGTGGAATATTGATATTAACATCACTGCGAGTACTAATCAGTGCTCAACACAATTTTTTTGACGGTTTGGTGAAAGATGGTACCGACCATCTCAAGGAAAGGATTGGATTGTAACTCCATGTTTTCAAAATAGTAGGTTCCATTATAGCTTCATTTTATTGAGGATGAGTGGAGGTTCCTTCACCCTTAATTCTTCCTTAAATTCCAAAATTCCTCTTTCATGCTCATCCTAGCAAGGTGTTGGCAGATAAGTGTGCATAACATTGTTACCTATTCAATGAATGAATCCTCTTCTCCTATTGAATTCATAACTGGTCATAAAAATGGCATCCTCAAGCAAACCCCAAGCATAACCAAAGTCTAAGTCGATGAAGGAAAAATCCCTTCCTAATCTCATACTACCATGCGGTGTACAATTTGAAGGGTCGATGTTTGGGAAGGTTTCTTTGCTAAAATGTGTCAAATATAACATCAGGGACTCAAATTAGTTCCTGAAGCTGCACCTTGATAGGTATATAGAGGTTTTCCAAAAATAAGATGGTACAAAGCGTTTAGTGGCTCAAGAATTGACGAAACCTTTACAGAAATATAGCACTATTTCATTACTCAAGTGTCCACACTTTGGTCGTTCCCTTGTAGTTCAGGAATGAATACATTTCCTCCTCACATGAGTGCATGGGGGGTACCTATCATTATATCATTCCTAACTTATTGATGATAAAATTATGCACAATATTTCTAGACTTCCCACTTCTAACAAAGATCTGACGGATTGTCTCAAAGAAAAGGATGCAGCTCGGGAGGAGGTATATTCGAGATTTGGCACAAGAAGAAGAAAGAGAGTGTTTGTAATATTAAAAATTAATAATCCAAATATCTAGTTTACAAGGCATCTACTTGCATACAAGCTCATCTGAAAGTGTCAGAAAGAGGAATGCACTCTAGGACTGGTCCTCATAATAGAATGTTATGTTGAAGGGATTGAAACGGCCTGTGTGCAATACTTGCTAAATGAGTTCAACATTGACTTTCTTAATGCTCAGGATTAGGGAAAAATAATTTAATTATATTTGCATCATCCTTTTATTGGGTATGGTGTTATGGAAACCAAAACCAAGATTTGAAGAAGACCTAGAAGGTTTCCCCTCGTTCATTTCTCTATGGTTCCTGATTATCTAGCATTCCAAGGATCTCGTGGTCTAGGAAACATTTGAAACATACCTTTGCCAGTGTCTTACAAAATTAATTGTGTCTTCCAGTGAGATGGTTGACATCTTGACCCGAATTTTTGACATGTATGCTAATTATCTTGAATTTAAATGTGATTTCCATAATGTTTTCATATCTCCCCACAAAACAATAGACAAGACAAAAATCGAGCTCCCCTTCTAGATTACAAAACATGACATCTTGTTGGGTGTTGAGGACTGGTACAATGATTACAATGATTACCAAGACAAGGCTTCCATTTCCATGGAATGTGAGTCTCCACTTTCAAATTAATGCAAGCACAATGCTAGTGAGTATGTTATGGACACCGAAGCTATCTGAGAAAGAAATAGGCCTTCCAAAACTCAAGTCCAACCCCCTATTAACCTTGGCATTAGCGTAGAAGGTGATAGTTGTCCCTCCCTGCATGTGACCCCAATTTTCAAAGGGGTCTCAACAAATTTAGCTTGGATGAAAGTCCTCCCTGGTTTGTTTAAATGTAGACAAACCACTACCATGAAGCCATAGATGTTTGCTCCCCAAGTTCCAATAGAAAAATCACTAAACTGGTGAAGGAGCTATGTGCTCAATTGGCTAAACAAAAAGCTTTCCAAAATGATATGTCTTATAAGGTGGACACGATAGCCCAACAAATTTCCCTACCATCACCACCATATTATCTTCCCCTATAACCCCAATCCATCGAATCTATAAGATTGAGCCAAAAAAGAGTTTTGAGTGTTATCCCACTCGCCATGATACCCTTTGATTGAGTAAGGAAAGAACTGGACCTTTCCCATGTACCTACTTCAAAGATACAGTGTTTCATCACTAATATGATCTACGAACTGAAGGAGAGGAATCAACATCTCAACTAAGAGCATACCCAAATCTACACCCAGCTTGACTAAGAAGTCTCCAACCATACCAAAACTAAATCCTGATTGCACCAAGAATCCAATGCATACTGAGAGGTAAAGGTTGCTCAAAAATAATTCTAGGACTTCCATATTGTTGAGGTTCATACGCATACAAAAACCAAGAGACAGTGTGGTGCCACTCTAGCAATCCATGCTAAAGTCTATACTTCCCTAGATGAAGCTTACGTCCAAGTTTTTCCTCCCGCATAGGTCCAACCCAAGATTCCATCACCTCGAAAACTTCAGATTCTTACTAAGCGGATGCATCTCCTGGAATATTAGAATACCAAACTCCACATGTGGATTCAAGAATTGATTCTAGAGGAGACAGAGATGCAAAAACATGTTGGAACAACTAAAGCAGTTATCTAGGATGGCCTAAATAGGTGGCAGGAATTTTCAAGGGTGGTAGACCACCGTTTCACTTTATGGAACCACTTACAAACTCCCCCATAATTAACTGTTATGAATGATAGAGTGCACACGGACAAGGTTGAGGTCACACAACAAAATAGTACCCTGGCTTCCTTACCTCCAAGAGACCATGCAGTTACGATGACAACTAATGCATCAAAGAAAAAATANAATTTAAATGTGATTTCCATAATGTTTTCATATCTCCCCACAAAACAATAGACAAGACAAAAATCGAGCTCCCCTTCTAGATTACAAAACATGACATCTTGTTGGGTGTTGAGGACTGGTACAATGATTACAATGATTACCAAGACAAGGCTTCCATTTCCATGGAATGTGAGTCTCCACTTTCAAATTAATGCAAGCACAATGCTAGTGAGTATGTTATGGACACCGAAGCTATCTGAGAAAGAAATAGGCCTTCCAAAACTCAAGTCCAACCCCCTATTAACCTTGGCATTAGCGTAGAAGGTGATAGTTGTCCCTCCCTGCATGTGACCCCAATTTTCAAAGGGGTCTCAACAAATTTAGCTTGGATGAAAGTCCTCCCTGGTTTGTTTAAATGTAGACAAACCACTACCATGAAGCCATAGATGTTTGCTCCCCAAGTTCCAATAGAAAAATCACTAAACTGGTGAAGGAGCTATGTGCTCAATTGGCTAAACAAAAAGCTTTCCAAAATGATATGTCTTATAAGGTGGACACGATAGCCCAACAAATTTCCCTACCATCACCACCATATTATCTTCCCCTATAACCCCAATCCATCGAATCTATAAGATTGAGCCAAAAAAGAGTTTTGAGTGTTATCCCACTCGCCATGATACCCTTTGATTGAGTAAGGAAAGAACTGGACCTTTCCCATGTACCTACTTCAAAGATACAGTGTTTCATCACTAATATGATCTACGAACTGAAGGAGAGGAATCAACATCTCAACTAAGAGCATACCCAAATCTACACCCAGCTTGACTAAGAAGTCTCCAACCATACCAAAACTAAATCCTGATTGCACCAAGAATCCAATGCATACTGAGAGGTAAAGGTTTCTCAAAAATAATTCTATGACTTCCATATTGTTGAGGTTCATACGCATACAAAAACCAAGAGACAGTGTGGCGCCACTCTAGCAATCCATGCTAAAGTCTATACTTCCCTAGATGAAGCTTACGTCCAAGTTTTTCCTCCCGCATAGGTCCAACCCAAGATTCCAGCACCTCGAAAAGTTCAGATTCTTACTAAGCGGATGCATCTCCTGGAATATTAGAATACCAAACTCCACATGTGGATTCAAGAATTGATTCTAGAGGAGACAGAGTTGCAAAAACATGTTGGAACAACTAAAGAAGTTATCTAGGATGGCCTCAATAGGTGGCAGGAATTTTCAAGGGTGGTAGACCACCGTTTCACTTTATGGAACCACTTACAAACTCCCCCATAATTAACTGTTATGAATGATAGAGTGCACATGGACAAGGTTGAGGTCACACAACAAAATAGTACCCTGGCTTCCTTACCTCCAAGAGACCGTGCAGTTACGATGACAACTAATGCATCAAAGAAAAAATACATCATTGCAGCTGTGGATGAGTAGCAGAGTATATCATATCTCATCACTTCTGCAGTTGATAAGGCCTTGACATTTTACACCCAACTAATATCTACCAGMCTCTTGACTATGAAAATGAATGCAAYGRASATGATACTGCCTTAGGTATCAACAACTGATGTCGATGCAGTTTTTTAGCTCACCTAGGAAATTCAAGGCACCCTTAGTGAACCTGAATGCCAATTCAAGGAGTTAGTGAAGTAAATCAAGAACACAATTCCATTTGTGGCATCAATCATTCCCTAAGGAAGTTGGCTTAAGCATAAGTTAAGTAATAGTGGTGGGGGCATGTTGGCACCCATTTTTTTGGGTAAATATCATGTGTGTGCACAAACGAAGTTATACGTGCTCATTTCAGTTTTGTGCACACTCAAGCATCTGTGTGATGGGTAACATGAGGCATGCATGCCCAATCAATTTTTGTTAGTGAATGCTAGTTTGAGTTCTTCCAATGCACATCGGTCCGAGTTCTATGATGCACACCAGAAATCAAGAAGTCAATGCATGCACGTCAGAATTAAGAAAATAATCTTCGAGAAATATTCCTGAATAATTATCGAGGGATTGGGGAGAAACAAGAAGATGATTTGGCAATGTAGTTAAGATTTCCATGAATCCAAAGAGAAAACATGGAATGCTTGCAGGTGACAAAAGCATGCAGAACTGGCTTTCAGTTGAGAAAGTGGAGAAGATATGAAAGTGTCTGAGTGCCAAAGCAGAGAAGGATATAAAAGGAAGAAATGAAAATTGAAACAAAGTTAGTTAGTTGGTGAATTGATAAGTTGGCAATTTGGATAGTTAGCTAGCTTGTTGGTTAATGGGTTATTGTTGTATGGATGCTATTGACCTCACTGTAAGCATATATTTTTTAATTTCCCTGGTTGTAAATCTAAGTCCGTCACATTTACAGAGTCTAAACAAAGTGCATGGCACGTTGCAATGTAACACTGAGGAATTGCATAAGAGAGAAATACTTTGTCATTATCAATGTGTGAACTCCTTAATATTTGTTTGTGGTGACAGAATGATGATAATAAAGATATAGTAATTCTGGTCTTATGGTTTGTTACTTGTGTGTCAATGGAATGTCTGTATTGTTGTTGATTACTTTCAATTTTTAAGTAGTTTTCAATGGATTGTTTGAATGTCCAACTAGATGAAATGTTGTCCAATTAGTCCTTCATCATCACCGACAGAAGACCAGATGGTCTCTATGATTCTCATGGCATCTTGGGTGAGACCTTATTCAGTCTCTGGCTGAGGATTGATATGTCGATTCCTTGGGGTTTTGTTGGTCAATATCTAGATGAACCCTGGGTATTAAACCCCCCACCATTAGGAAGGACGTGTGCAAGTGCGACTGAGCCAACATTTGTTTTGTTTCATCAATTAATACCATGGATTCCTATATTTTTTCACAAATAAACCAATTTCTTCTTGGGTCTTCATCTCCTTCGTACAGTGAGAGGTGGTGGAATGCAATTTTGGTAGTTATCAAGGGTTTTGGTGGTGATGGTGGAGGCATTAATGGTCTTGAATATTTTAATTATTTTACTAGTTTCTTTTACTAAATGTACAAGAGGTTACACATACTAGATGATGAAATTATAGACATAGAGGAATATTTTTGAAGATTACAAATATATGTTTTTTATTTTTTTCTATTTTCTTGTAATATAATGCATTAAATAAAGTACATGTTAAGACATCCAAACACTTGAAATACTAAATTTTAGGTTTGTTGGATTTATTAATTTAAAAAATACATAAAACAATCTTGTTTATTTGGAAAAATATCCTTCCATTGGTGATCCTTATCTCCTACATGTATACCAATTTTAATATATTGATTCCATCATGTAGGTATCCCCTACATGTATACCAATTTTTATATATTGAGTCCATCATCTAGGCACTCAAATGTTGCACCAACAAGTACATTTACATTATACTCTCCATAAAAATAAAATGTTAACTTTAGAAAAAAAATCGATATAGTTATGAATAATTTATTGTTAAGCCCTAATATTGGC
>JZKD02S1839588.1:31380-42614 GCA_000966675.3 Picea glauca
CACTCTGATACACACATCAAGTGGTATTAGAGCCGTAATTCTGCTTGTATATTTCAAGCAGAGGGAGAAGGCAAGGGAAGCCAGAGAAGGAAAGCACTCTGATACACACATCAAGTGGTATCAGAGCTTGTCTCTGTTTGTATACTTCAGACAAAGGGAGAAAGAGGAACCGGAGCACTCTGATGCACACATCAAGTGGTATCAGAGTGGGACTTCACTTGTATATTTCAGCTGAGGCGAGGTAGAAGAAGATGGAGCGCTAGAGACTCTGTGATGGTTGTTTGCAGGTAGGAAACAATCAAGAAGACAGTCAGGAGGATTGTAAGAGAAGCTGAGACACTCCGGGTGCAGAGTGACAACAACAGTTTGCTCGGGAGGCAACATAGACAACAAGATGGCTACTGAAGTCCGTAGACATGCTGGGAGGAAAAATTCAGAGCTATGGAGTCAAGAATACATAGATGAAGAGCTCATTGATATAAAGAAAGAAATAGAAAATCCTGCGTTGAAGATGCAACAAAAAGCAAAGTCGAGATGGGTATATGAATGGCCCATGAGGAAGGCAAAAACAAAATGGCCAGTCAAGGAGTTGATGGCTAGAAGACAACGTAGGCTGATAAGAGGATGATTGAGGTATGCGGAAAACTTGAATGGACCAGAAGAATAAATGGTTCAGGTATGTGAACCAGAGATTGGGGAAATTCTCGGTGAAGAGAATGAAAAGGGATTGGTCGAATATCTCAAGAACTGTCGGAAGGGCAGAGAAGAAATTCCCAATTTCTAGGTGGGAAACAAATTGAGATCACTGCGGGATCTCATAGACTGCCAGGAGGGCAGCGGAAGGTTTCCAGATTTCCAGGTGGGCAAGGGAACAGAGTTGATATTAGCTGAAGATATCATGGACTGTCATGAGGACAACCGAGGAATTTCACATTGCTAGCTGGGCAATTAAATGAGGTCGTTGCGGGATCTCAAAGACTACCAGGAGAGTAGTGGAAGCATCTCATATTGCCAGGTGTGCAGAGATGATCATTTGAGACTATCTGAAAGTCTCATGGACTCAGAGGTGAGTTGGAATCAGCCAGAAGAGCTGATAGAGAAGATGAGATTAGAGGTGAATTTAGATCAACGGGTGCAGCTGACAGAAAGGGAAGATCGAATGAGTCTTCTAATGATTGGAGGAATTGAAGTATTCCTACGAATTGCCCATGAGGAGGCATAAAACTATGTTGCAGATGCAGCAACAGTAGAAGAATAGTCGGCTGTGACTGTCAAGAAAGAAAAATTGGAGCAGACTTTAGAAGCTGCCCAAGGAGAAGGAGAGAATGAGCATTCTGAGGAATGTCTCAACATATTCAGCCAGGAAGCTGAGGGAGCTGCAGCACTGAAGCTGATAGCAAAAGAAGCAAGAGAGGATGATGAGCATTCTGAGGAATGGCTCAATACTTTCATCTAGGAAGATGAAGGGACTGCAACCTGGGAGTTTGCAAAAGAAGAAGAAGAAGAAGAAGCAGACAACTTTTTCTTTGTTGATCTGTGGGAGCAGATTGAAGCCCTGGAGAGAAGGGTGAAAGTGCAAGGCATGCACATCCAACAGGTGAGGTTGGAAACTGATGAAGAAGGTGTGGGAGATCACAGTGATCTACCCATGTGCCGAAAAATTTTGCAGCTGAGGAGACTACATGAATAGAGCCAACCATTGGAACAGCTGGACGAAGTGATCAGGGAGATCAGAGAGCTGATGATAAGGTCAGTAAGGACTTCCAGCAGGGAGAGGCTGAGTAGAAGGAAGGAAGAAGCAACAACGCAGAAGCAACAACAGTAGTAGGATGGAGTAGATGAACAACTCCAGATAGTTATTTGGGATCCAAGGGGATTTCAACAGCTAAGAAGGGAATCTCATGAGCAGGAGCTCATGAATTGATACCACTTGATGGCGTCCCCTCTGGGAACCTACCTCAGCAAGTCTCATGCCTAACCTCCCGGTCTTAAGGATTGCTCAAGTTCCCCTTTTCGAGCCAAAGTGTCTCCTTGCATCCCCAATGGAATATCTGTTAAAATCCCGATCCACAGGTCCTTCTTTCCCTGTCACAGCCTCTGCATGCACCTGTGACTTTTCCCCGATTGAAATTTTGAGTTTCGGGGTTTCATGATCCCTGATGACAAGAGTTCCTATCCTCTCAAACTCTCGATCTTCGATTTGTCGATGCACCCCTTTTTTCCTTAGCCCATCCTAGCTATACCATGGTCCATGTGACCGCCTCTCATAAGACCCCAGCCTTATATCCTTTCGGGGCTTTGGGCTTCCAAATGACGATGTGCTCCAACTTCCATTATCCCTCCAGGCTAGACCTTTGGTCCACACGACCTCCCCTTATATGACCAAAGTCATACCTCCTATCAGGGTTTCAGACTTTCCAATGTCCAAATACATATGTCCTCAGGATTCGCGATCCCTCGAATCTTGATTCTCCGTTATGCTGACAGCTGACCCCACAATGGAGCTTTCCTCCTTGTCTCCAGGATTCATGAAATGCCAAACCCCGACTTTCTTCAGATTCTTGACACGTGTCCCAGATGGATGGATGGTTCAGATCAACCCTCGGGTTTCGCCAATTACAAAAATAAAAAACACTTACCTACGCAACCTCCGGTGTCCAGATCTTCGATGTTGGATGATCATGCGACACGTGTCCTTCCCGAGATCCACGATTGTGGTTCTCTCGCGGTTTCAGGTTTCAACAGGTCTCAGAAACTTGGTCTCGAGACTCCCGATATGCCGATGGTTCTTTATTTCTGCCACCTGTCCCAACAAATGGACGGTTATGATTGTATCGGGGTTTCGCGACTTCTAATGCTCTGGAAGTCTTGTCTTAAGGATTCGTGAAATGCCGAACCCCGATGCGCCAGTTTGAATTTTCTATCGGGACTTTCCCCAATAGCTTGGATCACCGCCATGTGCCCCTAACAGATGGACGACCCTGATCCAATCTCTCTATTTCGGGACTTTTGATACCCCGATGACAGACACACCTATATCAAATCCAAACCCCGGTAGCCGATATACTGATGGGTATCTCGATCTCCGCCACGTTTCCCAACCGATGGATGGTTCAGATAGTTCTCCGGACTTTTACCATGAAAATCCCCGATCTCATGTCATCGTGACTCCCAATTTCACGAATGTCGATATCCCGATGGCCATGCCTCTCATCGGGATTTTACCTCCGCCTGCTAGAGTTTAACTCCCATGCAATTCCTATCAGATCCGATGGTTGTCGGGTATTTGGATCAAGATCCAACGGTCTAGATCTATTCTTCCTCTGTGCACTCTCCTGTTTCTCCCTAGACGTGAAAATCAAATGGTCTAGATCTCCTTCTCCCGTTGATCTGACGGTTGCTGTGCTCCCTCATGAGCTTGCACACTCCTTCTTCCCAACCTTGGAAAAATTCCAAGTTCTCAAAGGCCTCAACCTTTGTTTCGTTCTACGAGTTGTTCGACTTTAAGCCTTGCCTGCATTCTCCACAACGTTATTCCTCCTGAGCTTTTATAGACTCTGAACTCCTCCAAAGAGTTCTTCAATCTCTGCACTCCTTGCAGCCTCGATTCTGTGCACCGAAAGCACTCTCCCTCCTGAGCTTCTAAGCCCGAATCCTCAAGGGACTCTATGACTCTTACGCCTCTGTAGATTCTTCACGCACATACAATGCTTATTTGTCCTGAGATTTCCTGTAGCTTCAACCTCCACAGAAACTTGGTTCTTCTTTCCTTTCTCCCACAGAAGGAGAATTCGACGCCCTCTTGGCTGTCTTCTACTCAAGCAACCTCCTGCCAAGTCCTTTAGGGTGTTCAACAACCCTGCGAAGATTCCTTCAGTGGATTCTTCCTCTAAATTCCAGAACTCAAAGAGTTCTCTTCTCTTGTTCCTGTCTGCACAATGTCTCAATGCCCACCTAGCAGAGTGTCTTCTCCCAGAACTTCCAGCAGTTCTGTACTCTTTTGTGCACCTATGCACTTGCTCAATGCCCACTTTGCAGAGCTCTCAGAATTCTTAGTGATTCTGGCTTCTGTCTGAACTCACAGTAGAGTTCTTCCTTAGCACCCTGTGCCTATTCTCAATGCCCTCCTGGCAGAGCATCAAGAATCCTCAGTGATTCTAACTTCTTAAGAACTCACAACAAAGTTCTTCCCAATGCACCACTGTGCATATGCTTAGTGCCCACTTGGCAGAGCTTCACAGAATCCTCAGTGATTCTGTCTGCAACTGCGTTCTTCTCCACAACCCTGCCTCCAAGGTATTCAACAACCTTGAGGTCTTCTCTTGAGTTTTTGATTCCAGCTTCTGTGCCCACCTGGCACATCTATGTCTGACTCCGCAGAGTTCAAAAATGCATCCTCTGTGCATGACTATCAGAACCCGCAGCGTTCTTTCACACCCTCATGGTGTGAAGCCTCAAAGACCTCTCAAGCCTGAAACCAAAAAAACTCCTGCAAATGCAAACCTACAGTATACATATACAACATATAAAGAACACTCATGGACATTCACATAACACAGAAATACATGCAGGAAAAACTGCTTCTGTTTATATTAAAATGGAAAATGCCTGTATGTACAAGGTGTTCCTGAGCACGACCTATAACAAGGTCTCAGCTCTTCTCTTATGCTCTCTACTCGAAGATTCTCTATCTTTTTTTAACTATCAAAATGAGATACTAAAATCTCTTTTACCTAAGGGGGCTCTTCGAGCGCTTCCCTCCAGATCTCACCTACCCTATTCAATTACATTGAATGGGTTGTCTAGTCCATCATCTGGATCTAGATCTCAGCCTTACAAATCATTAAAGGCCTTCCTATCTACAGGCTGCACAAAGGCACGGCCCTATGGCTCAACAACCTAAACATTTAATTACATTCATTCAAATTTTAAATGAGGCTGCACCTCTCTTCAACACGCGATTTTCATTCACTGTCGTGGCTGGCTGGCTGGCTGGCTGGTGTGGAGAGATGCTCCTCCATCAATTACCCAAAAAGCAAAGACAAGTGCTCCTTGATCAAACTTCCTACAAAATATATTATTTATCGGAACACACCCTAAGGAACAATTCATGATGACTAGAATATGTTATATTATAGTTTACCTCTAATACCATAGGCATAGCCACTGCAGCCAAAAGGCATCCATAGCCTCAACAAGGATACCTTTTAACCCATTTAGATGCTTTTATCCCATCCACTAGTTAAAAATGCATATCTTATGAACCTTTTGTTATAACTTACTTTCTTTACTTTTATAAAGAATGAGTTGGAAGCCACTGTCAGAGAGTGACAACATCATTCACAAATATCTACAGAAATGAAAAGGTCGGCTCATGATGAGACCTCCTTTCCCCTAGTCATGTAACTGAGAACCACTACCCTGGCTTGGTGACCAGATGATGGTAATTTCATACCATAAATACCCACGATCATGATAGTTCGGCTCATAATGAGACCTCATATCTTCCAACTAACCCCTTAAATGCCATTTGTTATATGATAAAGGTTTCACTATGATTAATGTTAATCTCATTAGAGATTAGTTAATGGATGGGGAAGAAAAATTTACTCCCTTAGAGTATGGGATGGCATTAAGAGGTTTGAGATAATAAAAATAGTAGCCTCACTCCTTTCTTCCTAAAAAGGGAACCGATTAAAACATAATTGCTGAAATTATATAAATATAACATTTTGTAATTAATTTGTAATAGTCAAAAGGAAAAATAATCAATGCAGCTAGGTTTTAATATGAAAGTAAAACTTGGAAAGTGTTCCACCACGGGTAGGGTGATTCTCTTCTTGAAAATTACCTTGCAAAATATTTCTTCAAACACAAAACTTCAGGATGATGAAAGCTCAGATGACTTACTTAAACCAGAGTACCATTTATTTTTGGATTAATAAATCCTTATCCATTGATCTTAAAATTTGATAGTCATAATAGAATCAACATTTCATCTTTTAAAACCCAAAAACAACTGATTGTCACACCACAAATATTCAGAATAAAAGAATATGAAATAAGCTAAGAAATTTAGCTTTAATCAAACAAATTTGAAAACAAAATGAAATGAAAAGTAATCTAATCTAAACAATGAAAAGAGCAAAATTAAATCATAACAAGCCTTATCAATATGACTCACATCTTTTGTGAAAATGTAATGTGAAATCTTTGTGTTGTACCATAAAATAGAAGGAGTTTATATCGTAAAGGGGATAACTATATCAATTCATAAAATATAAATTGATCAATCAAATTGATTAATTGAATTGATTGTTGCGAAACCCTTTAAATGTATTTATTTCCTTTAGATGAAGAATTAGTATCAAAATTATCATCTGCTGCATAAAATGTTAAGCTAATAAGGCCTTCTATATTACAGATTATGTACATGAAAAAAATAAATGATTATTTTATTAGAGTGTGCTGTCATGATTTGTCATTTTCAAAACAAGTTAAGTCCATTCAAGAAGTCAAGACTAAAATCAATTTCAATTTTCTATCGCTCGTCTCCTTTACAACATTTCAATTTATAAAAATTGAAGAGAAATAACCATATAAACACTGCAAAGTTAAGTCGCATGTATTGATAAATTATTTTAAGATAGGACCTTTTAAAGGTAATGTTAAATGGAATATAATCAAAAGTTGAGATCTTTTTCATTAGTTTATTCAGGTTATCCCTACTTGATAGTTTTGAAAAAATGATCATATTAAAATGATATGCAATAAAGCTAAAAATAAAAATAAATTTAAAGATATGAATTGAAGGGAAACATTTAAACATGATAAACAAGGAAATAAGTAATGAAAAAGAAAATAAGAGAAGACTTCCCTGAATGACGACTTTCCTTCGTCATGAAAGTGACGCCTTGTTGCACTTATTCAAATTGACAAAGTGAAAGAAAGAAAATAAAATATAACATATTCCTAAGTCTACTCTACACTATTCTACTCTACATGAACTAAGTGAAATGTAATTTCCAATGTAACCATTGAAGTAACTCCAATCCTGCAAAGACAAAGAAATTTCCAATTAGTAAGATGGATTGAAGTATTTCATAAATAAAAATAAATACATCATACTTAGATTTACCTCTATGTTCTTCATTCATAAACAAAGTAAGTATATGCTTACCATTCTATCGAAATTTTTTAATACATGAACCCTCCATCCAATATGCAAATCTGTCATGATATGGATCACAAAAGCGTGGAATAATGTAACTAGATTCATAAAACTTGCCAAAATTATGGGGACCTGACATAACCATCGGCCAAGATGGAAATTCCCCATTTTCTTGACAATTCTCCATGTGTTCACGAATTTCTTCGCATGGAGGATATGCAAAAAACACATCCTGCTTATCCCCTAGATTTTCAATAAGAAACAAAGTAAGCATGACTTTACCATTACTTCGAATATTTTTTAGATATGAATTATGAAGCCAATATTCAATCCTATCATGAAACTTAGAATCAAAACTATCACTTTGATGATTCTGATCTACAATTGATAAACACATTGTATGAGGATTCATTATAGAAATCAAATTGTTGGTTTGAGCATTCATTTTCATGAGATGAATTGGCTCCAAATGTGCATTAGAATCATGAGAGTTTAATCTAATGAATGAATGAATATGAAGTATGCAATCTTCGATCTCCATAGTGAATGCATTGTCTTTTTCAAAAATAAATTGTGTAGAATCATCTTGCGACATATATTTTTCCCATGCGAGTGATGAATGTGAAAGAGCGTCAAATACGACTTCATAAATGTTATGTTTGAAATTAATTTCACCAAATATTGACATATAAAAAAGATTATATTGTGATGGAAAAGAGTACGATACCGTGGGAAAAATACCATGCACACCAGAATCTAAGAAGAGATCGAGATATAAAGAGTAAAATGAATTAGAAATGAGCAGGTGACATCATCATTCCACATCACATCTATTGTTTCCAGACTTCTTGGCTACGGGACTTCGGAGCTTCAGGGTTTCCATAATTTCAGAGGATTTCACATCTTCACACCCAAAAACTCTCGAACCATGAATCTCTAAATACTTCGACATCACCATTGATGACATCATCACGTCACATCACTTCAGCGTTACGGGACTTCGGGGATTTCTTCTTGCCACTCCATCATGAACCATTTCTTTTGAAGTGTCAAGTATCTGAACCTTGGGATCTGACACCATGCATCCCCTGTGACCAAAGGTTGAGATTAACTCTAGCCTTCGAGGGTTCTCTACTCAATGCTAAATGTAACACCTTTCCTCTGGAGTACCAAGTCTCTCCACTTCATGATCTCGCACCACACGTCTATTGGGGTCAAGTTATCATGGTCCTGGTCTAGTGAAATTCTTTGCCATGGTTTTAACTACTTTATGTATTCATAAAGGGCTCCACTACCCATGCTCAAGGGGAGTTCCACATGGAGAAATACTAGAAGTGGACACGTGGCCCAATATGAAGGGTGACATGTGTCACGTTCTAACTGGAATTTATATCTTCCAAAG
The DNA here is from genome assembly GCA_000966675.3 of Picea glauca. Classification (NCBI taxonomy): domain Eukaryota; kingdom Viridiplantae; phylum Streptophyta; class Pinopsida; order Pinales; family Pinaceae; genus Picea; species Picea glauca. The sequence goes on from JZKD02S1839588.1 coordinate 39,954, forward strand.
GTTCTTAACTCACTGACATGTGGCACACATCCCATGTGTCCATGTCATCCTTGGTGACGTTAGCAGGCCATGTCACTTCATGACTTCGGGCTTTAGGGCTTCAATAGATTTTACACTTGCACACTCTAATTCTCCCGAACGTCGAACTCCATAACTTTCTTACCTTCTGGGGTCCACATAGTACAATTGTCAACAATTAAGGTGGTGGAACGTGGCATGTCTAGGAAAGGTCTATGTCACCACAAGCGATGTCATCATGTTACGCCACTTCTGTTCTTCGGCTTCGGGACTTTAGGCTTCAGAAGATTATGCATTGTCACACTCCAATTCTCCTGAACATCGAACTCCGAATAAGCTGATATTCAGACACGCGTATTCTTTTATGAACGATCTAGATGAACTCTAGACTTCGATATTTTTCACTCTATCACACCTTGTTTCTCCCGAATGTCAAATTCTCGAACAAGCCAATCTATCAACATGTGCTCCTTTTGTCGAATGGTCTGGATTAACTCCGGACTTCCGGACTTCGAGAGTTTTCACTCTACCAAACCTTGTTTCTCCCAAATGTCGAATTCCTGAACAAGCCAATCTGTCGACACGTGTTTATTTTGACGACCGGTCTATATTAACTCCGGACTTCAGGACTTCAAGATTTTTCACTCTATCACACCTTATTTCTCTCGAATGCCAAATTCTGAATGATTGTGAGATCTATGGCACACAACCACCTGCACACAGATCTGATGGCTGAGATATGTTTTTCCATACGGTTCCTTACCTTCTTCTCTTGGCTTGCTCTAACAACTTTGATCTATCTTCGGCCAAAACCAACGGTAAACACCTCTCGCCGGATCTATAGTGTAGATCCCCTCCGGGACTTCATAACTTCGGGTTTCAGCCCCTTTTTTCCCAATATGATGGGTGACACATGTCATGTTCAAACTGGAATTTATATCTACCAAATATTCTTAATTCACTGACATGTGGCACACATCCCATGTGTCCATGTCATCCCTGGTGACGTCAGCAGGCGACGTCACTTCAGTCGTCATATATGGAAGTCGCGAAGTCCAAAGGACTTGGAGGTTAACTCTCATGCACCTTTTTCTAGATATGACGGCTGGAAAAGTTGTCCTTTCCCCCCACGCAGATCTTATGCCCCATTTAAAACCTTGTGGCCCAACACAACGGTTGTTGTAGATTCTTTCTTTGTTGCCATTCCATAAACTGTTATAATTCCTGATATTCATAACACAACCAAGGCATTCTCTTGGCACCCATGGGCTCTCTTAACTCATATTTTGTTTGTTTTGACAACAATTCACTCTGAAACCTTTGTTTCATTAACCACTTACACGGCCCATCCAGGCTCAATTTTGAAACCATGGGCTCTGATACCAATTTGTAACGTCCTCAACCAYCAACARTTCGAGCAACGTCACAGAGTAAACATCTTTATTCTATGATACCAATTTGTAATGTCCCCAACCATCAAGAAGCTGGGCAATGTCACAGAGTAAACATATTTCTTCTCTGATACCAATTTATAACATCCTCGACCACCCAGGTCGGTCCATGCTACTCTAGACAGATCTATTTTACATAAATATTCACATATAAAATTAATAGGAAATGAAAGAGATAATATGGAAACATACATGCAGTGAAACACATGATATTATTGCAAGAAACACGCACATGCACTTAAATATATCAATTACCCGTTAAGCACAAAAGATATACTTATCTCTTAATTGAAGTACACTAACTACATGCAGACCTTCCATGAACCTCCCATCCTTAGACCACGTTGCTCATCACTCTCAGCAGTGGGTCACCCCCGAGCTGGGACTAACCTCCACTGGGGAAGGGATTCCTAGGCTAGACGGGGATAACATGAAGTTGCACAGTACAACAAGAAGGATTTCCTCCAAGGAGCCACTTACGTCTACATCTCACAGAATTTCATTCCCGACATGCCTGTCCCACCCCAAGAGTATACACCTTCACTGTTCCACAATCGATCGGTTGCTTCACTTCCCTTTTTGGGGCTTCAGCAACAGTTTGGATCAGGAATTCTCAGAGATTTGTAGCTGCTATTGGACTCCCTGCAGGATATATCACTTCCCCAATACACTCTCTCATCTAAAGAGAGTTTCTCACATGCATGACAACCTACTTCTTCTATCCACAGGCCTGACAACCCTCTTATCCACTCCTGCGCTTGGATAACCAACAGTAGCTCTGGTGAACCCCTTTAGAATTCAACTAAGGTACATGTATGTTGTTCAATTTAGGAATGAACAGGATATGGCTCAATTTTTGTGGGTTCTAGAGGTGCGTGCATGCTTAAAGGTTTTTATAGGTTTCATAGGTTGTAGAGGTGAACAAAGGAGGGACAAAAATGGTTGTTTGCATGAATGCTCAGTCTTAGTACCTGCTTGAGTGGGGAGCATGGAAAGAATGGCGAGCCAACCCCCCCAACAATGGATTTCCCCCCATAAAATTGCATGTTCTCAGGTTGACACATGGCTCTCTTGGGAGTTCATCCCTCTCCACTTGGAGTTCATTTCATTTTTCCAGAGGGACTTCGCATATTAGGGTTTATTTCAAAACTTTATTATTTTAAGGAAATACATTATAATATTCACTTGGGTT
>JZKD02S1839588.1:109588-128828 GCA_000966675.3 Picea glauca
CTTGAGTTGGGTGAGCTCCCAGAAATGTAACTCAGGATCTCCTTGATCAAATCTATCAATGAGCCTCTGAGTGAATTTTGTATAGGACACAATCTGATTGTGGCTGAGTGTGGTGAGCCCATGATACCACCAATTGTGGGCCTTTCCATCCAATTACATAGTGGAAAAGTTGATGGCCTCCATATCTCTCATGGGGTTAAGCTGCAGGTAAGTATCCAGCTTTTGCACCCACGATTGTGCTGCATATTGGCCATACCATCAAAGTATGGAATCTCTATTTTTCCTGCCCTTCGTTCAAACTCAAAACTACCCCTATGGTTCGTCCTAGGTTGGTTTGTGAATCTGAGTTGGCAATACTGATCTAGGGACATCTGTCTTTAAACCCTCATATCCAAGATGTAGTATTCCTTGGTACTCCTTGCCAATTGTTCCACAAATTCTTCAACCTATTCCTGTTGCCCTTTCTCATCTGTGAATGTGGGCATGTACGGTCTGGGGTTAGCTCTGCTACCCGAGTGTCGGCCTAGCTTCTCACCTATAAACATGGGCATGTATGGCCTAGGATTGACCCTGCTACCCATCTAACCATTGGACGTGCCACCTCCTAGACTTCCTTTGGATCCAGCTGATTTCTCCAGGTTATATATGATCTCCTCATGGACTCCACTGGAACCACCAACCTCCTTATTCCCATACGTATAAGGGTCCTTCCCCCAATGGGTCACTTGCATCAGAAGGTCAGTTATATGAGATTGGTTCTCGTTCATCTTTTGCAGGTTCTCGTTGACCTTCTTCAAAGTTTCAGAAATTTCGACCTATCCCCTTCTGCTGGTTTCCTGGTACTCATCCAAGTGTTGGACCAATGTGCTTTCTGTGCGGTTCATGGTTTGTTGGAACTTACCAACTTCGGCTACTAAGAAAGACAAACCTTGAGGCTCATGGTCATCCCCTGACCCTTCCATTTCGACCTCTGTTTCACTACTGGTTTTCTTCCTCCTACCCATAACGATTCCATTGTACCTCTACATGCGTCGATCCCTCCACTGGTTTGGAGGACCGAAGCTATGATACCACTATAATGATCCCAAGCCAAATTTTTCACTTGGAATCACTAACTACCACTGATTTGTTGATGTGCAGGTGTTTATTGAGTTATTAAGTGCATTCATACAAGATTCATCCAACACATGAAGATCACAATACATTCAAGATATAGAAGCACAAGCACAGATCTGACCTTTTATTAAGAACAATATGGAATCAATACAATAGATAGCCGATCTGGCACAATCCTTAGATGGTCGTACAAACAATAGATATGAGCTGCTACAAAATTCTCTGCCGATACAAAATAACCTCCAAGGGTTGGATGAGAGATCAATACAAGCATATATGAATGCCAAACCTCCCAACTGAAGAATGCCATGCTCCAAGAGAAGGCTAGAACCCTCCACAATTCGGCCCTGATGGAAGAAGTCTCCAAATGAGCTCAAACTCAGACAGATGATAGATCAGGGAAGTAGGATCTCCCTCCTGAAGTCTCAAGCCCAATGTCCAATGCCAATCTCTCCAAATGCTAAATATTCTAAGGGAGTTGCGCCCTCTTGAATAACTGAAACCCTAGGCAACTCACCCTTGAAGAAATAGACCTCCAAATGATGTGAAACACTCCAAGAATGTAGATCGGCCTATAAAAACCTTGTGGGAGAAGTTTCAAATCCAGATCTTAAGTAAATCTCTCTAGATCTGAGAAATACAGAATAATGGGATGTCCTCCTAACCTCCAAATCGTCTCATATTGTAGCTGAAGATTGAGTGATGATAACTCTTCGAAGAAGCCCTCAAGATGATGATGGAGCACCTGCAAGTAAAACCCAAGTGATAGAATGCCCAACGCTCCTCCTGATTGGCTATATCGAACCCTTCTCTCAAGGATGGTGCACCCTTGCTGGAAACTCTCAAACAGTATGGCCCTGCTATCTTCTGAAGCGCTAGAAGGAGATATGCTGAGAATAGAATGGTGTGGAGGAATCTTTCATCCCGAGACCAAGCTATGGAATAAGGTGAGTGGGTATTTCACCATTGAGTCGCTCACAAGGGTTTGTACAGTGAAACCCCCAAATTGAATGCTCAAGAGCAATAACAAGCAATATATCAAATCCAAAATTAATAATGGGTGCGCCCCAGCCTCTTACTTATACTTTTTCCTTCTAATTCTTTGTTGAGTTAGGTTAACTCCCAGAGTTAACCTCTATTCTTCTGTTGAGTTGTCTTTTACTCCTTTTATCCCTTTTCTTTCTCAAGTCAACTTAAAAATATCACTGTAGCCTAGTTGACCTTCCCCCTCAGTGTGAGACTATGACCTAGTGGGGATGCCCAGGCCACTGAGTCTCCTCATCACCTCTCTAAGAGGTGGGGGACATTACACATTGATGTGTTTGTACTTGTCCATGTTCCATCTCTAGGAGTAACTCTGCACTATGTCTTAGTTATAGATGATTTATCTAGAAAACATGGTTGTATTTACTAAAGAAGAAATTTGAGGTTTTAAAAAAATCCAAAGAGTTTAAGGCTCTTGTAGAAAACCGAATAGACAAGAAAATAAAAGTGCTAAGAAATGATAATGTAGGAGAGTTCTACATGAAAGATTTTGAAAAATTCTGTAAATAGTGTAGAATAGCATGAAAAACTACAAATCGATCCACACCTCAATAAAATGGAGTTGTAGAAACGATGAACAAGATACTGATCGAAAAGGAAAGAATTATGATCAATGGTGCATGCATAGTACACAAATCCTAGGTAGAGGTAGTAGATAGTACATGTTATATGATCAAACAATCACCTATATCAACATTTGTTGATATAATTCGTCATAAGAAATCGATTTGTAAGAAACTATTTGTTCTACATCTCAAATTTTTTAGATGTGATGTGTATGTGCATGTTCTAAAGGAGAAAAGGAAGATGATGGGCAATAGAGAAAAAATAATATCTGCGTCAATTGTAAAGATGGAGTAAAAGTCTACAAATTTTGAAGTCCAATAATGAGGAATATTTTTTATAGCCATGATGTGATCTTCATAGAAGGAGAACCAGAGAACATAGAGTTCAAGATAGAGAATGGATAATTTGACTCAATGGGTGAAGATCAGCCCGATGAAGAGGAAGAAGAGGAGGAATAATAGACCCCGGTCTTAAGAAGATTTGTTTGATTAAGATGGAAAACAAAAAGGAATAGTAGACCTTATTTTTTTTCTACCTTTGTTTAACCACTATTGATGATGATCATAGAACTATTAGAGAGGCAGTTAATTTTGAGGAAGGTAAACTATGGAAGAAGGCCATGGTTGAAGAAATGTAAGCATTGGGGGAAAAAAAGGCATGACAATTAATCAAGTTGCCTGATGGAAGAAATTTTTTTAGTAGAAAATGGGTGTTCAATAAGAAATTCAATGCAAAAGGTAGAATGGAGAAGTACAAGGCTTCTTTAATAGAAAAAGGATATTCCCAAGTGGAGGGAGTTGGCTTTGATAAGATTTTATCCATTATTACGAATTTGACTTCCATTAGATTTCTATTGTTTATTGTTGGAGCATTGGTTTAGAATTAAAACAAATGGACATAAAGTTAATGTTCCTACATGTAGACCTAGAAAATTAAATCTACATAAAATAACATGAAGGATTTAGAGTGAAGGGTAAAAAGGAGCTAGTTTCCAAGATGTAAAAGTCCCTATATAACTTAAAGAAATACCAAAGAATGTGATATCAAAACTTTGATACTTCAATACTAGGACTAGGATTTACGGGAAGTGACACTAATCATTTGGTGTATTTCAAGTCGGACTTATTTTGTGCAATTTTTGCCAACGTTTTTCAACTCATTGTAATCTAATATGAGTTAAGAGATCAGGTTTATAATCTAATTTGAGTTAACAAAGAAAGGTTTTGGATACCACATAATACTTAAATGGTATTGAGAATGATCAAGTTAATACAATGAAGAAGATAGATGAGCCACACTAAATTTTTTTAGTTTTTAAGATAAATTTTTATGTATTTTTATATGTATGGCTAGTGTCATTGTTTTACTTTTTATTTTTTTAAGAATCTATATGCATTGCTTTGGAAAAGAAATTACTTTAATGGAAAAAGGAACATAAAACTAGTTTATTATTATTTATTCAACAAGTTTATTATTATTTATTAATGTAGAGCCACACATTTGGACATTGTCATTATTAATTATTAAGGCAAATCATGTAAAGAAAAATGGAAACCTTATTTGCATTTAAGGTGTAATGAATGGTTTTGTAAGACGTTGTATTAGGACATACATTGAATATGGTTAATTCCATATATTTTAAATGAAGATGGTTATTACTCTATTTATTAATGTGATGTCACACATTTGGCCATCGTAAGTATTAAGTCAAAGCCTATATAGAAACTTGGAATTAAAAAAGTTGGAATTAGAAAAGGTGGACTCGAGTTTAGCGTGCCCGCCCTTATTCATTTTAAACAGAAAAGGATGATTACAAGTTAGATTTCCCTATTGGGAAAAGGGGTGGGCATCATAAGTATTAATTCAAAGCCTGTATAGAAAGTTGGAATTAAAAAAAGTGGACTCGAGGTTAGCGTGCGCTTTTTTTCTTAATAGAGAAGGATGATTGAAAGTTAGATTTCCCATCGACAAAAGGGGTGAGTAAGATCATTGAGTGGAGAAAAACTAAGAATGGGAAGGAAATTAGTTATTTGTGTTAAAAATGAAGGAGAACATTATCTTTATCATAAAAAAATTGTGAATATAATAAAATCAGGATTTATAATTATGTTGAAGGTATATTTAGGAAGAGTGGATTTATAATTATGTCGAAGGTATATTTAGGAAGAGTTTTTGTGAAAAATCTGTTAACAAGTTGACAGGTTTTGGAAAACTACCTGTATCATTATTCTACCTGTGATGTCATTCTCGTTGTTCAGGCCTTCCTTGACACCCACAATCCCTTGGTATTTGACCCCATGTGCCTTCCTTATCCACAATCAAAACAAGGATGAAAAACGACTGCGACCAAAATTTGTTGATAAATGAAAAGGAATTTGTATATCGCTGTGGTGGAATCTTCATTTCGGCATAATTATTTGAATGTGTAAATATTGAAGAATTTAAGTTTGATCTTCCAAATAAAGGCTCGCATAATTATTTGAATGTGTAAATATTGAAGAATTTAAGTTTGATCTTCCAAATAAAGACGAGAATGAAATAATTATTTAAATGTGTAAATATCGAAGAATTTAAGTTTGATCTTCCATATATATATATATAGAGAGAGAGAGAGAGAGAGGTTGTTTCAACCATACCAATGGGTTAATCTTGAGATTTGTTCTAGTCACAATAAGACAATATAGAGGAAACTACCCCCTTACATTTTATTAAATTTTATTAGAATTTGAGAGATATCTTCTAAATGTTACATATTATATTAAGAAAATATATTTTAATAAAATTATAAAGGAAATTATTTATTTTTATTGAATTAGAAAATATTATGGAATAGACTAAATTTATTGAAATAGAGAATATTATGGAATGGCTTAGTTTAACTATTCTATATTTTGGCTTTTTTGGAGGGATATTTTTTGTTTAGTTTTGTTAGAAATCTGATAAGAAATTGTTAGATTTGCATATTTGAATGGTTAATTATCTATAATCCTAATGAAATATTTAAATTTCAAGGTTATTTTTTCCAATTATTTTTTTAAGTAATTTAAATTCAATTTGAAAAGTTTTTCTTGTAAACTTAACTAAAATTTAAATAAAATTAATATAATAAAGTTATTAAAAATAATGCATTTTAGTATTTTTCTAATTTAAGATAATTAGGAATTAATTTTGATTAACATAGACCAGGTAAATACATTAAAGTTTTTTTATAACGATAAATTAACTTTTTTCTTATATAAATAAATTCTATATTTAAGAAAAAATTCAATCATTGCTTCCGAAAGGGCTTTATAGCCTATGTAGCCTATTTAAGGGGAGATGTCGAGACTTAAAATATTAAGTGTTATGTTATAATTATAATTATAATGATAAAGTAGGCTCAAATAATAATAAGAATAATAATAATATTTATAAAAATTAAATCTCCTTAAAATATTAAGCGTTATTGATATGGATTATTTTCGGCACAAAATGACATCGGAGATATAATAAAGAAATGCACAGAGATGTCACATATATTCAATAATATAACAGAAATGTATAAGAGATGCAACCATAAACACAGATATATAGTAATACACGATTTCTATTAATGAAAGAAATGTACAGAGACTGTAAAAATACAGAGTGAAAGACTCGCTAGAATGGTGGCAGCTTATCTCTGAAAAGAGATGTGACTGCTACTTGCAATTGCAAGAAGATGATTACAATGAGGCTCTAAAGGCATTTTTACAATAAACATGAATGCCAAAAGTCCTAGACATTCAAAAACCTAACCCTAGGAGATGAAGCGCCAAAAGTCATGTGGGCCCCGTTTTGGTAAGTTAGTACATGAACTTCCTGGGGTCGTAACTTTTGCATATGATCTCTATTTTAGGTGTATGATAGCTCGTTGGAAAGGTATCGTCGAGTAGATTCCTTTTGGAGGCTCAATCATGCCTTCGATTATCATTGAGAACCTCGATCTCGAAAAACCTTCATTTGGGCCCTCAAAATGGCCCCGAAAGTTAAAAACTGCTAAAAATAGTAAATTGTCAAATTTGCCAGAAAATTATTTTGAGACAGTCGGAAAAGGTGGGTGGCCATCGATATCCACCTGGATCAATTATGTTATAATTATAATTATAAAGATAACATAGACTCAAATAATAGTAAGGATAATAATAATATTTATAAAAATAATTTGAATTTGTTTATGATTTTCCATATTTTCAATTAATAGATGACTAAAACAGTGTAGTGGCTACATAGGTAGTAATATATTAAAAATTATATTCATATTTTAAAATGAGAAAGGTACAAACTTTACAAAGCTAGAGGGGAAACAATTTTGACTTGAAAGAATTTTAAAAACATTATTTAAGAATATATATATAAATAATAGTTAGTAAATTATTAAGAATATTTTGTTTGCCATTATTCTTTACATTATTGTGCAAAGCCTTGATCACTACCCACTATCCTAAGAATCTCATTTAGAGTGTAATTCTATAGATTTTTTTAGTGAAGTTTAATTTTACTTATGGTCTTGTTCAAAATAAATACCCACTGCCCACTATCTTAAGAATCTCATTTAGAGTGTAATTCCATAGATTTTTTTTAGGGAAATTTAATTTTACCTATGGTCTTGTTCAAAATAAATACCCACTTATAAAGATGTATAGAAGTTATGGAATAATTATTTTGGTTAAATTTCTCTATATTCTAGATCATATTACAATGTAGGAACATTCAAGTTTTTAGATCATTAAAAAATATATAGATATACACATTTTACTTATAATTTGAAGAAATTGAATGACTAAAAATAAAGAATTTTTCTTTTGTAGTTGTATTGATTTTACAAATATTATCATAAGTTTATTTTAACTTTACATTATTTAAATACGAGAAAAATGAAATGAAATAATTGGATAGGGTCAAACAAATTAAAAACTTAATTTTAGTTGGATGAAGTTAAACATTTTAAATTTTATAGGAATAAATTTTAGTTAATATAGGTGTGATTAGTAGCTTTGTCAATTGTAATCTTATAATAGAGTGTTTTCTCATTATTTCCTAATATTACAATTGAGTGATTTAGGAAGTTAGAGTTCTTATTTGATCAAGATTTTGAAGATTTGGATCAATTTAGAATTGCACATCCTTCCACCATACACTAAACTTGGATCATTGTGAAACTCTACTCATACCTAAAGGTTAAATTAAACTTGGATCATTAGGAAATTGTGCTCATTCCTAAATATTATCAATAAAAGACTCAAGAAGCTTATCATTATTAAATATAATGTAATGTACATGCTACATATAAGGGTATGAAAATTATACATTATTTTCAAAAACTATTTATGTAAATTTCATATTTTAAATTACATTCAAATTTAGTATAACAACTTTGGTTATCTAATCATATAAATATATATTAATATTATTTATTAGGTTAAAATTAATTAAGTGATATTAAATAGCTTTGACAATTTCTTACTTAAAAGTCTAGAAGAGCACATGTGTTATAATTCAATCATACTTTAGAGTGTAATGGATAGGACTAATATATCACAATTTTTGTTTATCAATTTATTTTAAAAGGGTTGTCAAGCCTTCAATTTACACATATGACATTGTTAATAATTATTAACATCTAGATCAGTCCAATTCTACTAAAACTTTTCAAAAAGTGGAGTCGTCATTTTCATTTCTATTTTGTTTTTAGACTATGCATAAGTAATATTTTATTAAAGTTTCATATATTTTATAATTATTTTAGCTTTTACCTTTGGTCTACATACAACTACTACTTTAAAATATTTTGAAGCGATAGACATAAGTAGCGTTGTTGCTAATTTCACTTGTATTCATATTTTATTACTTTATCATCTAGAAATGTATGTAATATTCTTAAATCCGAGAGTCCTAGAGTGTTATGTATTTTTATATATAGTTTATACTCGAGACTTCAGGTTAACATTTAGTACATAATTCCAACACTTTACTCTGGAAATTAAATACTACATTATGTGATTTGTTTTTCATTAAACTACACAAAATTGTAGCAAAGAACAAAATATTCTTATACAAGTTCATTTCAATAGAGCTTGGAGAGTCTAGCATGTACATGTACTAGGTGCTCACTTGGAGTCCTATAAAAAAGAGTTTATTAAAAGTTCTATAGCACAAGGCCTCACTAACACTACCACCAAACATTTTTCAATAATTTTTCTCATTTTTGAATCAAAAACCTTTGCCAATGATGCATGCCCTATACCAAAGCTCACCTTATTATAAATCTAAGCAACATTACGAAACTCACTGTAAGGAATCTCCAGAGTAACCATCTCGAGTAAGCTCATGCCAAATGAATAAACATCTACATGGTGATTATAATCCTCTTCATATAATTGTGAATCCATGAATTTCAATGTACCAATGATAGTGTGCACAACATGATCATTTGCGATGATAGCGACAAAACCCAGATCCCTGAGCTTCAGAACACCAATATTACCATTCACGAATATATTGTTGCAATTTAGATCTCTATGAATTATGCAAGGGTTATGATTATGAAGATAATTCAATCCTTCGAATATCTAGCGTGTCCAATTCTTCACCTCCTTCATTGATATATGTCGATGCTTCTGGCAGCACTAGCTCAGGGTCCCCAAGTCCAGACCTCAGTAATAAAATTCACATGTATTGTGCTTGGAGGGCCCCCGTTTATTATGAACGTAAACTTAATATCTATTGCATACACTACATAAATCAATTAATCTTTTGAACATGGAGAAGAAGTTAGGTATGAGGGGAATGTTGAAATTATAGGGGTTTGTCTCTCACTAGTTCTTAAAGTGGTTTTAGTGAGTTTTATTACATATAAACACATTATTATCACTTAAATGTTAAGAAAATTGACAACTTTGTCAATAACATGGATAACGTTTAAAAATGACTTCGAGTAAGCAATGTTGAGTAAAATGCATAGTTTCACTAATAATGTGGATGACCTATCCACAACCAATTAGTATACTAAGTAATGTTGAGAAAAATAATAACTTCATGAAGAACGTTGATGTCTTTTAAAAATAATTAAGTTAATTATAATAAATAAAAACATGTGTTTAGAGACATGCACAAAAGGAAGATAGATGGTGGTTTAGGGTCTTTATGTAAGGTCTTTTCTTATGGTTAGAAGTGGGCACATTGTTTAGATGTGCATAAAGGGTTGAGTTAAAAGGTTGCAATGCCAATTGTTTTTTTTTTTTTTCTCATTAGACATAGTGGTGAACCGTTCCATGTTTCCTTTATACAAGTTAGTTGAGACACCTTGGGGGCATAAGCCCAACATCATCAAAATAGTGAACCAACTTCAAATACAATCATTTTAATTGCAATATATTTATAATCACAATTAACAACATTAAGATAAAACCTCCCTCGAAATTAAAATACAATCATTCTAATTGTAATCTATGTATAATCTCAATAAACAACATAATATAAAACCTCCCTCAAATTACTAGGAGGGGTAACTTGATATAATAAAATTAGGATTTATAATTATAAAAATCTTATAATGAGTAGGGGTAACTTCTCTTACCAAAGATAAAACATTTCACAAATTCTTAAACATCATTATAATAAGTTTCTAAAACATTTCATAATAATTTTTTAAGAAACTCAACCATAAAACAAATTTGTGAGCTCTTTATTATATACATTTCAATTGTGAGAATAAAACCTCACATAATAAATGTGGGAGAAACCAACTTAGATCCATTTTAATCCAGGTCTATCACATGCTTAAAAACATTAATGTTTTGAGGGTAAAAACTTTTTTCATGTTGTAAAAACTTCAAGAAATTTTTACACATAATTGTATATAAAAAATGATTTATTTTTACTAGATTATTATTATTATTATTATTTGGACCTATATATGCATCATCCTTACTTACTTTATAAGTTGATCTCATATTAAGATTAAAATGCTATTTTTTTCCATTAAAATGCTATTTTTTTCCACTTATATATATGATAACATTGACATTACCTACATTACTCATCTACCTCATAGTAGGCTATAAAATGTGACTCTCAATGCAATAAAATATCACCTACAAATAAACTTTTCATCCATATTAAAGAGAAAGGAGACGTTTAACTCATTTTAAGAAACAACAAATACACAAATGAACCCAATAAAATTAATGATACCCTTACATATACATAGATTATACGTAGTAATGTATTCTACAAATATCATCATTATAACTCTATGTAAAGCAATGAATGTGGTCACATGGATACATTACAAGACATTCTAGCAGGACCCCTTAATTTTAACAAGGTGAGTGGATACGCATATACAAGGATATATCAATACATTAATAGCCCCACCTAATAACAACATCCCTCATCCCAAATCATGAAGATGGACAAACTTCATTTTCGATCAAGGACACGATTAAGATATTTACAAGTGTTTCTTAATGGGACAATATGAAAAAAAATAATTCCATAGAGCAAAGGATCCTGCATGAAGTCGATATCAATATAAATGTATTGGTCTTGGACCAACACAATTAATTGCTTGCAAACGTTGTAAAGTTTAAATGGAATTGTGAGCATCACATCTCAATTTACTGGAATAAGTACAAAGTCCTATAAGACCTATCAAATTCACATAGATTCCTTCACTTATTCCTTAACTACCTTATATTTGTCTTCGCGTGAATAAAGAGATGTATCTTAATTTATTTATATACCAAAAGTGATCATCATTAAACCAAGTGTTGGATTACTGAGAGGGGCGTGAATCAATAATGATCAATTTATACAACTTTTAACAATAAGTTATATTCATTTAACTTATTCAATCATTTTTATCGGTTCATCATCAATATATTATTGCATCATAAACATTAACATTCATGAGAGGATAAGAAAAAATAGTGAATACATCCACACAATACACAATACACCAATATTTACGTGGAAATCCAATGTGGGAGAAAACCATGGAATGATTTTCTTATATGTCAAACAATTACATTCAAGGAAGCACCAACTTCCAATTCTCTAGCTCCAATGCCATGGGTTCTCTGACTACAACCAGAAGGTGGCTACAATGTAATATCCCAAGGTCGTGCCCTGGTTGTAATTATGAATGTAACATGTTTTGTACGCTGGTGAACCAAGTAGTTTTAAGATGGTAGGCTTATGTGTTTATTAGGCTGGAGAGCCTAGATGTTAAAGGCCATGAACTTGTTCTATTCATGTAAATATTCATATTATTAATATAACAACATCATTGCGTGTAGACCGACCACGAAGAAATATTTATGGGGGACTAAGATCCACTAGGTTGGGTAAGGGAAGGGGGCTAAGAGGCTAGGAGAAAGGGGATAAGCGTGAGGTCTTAACCCAAGTGAATATTATAATGTATTTCCTTAAAACAATAAAGATGGGAAATAAACCCTGATATACGAAGTCCCTCTAGAAAAAGGAAACAAACTACAAGTGGAGAGGGATGAGCTCCCAAGAGAGCCATGTGTCAACCTGAGCGCATGCAATTTTATGGGGGGAAATCCATCATTGGGGGGGTTGGCTCGCCATTCTTTCCATGCTCCCCACTCACACAGGTACTGAGACTGAGCATTCATGCAAACAACCATTTTTGTCCCTCCTTCGTTCACCTCTACAACCTATGAAACCTGTACAGACCTCTGAGCATGCATGCACCTTTAGAACCCACAGACATTGAGCCATATCCTGTTCATTCCCGAATTGAACAACATACATGTACCTTAGATGAATTCTGAAGGGGTTCACCAGAGCTATTGTTGGTTACCCAAGAGTAGGAGTGGATAAGAGGGTTGTCAGGCCTGTGGATAGAAGAAGCAGGTTGTCATGCATGTGAGAAACTCTCTCTAGGTGAGAGAGTGTATTGGGGAAGTGAGATCTCCTGCAGGGAGTCAAGTAGCAGCTACAGAGCTCTGAGAATTCCTTATCCAACCTGTTGCTGAAGCCCCGAAAAGGGAAGTGAAGCAACCGATCGACTGTAGGATAGTGAAGGTGTATACTCTTGGGCTGTGACAAGCATGTGGAGAATGAGAGTCTGTGAGATGTGGGCATAAGTGGCTCCTTGGAGGAAATCCTTCATGTTGTACTATAAAACTTCCTGTTGTCCCTACCTAGCCTAGAAATCCCTTGCCCAGTGGAGTTTAGTCCCATCTCGGGGGTGACCAACTGCTGAGAGTGATGAGTGGCATGGTCTAAGGATGAGAGGTTTGTGGAAGGTCTGCACGTAGTTGGTGTACTTCAATTAAGAGATAAGTATATTTTTTGTGCTTAATGGGTAATTGATATATTTAAGTACATGTATGTGTTTCTTGCAATAATATCATGTGTTTCGTTGCATGTATGTTTCCATATTATCTCTTTCATTTCCTGTTAAGTTTATATGTGAATATTTACGCAAAATAGATTTGTCTAGAGTAGCATGGACTGACCTGGGTGGTCGAGGATGTTACAAATTGGTATCAGAGAAGAAAGATGTTTACTCCGTGACATTGCCTGGCTTGTTGTTGGCTAGGGACGTTACAAATCAGTATCAAAGAATAAAGATGTTTACTCTATGACGTTGCCCAACCTGTTGGTGGTTGGGGACGTTACAAATTGGTATCAGAGCCCATGGTTTCAAAATTGAGCCTGGATGGGCCGTGTAAGTGGTTAATGAAACAAAGGTTTCAGAGTGAATTGTTGTCAAAACAAACAAAATATGAGTTAAGAGCACCCCTGGGTGCCAAGAGAATGCCTTGGTGGTGTTATGAATATCAGGAATTATAATAGTTTATGGAATGGCAACAGAGAAAGAATCTGCAACAACCATTGTGTTGGGCCACAAGGTTTTAATTGGGGCATAAGATCTGCATGGGGGGAAAGGACAACTTTTCCAGTAGTCATATCTGGAAAAAGGTGCATGAGAGTTAACCTCCAAGTCTTTTGGACTTCGCGAATTCCAGATATGACCACTGAAGCGACCTGGCCTACTGACATCACCAGGGATGACATGGAAACATGGTATGTGTGCCACGTGTCAGTGAGTTAAGAATCTTTGGTAGA
This sequence comes from Picea glauca, assembly GCA_000966675.3. Lineage (NCBI taxonomy): Eukaryota > Viridiplantae > Streptophyta > Pinopsida > Pinales > Pinaceae > Picea > Picea glauca. The sequence continues at coordinate 123,440 of JZKD02S1839588.1, forward strand.
TATAAATTCCAGTTAGAAAATGACACGTGTCACCAATCATATTAGGAAAAAAGGGGCTGAAACCCGAAGTTATGAAGTCCCGGAGGGGATCTACACTATAGATCCAGGGAGAAGTGTTTACTGTTGGTTTTGGCTGAAGATAGATCAAATTTATTAGAGAAATCCAAGAGAAGAAGGGAAGGAACCATATGGAAAAACATATCTTAGCCGTCAGATCTGCGCGTGGGTGGTTGTGAGCCGTAGATCTCACAATCATTCAGAATTTGGCATTTGGGAGAAATAAGGTGTGATAGAGTGAAAAATCCTAAAGTCCCGAAGTCCAGAGTTAATCCAGACTGGTCATCAAAATAAACATGTGTGGACAGATTGGCTTGTTCAGGAATTCGACATTTGGGAGAGGCAAGGTTTGGTAGAGTGAAAACTCTCGAAGTCCAGAAGTCCAGAGTTAATCTAGACCATTCATCATAAGGAGCACGTGTCAATAGATTGGCTTGTTCGAGAATTCGACATTCGGGAGAAACAAGGTGTGATAGAGTGAAAAATCTCGAAGTCCCGAAGTCCAGAGTTCATCTAGAACATTCATAAAAGGATACGCGTGTTTGAATATCAGCTTATTCGGAGTTCAGTGTTCAAGAGAATTGGAGTGTGACAGTGCATAATCTAGCGAAGCCCGAAGTCCTGAAGCCGAAGAATAGAAGTGGCGTAACATGATGACATCGCTTGTGGTGACATAGACCTTTCCTAGACATGCCACTTTCCACCACCTTAATTGTTGACAATTGTACGATGTGGACCCCGGAAGGTAAGAAAGTTTGGGATTTCGGCATTCAAGAGAATTAGAGTGTGCAAGTGTAAAATCTATTGAAGCCCTGAAGCTCGAAGTCTTGAAGTGACGTGGTCTGCTGACGTCACAAGGGATGACATGGACACATGGGATGTGTGTCACATATCAGTGAGTTAAGAACCTTTGGAAGATATAAATTCCTGTTAGAACGTGACATGTGTCACCTGTCATATTGGGCCACATGTCCGCTTCTAGTATTTCTCCATGTGGCACTCCCTTTGAGCATGGGTAGAGCAACCGCTGATGAATACATAAATTAGTTAAAACCATGGCAAATAATTTAACTAGACCGGGACCATGATAACTTGACCCTAGTAGATGCATGGTGCCATATCATGAAGTGCAGAGACTTGGTACTCCAGAGGAAAGGTGTTACATTTAGCATTGAGTAAATAACCCTCGAAGGCTAGATTTAATCTCAACCTTTGGTCACAGGGGATGCATGGTGTCAAATCCCAAGGTTCAGATACTTGACACTCCGAAAGAAATGGTTCATTATGGAGTGGGAGGAAGAAATCCCTGAAGTCCCGTAACACTGAAGTAATGTGATGTGATGATGTCATCAAGGGTGACGTCAAAGTATTCAGAGATTCGTGGTTCGAGATTTTTTGGGTGTGAAGATGTGAAATCCTCCGAAGTTATAGAACCATGAAGCTCCAAAGTCCCGTAGCCAAGAAGTCTGGAAGCAACAGATGTGACGTGGAATGATGATGTCACTTGCTCATTTCTAATTCATTTTACCCTTTATATCCCGATCTCTTCTTAGATTCCGGTGTGCATGGTATTTTTCCCATGGTATCGTACTCTTTTCCATTACAATCTAAGCTTTTTGATATGTCAATATTTGGTGAAATTAATTTCAAACATAACATTTATGAAGTCGGATTTGACGCTCTTTCACATTCATCACTCGCATGGGAAAAATATATGTCGCAAGATGATTCTACACAATTTATTTTTGAAAAAGACAATGCATTCACTATGGAGATTGAAGATTCCATACTTCATATTCATTCATTCATTAGATTAAGCTTTCATGATTCTACTGCACATTTGGAACCAATTCATCTCATGAAAATGAATGGTCAAACCAACAATTTGATTTCTATAATGAATCCTCGTACAATGTGTTTATCAATTGTAGATCGGAATCATCAAAGTGATAATTTTGATTCTGAGTTTCATGATAGGATTGAATATTGGCTTCATAATTCATATCTAAAAAATCTTCAAAGTAATGGTAAAGTCATGCTTACTTTATTTCTTATTGAAAATCTAGGGGGTAAGCACGATGTGTTTTTTGCATATCCTCCATGCGAAGAAATTCGTGAACACGTGGAGAATTGTCAAGAAAATGGGGAATTTCCATCTTGGTCGATGGTTATGTCAGGTCCCTATAATTTTGGCAAGTTTTCTGAATCTAGTTACATTATTCCATGCTTTTGTGATCCATATCATGACAGAATTGCATATTGGCTTAAGGGTTCATATATTGAAAAATTTCGACAGAATGGTAAGCATATACTTACTTTGTTTCTGAATGAAGAACATAGAGGTAAGTCTAAGCATGATGTATTTATTTTTATTTATGAAGTACTTCAATCCATCTTACTAAATGGAAATTTCTTTGTCCTTGCAGGATTGGAGTTACTTCAATGGTTACATTGGAAATTACATTTCACTTAATTCATGTAGAGTAGAATAGTGTAGGGTAGACTTAGGAATAGGTTAGATTTTATTTTCTTTCTTTTAGTTTGTCAATTTGAATAAGTGCAACAAGGCGTCACTTTCAGGATGAAGGAAAATCATCATTCAGGGAAGTCTTCTCTTATTTTCTTTTTCATTGCTTATTTCCTTGTTTATCATGTTTAAGTGTTTCCCTTCAAGTCATATCTTTAAATTTATTTTTATTTTTAGCTTTATTGCATAACATTTTAATATGATCATTATTTCAAAACTATCAAGTAAGGATAATCTGAATAAACTAATGAAAAAGATCTCAACTTTTGATTATATTCCATTTAACATTACCTTTAAAAGGTCACATCTTAAAATAATTTATCAATACATGCGACTTAACTTTGCAGTGTTTATATGGTCATTTCTCTTCAATTTTTATAAATTGAAATGTTGTAAAGGAGACGAGCGATATAAAATTGAAATTGATTTTAGTCTTGACTTCTTCAATGGATTTAACTTGTTTTGAAAATGACAAATCATGCCAGCACACTCTAATAAAATCATCATTTATTTTTTTCATGTACATAATCTGTAATATAGAAGGCCTTATTATCTTAACATTTTATGCAGCAAATGACAATTTTGATACTAATTCTTCATCTGAAGGAAATAAATACATTTAAAGGGTTTCGCTACAATCAACTCAATTAATCAATTTGATTGATCAATTTATATTTTATGAATTGATATAGTTATCCCCTTTACGATATAAATTCCTTCTATTTTATGGTACAACAAAAAGATTTCACATTACATTTTCACATAAAATGTGAGTCATATTGACAAGGCTTGTTCTGATTTAATTTTGTTCTTTTCATTGTTTAGATTAGATTACTTTTCATTTCATTTTGTCTTCAAATTTGTTTGATTAAAGCTAAATTTCTTAGCTTATTTCATATTCTTTTATTCTGAATATTTGTGGTGTGACAATCAGTTGTTTTTGGGTTTTAAAAGATGAAATGTTGATTCTATTATGACTATCAAATTTTAAGATCAATGGATAAGGATTTATTAATCCAAAAATAAATGGCACTCTGGTTTAAGTAAGTCATCTGATCTTTCATCATCCTGAAGTTTTGTGTTTGAAGAAATCTTTTGCAAGGTAATTTTCAAGAAGAGAATCACCCTACCCGTGGTGGAACACTTTCCAAGTTTTACTTTCATATTAAAACCTAGTTGCATTGATTATTTTTTCTTTTGACTATTACAAATTAAGTACAAAATGCTATATTTATATAATTTCTGCAATTATGTTTTAATCGGTTCCCTCTTTAGGAAGAAAGGAGTGAGGCTTCTATTTTTATTATCTCAAACCTCTTAATGCCATCCCATACTCTTAGGGAGTAAATTTTTCGTCCCCATCCATCAACTAATCTCTAATGAGATTAACATTAATCATAGTTCAACCTTTTTCATATAACAAATGGCATTTAAGGGGTTAGTTGGAAGATATGAGGTCTCATTATGAGCCGAACTATCATGATTGTGGGTATTTATGGTATGAAATTACCATCATCTGGTCACCAAGCCAGGGTAGTGGTTCTCGGTTACATGACTAGGGGAAATGAGGTCTCATCACGAGCCGACCTTTTCATTTCTGTAGACATTTGTGAATGATGTTGTCGCTCTCTGACAGTGGCTTCCAACTCATTCTTTATAAAAGTAAAGAAAGTAAGTTATAACAAAAGGTTTATAAGCTATGCATCTTTAACTAGTGGATGGGATAAAAGCATATAAATGGGTTAAAAGGTATCCTTATTGAGGCTATGGACGCGTGCTGGCTGCAGTGGCTATGCCTATGGTCTTAGAGGTAAACTATAATATAACATCTTCTAGTCATCATGAATTGTTCCTTAGGTTGTGTTCTGATAAATAATATATTTTGTAGGAAGTTTGATCAAGGAGTACTTGTCTTTTCTTTTTGGGTAATAGTTAAAAAGGTTATCTTTTAAAAATCAATTGTAGCTAGTTAAAACTATAAAAGGTTGACCTGTTAATGTGGTACACATGCTTCAAGACAAACTCTATTTTTTTCAAAATTCTTATCTTTTGTCTTCTCGTACATGTATATATTTTATTATCTAGCTAGAGATAACTTCTTCATCTAGTAAGTCGCTATTTGTTGGCCCCCAACAACCCCCTTCAATTTCTTAAATCAAAATATAGGGTCCCTCGAAATTTTACTTGGATTCTTCGTTTGTTTCCCTTTGAATTGAATGGATTGGTATTGGTTTGCCTTGTTTCAAGATTGGTTTGAGTTTATATTCTTTTCTTTTGTTTGGTTTGAATTTCATGAAATTTAAATGCCATTTTGTTTTGCTTTCTACGGAGTTTTGATGTTGATGGATGAGCTTCATAATTTGAGAGTTTTTACCACGACACATCTTTTCTACGACTTCTGTTCACATTTGATCAAATTTGAATGAGGGAGAGACATTTACATTATGATTATATTTTCATCTTTTTCTCATTAGCAATCATTTTCACAAAATCATTTGGAGGGTTTAATTAATTAAATTCTTTTGTCATTTTGCATCCCATTTGAAAAAAAAAAAAGAATTATCTATCATTTGTTTGATTTTTTGGAAACCCCAAAATAATATTTTTTCTCCTCTCCGTCAACTTGAGTCATGGAAGAAACCATTTTGCAAAAAAAAGATACTATTAAAAAAAACGTCAAATCAAAATTTAAGGAAAAAATGTGGTGTGATAGTTAGAGGAAAAAAGAAAATTAAGGTATTATAAAGATGTAATCAACCCTAATCTAGAAGATCAAAATTATCTATCTGTTTTTCCAAGTGTAAA
>JZKD02S1839588.1:137971-148190 GCA_000966675.3 Picea glauca
AAAAAAACATTAAAAAAATTAAAAAATTAAATTTTTTTCATAATAGAAAAAACTGGGTTGATAATATTTTTTTCTACTTATTTTTTTAAATCTAAAGAATGTTTAGAATATAGCATGCTCAGATCACCTTCCTTGGGTGTCCGGCACATTTATTAAAAAAATAATTTTCTCTTCAGTGGAATTTTCCAATTAAAATTCTAATTGGACTCTATCAACAAATAAACCAAATGCGGAATTAACAATGGCTACTAATATTCCAAGAGGAAAATCCAAATAAAATTTTGACTAATAATTGCATTTCAAAACCAAGCGACATGTAATTAAGTCTTACAATTTATATTTTCAAAACCAATCCATGTGTAATTAAGTCTTAAAATTTAATTATTTAATAACAGATGCACGACGTGAATAACGGATTAATTTTCTCAATTTATTCGATCTACCATAACTAATTTGTTTAAATGGCAATGTAGATCTACCATAACTAGTTTGTTTAAATGGCAATGTACAATTTAGCCATATTTAGCCATGTATTTGTAAGCAAAAATGAATTTGTAAGTAAATAAACAAGTTGGGCATTGCATAATTCAAGGAGGAAGGAGGGCAAACTGACAACAGTAATGTAATTCATACATAAACCGATAAAAACGGAATATAATTCATACATAAACGGATAAAAACGGAATACAAGATAGAACATAAGAAGTAGGGCTTTAAAATTTTTAATTCTTTCATTATTTTTTGAGAGAGAGTTAAATACACAAAAAAATTTAATAATAGAAAATTAATAACTTAGACTTTTCTACAAATCTCTAAACTTGTAATTCTTTAAAAATAGTTAACAACTCGAAAGTGTTTTTATAGGCTTACAAAATTCATAACATTATAGCGCGCTAGTCTAAGTCTCAGCTAGGCTTATAATACTTGAAATCAACTAAAAAAAATGTTTTACCTTCTTTACTTTATGTTGGTATAACTTGTACTCTATATGCTTTACAAGCTTTTTCTTCTTTTTTCTCCAAAATATATATTTTACATAACTTTTCTTCTTCTTTAGCGTTAGTGTTTGTACTTCATCTATTTCTGATTTAACATTTACTTTGATGGTTCCCTTTTTATCCGGTTCTTCTTCTACTATAGTTATAACAATTTTTTCATAACCACTTTCATTTCTATCATACTTGGGATTTACAACCATCTCCTCAAAAAATACTAATTCAACATTCACTATAACTTCATTCATGTCTTCAACAACTTCCATTACTAGATTCTCCTCTCATTTTGTTATTGCTCCAAAGGTGCACTCTCCATGTCTTGTTTATCTTCTCCTACTTCAATAGTCTCTTTATCAAAATATACAACACTCTTTGGATCATCTTGATGTTGATCGGTGTTTTCCCCCCTTTCAATGTATGCTATATCTAGAATATCACAAGCTTCTTTGGACCTAGTTGTTGCTGCAATTTTGGGAAGAATGCTTTCATCTAGAAGCCTTGTTAAATTAGAAACAATGCTACTCTATCATCCTTCTTATTTGCTATGAGCTGATATTTCTGATCTCGAGTGATAGTCTAGTAGGCTACCTGATTTGACACTTCTTCAAACCCATTCAACACAATATCCCATAAATCTCGTTCTCATCTTAATAGCCAAAAATTCATAATTTTTTCCAAAGAAACTAAGAGGTAGCGGTAAATAAGAATCACTCCACAAATCCATATTAATAACGCAAATTCACTACAAACAATTTTCTATAAAAACCCAGATCTTTGGTTATGCAAGAGTGTTCCTTGAAACTATTTAAAAAAAAAGAAAATTCCCTTTTATTATGAACCTAAGTCAACAATATATATTAACGTCCTTCTTTACACAAAATATATCTTTTATGGCAAAATATCCTATCTCCCTTTAACAGAACATCATATTTTTTAAAATATAAAAATAGATGTTATAAATTCGATTTTTAATTAAAAAAAAACAAACTAATAACTGTATGCGTTCTTTATGGAAATATTCAAGGTATTTATGACAAAATGTATGATGCCTTTTTAACATATATTTTCCATATTTTATTTACCAGATTTCTTTTTTACCAAAACTCTTGGCAGTCGCTAGGGTTTGGAAAGTATTCGCTCTCTCCCTGTTCCAGCGAAAGGTGGTGGCTTTGGCGGTTCTTAGCTAATGAAAAAACAGGAATGCCTCTCGGCGGCTCTCCAGCAAACAATGGCGACTTTGAAACCCTCGAATCACGATTTCCAACGATATTCTATCTAACTGCAGACTCCAGTCGATTTTTATGTAGACTGCGGCCTCTTTTGTGGCTCTACAAACTTCCTCTCTAACCATACGCTTTGATACAAATTTGAAGGAGGAAAATGAAAATTCAGAACAACTCAGCAATTTATACATAAAGTCACAAAAACGGAATACAATACAGAAAGGTTATAAATTTTTTAATTTTTTCATTATTAAAAAGTTTAAATTTTTTAATTTTTTCATTATTAAAAAGTTAAATTTAAAGAGAATATATGGTGCAATAAAGAATTAGTGGATGAAAGAAAATTAAGATATTATAATTTTGAAGATGAAAAATAATATTGAAAAGAAAATCAATATTGTTAAAATTAGAATTAATTTTTAACAGCGAGATAGTGAGACTGGGGATTGAATAATCCCCCAAAATACCGTGACATGAAAGAGTATGTCATCTTTACAAAACCAAAAAGGTTGAAGATGAAAATCAATTTATCTTGAATTGCACTGATCTCATTTTCAAAATATCTTTCACATATAATGATCAAAACTATAGTGATAGTGGAAGGTTTTTCTAATGCTTTTTGAAAATCCAAATAACATTATAAAGAAATCTAAGTAATCTCTTACCTTTTTTAAGGTTCAATAGACCAATTTTTGTCTTAGAGTTAACCACCATCATCTTCATCAATTAACATAAATTTACTTACATAAATAGTAAATATATTTTTCATTTAAAATAAACATTCATTACAAAATTCACATAAATGTTAAAGATTTTATGAAACTAAATAAAAACAATAAATTAAATAAATATGAATATACAACAATAAAAACACATTTTTAAAATCCCATAGCTCAATGAGTCACCCATCCTCAACCAAACACTCTTTAACTCAACTAAAGCATAAGACCCAACCCAAACCAGATCTTCAATGCTTAGAAACACTTATTTTCTAATTTTGTAAATGCATAGCATGTATAAATGATAAACCAATGTATATGAGACCAAAAATTGGTAAATATCACACAATACAAATAGATAGACAACTCTAAAAACCTTCTCCATAAGGTGTAGAACATTTGATTATTTACACACTCAATGTCACTCTAATTCATTTCTTATTTCGTGTACTTTTCTCTCCATCTCAAACACATGTTGCAAGAGATGCGCCAACCGAGTAAATCGTGTTGCAAGAGATGTGCCATCAGAGTAAATGTATTTAACAACCTTGTATATAAAGTTAACTTCTTAAAAGTCATTTAAGACGTCATAAATAAATATATATGTTTACAAAATAATTTCTACATCTAAGAATGTTCTCACGCCTCATTGAAATGCTCGAAACGCACACAATGAAAGCCCATGCAAGTATCATATTAGTGTTAACATTCCAACCACTAGTAACGAGTTAATATGCAACAGAAAACAAATCAAACATTTGACACGATGATTTACGTGGTTCACTTAAGATTTGGGCTCCATCCACCAAGCGAAGGCATCGGTTGTATTATTATTTAGATCAAGGAGATTTACAGTAGCTACACTCATACATCTCTCTCACTCGCAGCTACACTCATACATCTTTCTCACTCTTTGAGCCTCTACAGACATACACGAATTTATATTAATCTACACATGAAACTGATTTATTTAACACAGTCATATCCAAATCTAACTTAGTCTCATTAGTCACAACAAATACTGAATTATAGGATCTAAAATCCTAATCCTCGGAATTTGTTGTCACCAAAATTCCAACAATCTCCACCTTGACAACAATTAACCTGATTTCCTTCCTTTTGTTCATCACCTTTTCTGCAAGCCAAGAGAAGCCAAGCACCATCGTGGCTTCTCTAAAAGTACTAGTTTTGTGAACATGTCTACGCAGTTCTCTTTTGTATGCACTTTCTCAAGAGAGACTCTACGTTCATCGATGACTTGTGTTACAAAATGGTACTTGATAGGTATATGTTTTGTTTTATTGTGGTAGGATGGATTCTTAGCCAAGTGAATAGCACTTTGACTATCACAAAGTAACTTTACTTTGTCCTATATCCTTCCAAACTCACCAAACTAACCTTTCAATCAAACTGCCTCTTTGCAAGCATGTGAATCAGCAATGTATTTTGCTTCTGTAGTGGATAAAGAAATAATGATCTGTAGATTTGAAATCTAACTAATAGCTTCACCTGCAAGAGTAAAGACATATCCTAAAGTTGACCTCATTTTTTCCAAATCACCTGCAAAATCAGAATCAACATATCCACAAACTAACTCACGACCACCATTATAGGTGATACAGTAATCACTTGTGCCCCTCAGATACCGAAGCACCCATTTCACTGCTACCCAATGCTCTTTACCTGGATTTTCCATATATCTACTGACAACCCCAACTGCATGTGAAATGTCTAGTCGTGTACTAACCATCGCATACATTAAACTTCCTAGTGCATTAGCATAAGGTATTCAAGACATATGTTCATTTTCTTCTTTTGTACTAGGACATAAACTTGAAGAAAGCTTAAAATGGGAAGCTAAAGGTACATAAATTGGTTTCACACTGTTCATACCAAACCTCAAAAGTATTTTCTCGAAATACTTCTATTCTTACAACCAAAGCTTACGATTCCTCTTGTCTCTGAATATCTCCATGCCCAAAATATGTTTTGTTACTCCTAGATCTTTCATATCAAACATTCTAGCCATTTGAGCCTTTAACATGTTGATCTCAGTTATGCTTTGGCTTGCTAAAATCATATCGTCAACATACAATACTAAGATAATGAATATGCCATTATTTAATTTCTTAAAGTAAAAACAATGATCATACTCACTCCTTGTATAATATGGCTCATCATGAAAGAGTCAAATTTCTTGTACCATTGTCTAGGGGGCTGCCTCAGACCATACAATTATTTCTTGAGTCTGCAAACAAATTTATTGTTGTGATTATGAACGAACCCTTCAGGTTGTTCCATATAGATCTCCTCATCAAAATATCCATGTAAGAAAGAAGTCTTAACATCTAGCTACACCAACTCCAAATCAAGTAAATCAATCAATGCTAACACACTTCAAATTGAAACAATCTGAACAACTGATGAAAAAATCTCATGAAATTCAATACCTTTTTTCTGAGAATATCCTTTAGCAACCAGTCTTGCTTTGTACCTTTCCACCTTATCATCAACACCCTTCTTCAGCTTGTAGACCCACTTGCAACCTACAATTTTCTTGTCTCTTGGAAGTTCTACTAGGTCCAATGTGGCATTCCTCTATAATGCCTTCATTTCTTCTTTCCATTTATCACTGTTAGAACCCTTCACAGCTTCCTGATAGCAGGAAGGTTCATCATCATTAGTACTTAAATAAAATGACGAAACAAAATCATCATACCTTCTTGGAGGATTTATGACCCGCATAGACCTCATTAGGGAAGTTTGTGGCTCATCCACATTATGTTGATTGTTATCATCAACCATGTCTTCCTCTGCAGAAAAATCTTCATGATCATCTCCAGAAACTTGTTCATGTTCACTTTCATATGTATTTGAATTGGCTTCAAACTGAATCTGTTGATACTTAGGTACTTCTTGTTTCATTTGAACATCTACATCTGATTTGACGAGAGATGATTCATCAAATATTACATCTCTATTAATGGTGATCTTGTGGGTAGTAGGATCCCACAACCTATACCCCTTAATACCATCACCATATCCAACAAAGATAAGCCTTTTTTTATTTTGTATCTAGTTTAGAACGTTGATGTTTCGGAATTAGAGCATAGGCTTCACAACCAAAAACTTGAAGATTAGAATAATTACAAGGGTGACCTTTCCATACCTATTCAGGAATCTTGCATTCTATTGATGTTGATGGTGATCGATTCAACAAATAACAAGTTGTAGTTACTGCTTCTTCCCACAGTTCTTGTTGCAAGTTGGTGTTACTTAGCATACTCCTTGCTCTTTCTACAAGAGTCTTGTTCATGCGTTCACCAACTCCATTCTGCCGAGGAGTATAGATAGTGGTTTTATGCCTAACAATCTCAAACTCTTTGCAGTAGTTTTCAAATTCCATTGACATAAATTTACCACCATTACTAGTTCTTAAACATTTAATGGATCTACTAGTGCTCTTTTCCACTAAATCTCTAAACTGCTTGAAAACAGTAAATACATCGGCCTTTCCTTTCAACATATAGACCCAAACCTTTCTAGATAAATAATCTATAAAAGTTACAAAATATGATGATCCTCCATATGAAATAGTAGGGGATGGTTCTGAAACATCAAAATGGATATATTCAAGGATTCCTTCACTGGTGTGTCTTCCGGTTTTAAATCTCTGCCTATTATGTTTTCCATAAATACGTTGCTTCCAGAAATCTAACTTTAAAGACTTTAGACTAGGAAGTAACTTGCGATCAAATAATACCTTCAATCCGTGTTTGCTCATATGGCCCAACCATTGATGCCACAGTCGAACATAATCATTATCGTTCTCAAATACCAATGTCGCATGATCTGGCTCAGTTCCTCCTTTCTAACAGAAACAGGTTACCAACCTTCTTCGCTTTCATAACCAGTAGGATTCCTTTGTAGACCTTCATAACTCCACCTTGAACAATACTCTTATATCCTCCAGTGTCTAAGACTCCCAAATAAATTAGGTTCTTCCTAAGCTCAGGTACATGTCTCACATCAGTTAGTATTTTAACAGTTCCATCAAACATCTTAATTCGAATGCTACCAATTCCCACAACTTTACACGAGATATCATTTCCCATGTAAACTATTCCATCATCTATAGACAGGTAAGTAACAAACCAGTGTCTATGAAGACACATGTGATTTGAAGCACCAGAATCTAATAACCACTGTTGATCATGATGTGAATGAATACTAATTGATAAAACTTCATCAGTAATGCCTCAACCTATTGTTGAACCTATTTCAGTTGCGTTCACTTCCTTCATTTCTTTTGGAGGGTCGTCTTGGGAGGCTTGTTGTCACTTCCAACAGTTCTTCTTCAGGTGTCCCGATTTTCCACAAAACCAACACTTAAGCTTGCTCTTTTTCCCCTTCGACTTTGACCGAGAGAAATCCCTCCGACCCTGTCCTCTTTCTTTAGGTTTGGCTCTGACCATCATTGCCTCAGATGTAGAGGTTTATGAATTGGTTTTCTTCCTTGTTTCCTCAGACATCAGTGCTCAATCAATAACATCAAAATCAATACTTTTTGTTGTGTTTAAACTAATAGAGGTAACAAAGTGATCCCATGATGCCGGAAAAGAACACAATAATGTAATTTCCTTGTCTTCAGAATCGAATTTTACTCCCATGCTAGTCAAATGAACTAAGAGGGTATTAAAAGTATTTAAATGATCAGTTATTTTCATACCTTCCTTCATGCACAAACTATACAATTGCCTTTTCAGGAAGATCTTGTTCATCAAGGATTTCGTCATATACAGTATTTCCAGCTTCATCCACAAACCGACTGTTGTCTTCTCTGCAACAATGTTGAACAAAACATCATTGGCCAAACACAAGCGTATGACACTCAGTTCTCTTGCATCGATCTCATCCCAGTCTTCATATTTTATGGCCATGGGTTGCTTTGATTTTCCCAAAAGTGCCTTCACCATGCCTTGTTGCACGAGAAGATCGTGCATCTTAACCTTCCAGATCTCAAAATTATTCTTTCCATTGAACTTCTCAATTTCGAATTTGGCACTCCGAGTCTTTCCCATTTTAGTCTTCTTTATTTTTCTTGGCCTCTGTTGTCTCAATATCTGTTGTCTCAATATCCAAATAAAGCAATAAAACATGATATTAGGGGTTGAATCATGGATATTAGGGTTAAATGCTTGGACGTCCTTAGACAATGGGAACCATATTCAATTTTCAATTTATGTCTTACAGTCAATATTCTTTCACAATAAATGATGCGTGAAGCATAAACTAAAGCAAACGCCCCTACCCACTACAACCTTATTAAGAATCTATTACAACGATTAAAACAATAGAAGAGGGGCAAGCACTATTTCACTCACTAGATACCCGTGAGACTAAGTGACTCTGAATGATTGTACCCAGAGCGCGAGAGGTGGCAGACAGATTCGACAGGGTGCAACCAACATAGGAGGTGGAAAAACGTTTCAACAATGCTCCCCTTATGATGACAACCCAACGCTGAATTCAAATTTGAAAGAAAACACAAGTGTTGGCTCAATCAATGCTCCCTCACTCCTTGACACCCAACGCTAACTTGAAAACCAATGCTCCCTCCAGTCCTCATTTCCTCATTTTATGCGTAGAGATTCATCTCCTCCTCCATGGTTTTGGCACTGTGGATGGCTTTGATACCATTTGTTAACATTCTAGCCACCATTAGCGAGCTAATATGCAGTGGATTAATACAAAAAATAGATCAAACATTTGAAACGAGGATTTACGTGGTTCACCCGAGATTTGGGCTATGTCCAGCAAGTGAAGTCATCAGTTGTATTATTATTCAGATCAAGGAGATTTACAGCAGCTACACTCATACATCTCTCTCACTCCGTCAGCCTCTACAGGCATACATGAATTTATATTAATCTACACATGAAACTGATTTATTTAATGCAGTCATATCCAAATCTAACTTAGTCTCATTAGTTACAACAAATACTGAATTATAGGATCTAAAATCCTAATCTTGGGAATTCGTTGTCACCAAAATTCCAACAATTAGTACATAAAACTCTAATATTTAAAAATTAATGAGAAACATAATGTATTTTAGTGTAGACAACAATGAAACAAGGGTGATGAAATACAAACTTTACAAATTTCAAGGTAATATGGTCAAACGTTCTAAGACTTGATATAGGAAAATCATTTATCAACTTATTAGTTTTTAATAAACTAAACAACTAAGTTTTTGAGTTAAAAATGTTCAAGGGTCCTACTAAGGAGTTGATGGTTGATAAAGTGGTTTAATAAACTAAAAAACTAAGTTTTTGAGTTAAAAATGTTCAAGGGTCATACTAAGAAGTTGATGGTTGATAAAGTGGCAAAGAGGTGTAGAGGAGTGTGCTCACTCAAAAAATGCATACATGTTCCTTTTTATATGGATATGAGTTCCTGCAAACTACAACACACAATTGCAACTAGATTACTAGGTCATGATTCCAATGCACATGTGTATTCCTAGTGCCTGCATTCTACTAAGTATAAAAAAATAAACACAATCATATTTACGTTCAGAGGTGATTTCTACAACCGAGTATGAGGGAGATGTGTAATTTCATGGAGTTGACATGTGGAAAAAAATATATTAATAAAAAAAAAACATTCAATGTTAGCCATAAATAAAATATTTCAATGTCCACCTTAAGTAAAATATTGCAATATCAACTTTATATCTGTGTGTGTGTGTGTGTGTGTGTGTGTGTGTGTGTGTGTGTGCATGAGGCTTTCTGTAGAATCCCACTGAATAGGTGGCCAAGTGGCACATTATGTGTGCAGGGAGGTCCCCATAATGGATGGCTACTCGCCCTTAGTCAACTATTTGGAAGATACTATGTTAGAGACTGATATTTTCTCCACTTCATCTATTCTTGGTGCTCTTGCTTCAAGTGACCTCACCAAGGTATCTTATGCCAAGGTGAACAACACCTTTATTCATTTTCATGTTCCATGTCAGCATACTGACATTATTGATTCGATATTGACATATGTGGGATCATATTGTCCAACAATAGTACAAAAAGTATGTTAAGAACCAAACATCAATATAGCATGGAAAAACCTCAGGAAAAGTACTCAACGCCTTGAAACTGAGATAATTTTAGATAATAAGCCTCTTCGAGGGGGAAACCTCATTTTACCCCACTTAAATGTTCAAGTACAAGATGATTCAAAATGAAAATGTCTCCTTGGCATATATAGGAGACTAGGAGGTATA
>JZKD02S1839588.1:148200-193086 GCA_000966675.3 Picea glauca
AAATGTCTCCTTGGTATATATAGGAGACTAGGAGGTATAATTACAAATAATGGCCTAAAGCTGACATAATTAAAATAACATTACTAATCTAAATTACAACTAATGGCCTAAATACAACATAAATAAAATAGCATTACTAATCTAATATGCCCGAATTAAGGGGTAATGAGCCAATAATAGGGCTTAACAAAGTAACTCCCAAGAGTAGGCAAGGTTTAATGATCGAGGGGTCTCCCATAAATAGCGACATTAAGGATTTTTCTTGTGAATCTCATCTGATTTATTTTGTTCCTATGTTTTCAGGATAAGAGACGAAGTCAAGTGGAGATGGGGTGCAAGGATTCGTTGATAAAAAACTTTCTTTATATGATCTCTAGGGTTGTCGATATGATTTGGGTCCTACACCTCCACGGAAGCACAAAATAGCGGTGAGATGTTTTGGGATTTCCATAGCATTTTTGGTGGGTAAGGATATCAAAGTTAACCAAACACCTGATCTTAAGGGTTGTTCTTTGGTTGGCAAGTTTTGTGGTTAGTTTGTTTTAGTAAGTTCTATTTCTTAGTGTATGGATTTGTTCTGGAGGCCTCAGCCGAGGTATGTTCTAGTTTTTCATTTGTTATCCCGTGGGTGGTTGGGTTTTTTTTTTAGTAGAAAATAGGATGCCTAGATGATTTTGGTTGAAGTATAGTATTTTAATTGACATATGTTGTGCGTAAAATTATGAAACCCTCTTTTCTATTCCAAGGAAGAGGTATTTTCCAGCTTACCAACATGGGACAAGTTTTCTAACTTTCCGTTGGAATTATGGAAGAATAATGGTTTACAGGATATTAGGGAGGAATTGGGTACTTTTAATACATACAATAAAAGTTATAAATCTATTCTTCATTGTTCTCTGGCACAATTATTGGTGGATTTATATCCAAGGAAGGGGTTATGTGAATATTTGAATCTAGTGTGGGGTGATAGGACGTTTGATCTAGGTGGATATTGGTGGCCACTCACCTATTCCAAATGGCTCCTCTTGATAGTTTTTAGTTCAACATGTTCTTATGTAATTCTCTGTAATTGTGGGTTCTACACTCTGGGGTTGTCTGAAGCCGTACACATCTTCCAGGTGGATATTGGTGGCCTCCCACCTAATCCAACTGGCTTATTTTGGAATTTTTCATGTCAGTACATCTTTTTGTACTTCCAGGGCCATTTTGGGGCCCTAAACAATGTTTTTTTGGATTTCCATAGTCAAACTATAGATGGAGTCAGATTTTGATGGCATAATATGTAGTTCTCAAAAATACATTTCTAACGGGTTATCACACGCTTAAAACGGAGGTTGTATGGAAAAGTTACGACCCTATAAAGTTGAGGTACCAACTTACCCATCCGGACCCACATAACGTTTTGTGTTTCATCTCCTGTGATTAGGCTTTTGGATGTATAGGGTTTTGGAATTCATGAGTAATGTTAAAAAGTCCTCTGGAGCCTCATTGTAATCATTCTGCTCAGATGGATGTGCATAGCAGCCACATCTCTTCTCAGAGATAGCTACCACCATTCGAGCAAGTTGTTTGTAGTTCTACAATTTTACAGTTTCATCCTATTTTATTTATTCAATAGAAGTTATTATTCACTGTTGTAGAAATATTTTCCTCACCCCATGCAAGTTGCTCAGAAGGCCTTCTCCATTTCCCTATGCAGACTTGAAGTCCCATTTTTGCAATTTCCAGAGCTAAAAATTGTATTTTTCCACATATATGCGCCCTAACAACTATACAACATGCATATACATAGGTTGCACCATTACAACCCGTGTACATTAGGTTTTGTGCCAAAAATTAAAAAAATGATGTCAGGTTTCCATGTCCTGTCATGAGATCCGTGATCCTTGACATTCCATATACTGGAAACACTTCGAATCGACCTTTCAGTTCCATTTGAAGGCTATAAATGGGCCATATCCAAGCTGTGGAAAGGAGAGAAGAATTCAACTTTGAGAGAAAAGTTACTCTGGAGAAATTATTCACTTCATATTGAGTCTGCATCCCTTTGTCCTTTTAAGTCTGAACACATTGTTTAGTCCCCAAGATCTTCCCTCTTTGATGTATAACTGCATTTTATCTCTTGTATGAGCTTGGCTTTGGTGGAGGATTGAAGTGGTGGAGGCCTGGCTGAAAGGGACTTAATTTCTCGGTTCCGAGACATGATGACACAAAAGTTTGTCATTCATATACTTTTGTTGATCATATTTTAATAGAAATACTATTTTCTCGTCCAATTAATGTCTTGCAAATATTTGAATTCTCATTCCATGGGCATATTTGTTATGAATATTGATGGATTAATCTATTATATGTGATAACTATGTATATTATTACCATATTCTTGTGTATATTGGTTGTTGATGACAAGTTGAGGGTGTATATCTTTGAGTCGAGTGCTCAACGATGGTATTCTTCGAACATCCAAATGATGTAGGATCTTTTTCTTGTCTTGTTATCATCTTTGTTTATATAACATACTTGAGATTAGAGTTGACTTCTACAGTCATTTATGTCTGTTGTTGTTCACCCCATGCCATAGAGAGATTTTCCTCGTAACAAAATTGGCGACCATACTGGGGAAGAATCTTATTTTCAGGGTTTGTAGTGTTTTTCTCCTTTAATTGCTCTCGATTAGCTTGAGTTTTCTTGTCATTTGATTACTTGACAGATTAATTTCATTTTGAATCTAATTTTCTTGTCCTACTCCTTAACCCGGAAGTGTTTCAATACATATATGCATTTTTTACCTTGACATACACATACATACTCGATATTTCGTTCTATAGTGAACATGTATACGCGGGTTTCTCCTAAACAATCTCATACATCATTCTTGTTTGCTTGATATTTGAGTTTGGTGTTTCTTGGGTAAGTTTTGATGGTTGTTGATTCTTATTAGGTCTCTATCATAACTGTTAAGTGCCTGCAAAGTGATAAACCTTTCTTTGGTGGAATTTTCGGGCAATTTTTTCTTTCTCATAATCTTTTTAATTGGTTGTCCTTGCATCTTGGGCTGGGTGTTTGCATCTTTATGTCCTACTTGGTTTGTCTCTGTTTGCTTACATTAGGATTGTATATCAAGTTGTTGTTCAATCCTTGAATTTTTATTTCTTTATATTGAATATATATATATATATATATATATATATATACACACATTTTGCATGTTGGCATTTGATCTTTTGGGTTCTCATCATTGATCTTGATAAATGTATAGAAAGATTTCATCTTATTTGAAAGTGTAGAGTTGAATTGAAAGTTGCATTTTTGAAAAGATTATCATTTATTGAGAATTGAAGTTAGTAATTTGCATTATATTCATATTCATTTCTTTTACTTGCTGATTCATAACATCATCAGTTTCGCGACCTCATCTTTTGAGTAAACAAAGCCACTAAAAGTAACGCTGATAAATTTAAAATTGATTTGAAACGATTTTATTTTTCAAGGTGCACAAACTAACTTAAGGTTTAGAGCCTTGGAATAGGATTTTGTGAGTAAACTTCTCCAAGGATATTAAACTCAACATATCTGTATGACTAAGGGAGTGGTGAAATCCACTGTATAATTGGTGATGTCAAGAGGCTCTGCTCAGACCGGAGTTAAGCACGAGGTCACACAAAGTTAGTTGTGAAGATATCCCTCCAATACCTTCTTAGCGTCAGAGATATTTATGGGGATCTATTCGTATATGGGAGTCTTGATAGTACCTTTACCTCTGTGAGAGGTGGTGCTTTCAATATTTAGGGATTTTTTACCCTGCCCATATAGTGGACCTGACTTACGACTGTTCTCCTTCACATTCATTATATCGTGGTGGATTTAGTTGCTTGACATAGGTAGCAACATAGGTTACTTGCAAGGGTTATTCTGTAGGTACCCTGAGTCAGATAAGGGTCGGACAACAAACAAACTTTATGGAGGATTACCTCTCTGGGGGGATCTGACTGATTACGCTTTTAAGCCCATGAGGGCCCTTATAATTGATTATGATACCTCCGATCTTTTCAGGTGGACATGATCAGTGTTGTCCTAAGTTCCTGGAAAGGGAACGAGTGCTAATTGGAACTCATGTAACTATAGGAAGACATGTGTCGACCTACGTGCATGCAGTTAAATCTAGGAAAGCCATCTCTATGGGGGTTCACTTCCCATTCTAGATTTTTTCCCCATCATTGCGTCTAGACTAGTCTCGAGTTCCACATGACCCTTATGATTATTTGGAAGTTGGTCACCCTACTAGATTCACCATTGACTCATGTACTAAGCCACCATCATCTCCATCATTGACCTCTAACCAGGAACACACCCTGTAACTGTTTGATCCATGTTGTGTCATAATTGGTGGTTGTTTCATCCCATGTAATTCCTGGACTGAGTTTTTCTTGCTTCCATCATTTTCTTTTACTGAGATTGTTGTTTCCATCACCTTTTCGGAAATTGACTTAGAAGTGGGCTGAAGGAGCAGGTTGTCAGGCCTGCAAGAAACACTCTCCAGGTGAGAGAGGTTGTTGGGGAAGTGATTTCCCAGAGGGAGCCCAACTGCAGCTATAGTGCTTGGAGAATTCCTCTTCAACCTATTGCTAAATCCCTAGAAGGGAAGTGGGGAATTTGAAGGACTATGGAGCAAAGAAGGGGAACACTTCCTGGGGTGGGACATGCATGTAGGGAATGAGAGGCTGTAGACTGTTAGTGTGAGTTGGCCCTGGGAGATAATCCTTCATGTTGATTGTGCGACTTTCTTCTTGCATTGTGAAGCCTAGGAATCCCTTGCTCGGTGGAGTTTAGTCCCAGCTCGGGAGTGACCCACTACTGAGCATGATGAGTAGTGTGGTCTAAGGCTGGGAGGTTCACAGAAGGTCTGCATGTAGTTGGTGGTCATCTATTGAAAGATAAGTACCAAATTTTGTTGATTGCATGTTGTGTAATTGTACATGTTTTATAACTTGATGAGTAATTCCTAGATATTTGATATATGTTGTATGTGTAGGCTTATTGTTATTTCCGCATTAATCTGTGTATGGTTAGAATATGTTGTGTGAATGCATATATTGTCAGTATGTTTTAATGATTATCCTGCATGAATAAGTGGTTTGAACAAAAAATTGTAATTGTTAATTGTGTTAGATATGCATTCATATAAATATACAAAATGGTATCGGAGCTAAGTGAAACGTCCAAGAAGTGGCATTTCCCAGCCTGTTGGTGGTTGGGGACGTTACAAAATGTTATTCGATCCATGGTTTCAACACTAATCCTAGATAGGCCATGTTAGTGGAAGATGAAGAAAAAGTTTCGGAAAAGATTTGTTGTTGAAATGGAAAAAATTGAAGCTCAGAGCATAGTTTTTGACACTGAGCCTGAATTAGGCCGTATAAGTGGTTATGGAATCAAAAGCTCAGAGAAAATTGTTGTTGAGAAGGACAAAATTTGAATTTCAGAGCATTCCAGAGTGCCAAGAGAGAACCTTGGCCGTGTTTGGAAGCTTAGGAGATATAGTGGTTCAAGAAAGATAGCAGAGAAAATAAACTGTAGTAACCAGGGGGGTTTGGAACCACAAGGTTTGAAGTTGAGCTGTCAGATCAAGCGGAGAGTAAGTCATGACTATCCGATCTCATTGAGGGGAGATCGATGGTGGGGAGCAATTGCGGATATCGGGAAGGAAATTAAAGCGAGTGTAAGTTGAGACCCCGCAATCCCTCAGGATCATTGATCGTGCTAGATCACCAGATCAATGGTGGATATCAATCCCACTACAAATGAGAATCTTCACATTGCGGAGATCGGGAAGGAAATTAAAGCATGAGAAAGTTGAGTTCTCGCAATCACTCTTGGTCGTTGATCTTCACGATCCATTAAAACACGAATGTTAATCTTGAAAAGTGAGATAAGCACCCAAAGGATAAGTTGGGGTCACAGCTCTTGGTAACATGTAGCGAAGACAGAACGAAATTTGTTCGATTTCTGTCTGTTGATCCAAGAACGAAACACATGTCAGCAAGTTAGGTTATTCGGGAATACAAATTTCGGGAGAAACAAGGTGTGAATAGAGTGGAAACTCCTGAAGTTATGAAACTCGAAGCTCCAAAGTCCTAAAATCCAAAGACAATACCGACCGTTTGTAGAAGGAGACACGTTTCAAAAGATCAACTTGTTCGGGAATTCGACATTCGGGAGAAATGAGTTATGCTAAGGTGAAATCTATTGAAGCCCAAAGTCTCGAAGTGACGTGGGCTGCTGAAGTCACTAGGGATGACATGGATACAAGGAATGTGTGCCACGTGTCAGTGAGTTAAGAACCTTGGTAAGATGGAAATGTATTTAGAATGTGACATATGTCACCCACGTGATTCGACCATGTGTTAGATTCATGTGTCCTACCATGTGGCACTCTTGGAGGTGGCATAAGGTAGTTAAACTTGGCGAAGAAGTTAGTTGGATTGGGCCTGCATTAACTTTGGTCACGATCTATCAAGATTGAGGGCTAGGAGGCATTGCAGAGATCAAAGTTGCGTGACAGATAATTCTACAAGGCGGTCCCGCAATCCAAACTAGAGTTTCCTAGAAGGGGTACATGTCAGCATGGGCACAATTCCAGAAAGATCGGTGGGTTACTCCAAAACTACCACCCCCTATCCCCACAATTTGAAAAGTACTAAACTTGATGTGCATTTTTGGCATTTATTAGTTCAAGCATGGAAACCGTGGGCCCCAGTGGAAACATGGCGCAATATCGTGAATTTCGAAGAATAGACACTCCGGAAGAAGTTGTGCATGAAGGAAGGTGGACTGTAGGTCCGTCATTCTGTGAGCGTTCTGTAATTCATTGTTTTGTGATGTTGGGATGTGCAGAAAAAGGGAAACCTCTAAAGCCCAAAGCCCGAAGTTTCAGAGCTATGGATAAGTGCCCAAATCATAAGTGTTGGGTCACAGCCATGGTCACATGTGAACCAAGGGTTGAAGAAAAGGGGCTAGTGCCCAAAATTTGTTGCAGAACAGAACTGGGGTTAGAGATTGAAGCTCAAGGGGTTCTTGACCAACCAAGACTTGGAAAAAATGGAATTTGATATTGTTTTTGTTGAATCAGATTGGTTTATTCTAGAAAATTATTAAAGTCTGATAGCCTGACAAAATTTCGGTTGATTGCACATTTTGCAGAGTTAATGATTATCAGAACCGAACCAAATTGTTGCATAGTGCAGAGAAATGGAGAAGACACAGGGTGGTTATAGTTCAGAAAATGAAGTTAGAGCAATGGATGTCGATTTAAGAGTTGAAGGATCGAACTCCAATGGGCATGGAGAAGAGATATATAAAGAAGGAAACATGATGAAAATCATCAAAATGTTGCAGAAATATGTCTAGACTCACCGAGTAGATAACAAAAATATCATGAATCTAGGGAGAAAAAAGGATAATTCAACATAAAGGTGATGTAGAGCCTGGAAAGAGTAGAAAAAGAATTGGATAAGGAGAGTGGATCAAGAAAATCAAGGATTCAAAAAAGAACAAAAAGTGATAACATATATCACTAGCACTTTCCAAGGCATTCCAATAAGAGAGCACACCGCAACTCAAGACCGTCCCCTGTTAGGAAGCGTAAGAGGTTTGGGGTGGATGAGCTACGAGGGGAAATGAACAAAATAAAACCTCTTACATTTGATGGTGAGCATAAGATGAATGAAGATGCAGAGACATGGCTACTAGGTATGATGAAGTACTTCCAATTGCATAATGATTCTTCTCATGTAGAGGGAAGAATTTCCATATATCAACTCAAAGGTAAGGCATCCATGTGGTGGGATCAACTTGTACAGGTGCATCACATTAAAGAGAAGGATGTTACTTGGAGGGAATTTAAGAAGTATTTTGAAAATAAATACTTAACTAAGAGGTACTATGATAAGAAAACGAAAGAGTTATTTGAACTCAAGCTGGGATGTATGTCCATTGATGAGTATGAAAGAAAGTTTTTAGAGTTGATGAAGTGTGTATTTTTCATCAAGGATGATACAATCAAGATTCATAGGTATTTTAGTGGGTTTCCACCATCCATAAGTGATAGAATTCAATTATTATGATCCCAAAAAATTGGACGAGACCATAAGGCAAGATAAGTTCCTATATGATCAACAAAAAGCAAGGCCAAATTTCTAAAAATCTTGGGGGGACAAGAAAAAATTCAAGATGGATCATAGGAAGAAGGGAATTAAGCCACTATTCTTAAAAAATAACCGCCAGGGACATCCAATTTCTAGAGAACCCAGAACGATTGATACAGGCGGTCAAAGGCCAAGGCAACCACCTATTCAATGTTGGGGTTGTAAAAGTGATCATATGTTTAGAGATTGTCCCCACATAAGTGATAAAGAGAAAGTTGTTCACAATGTTAAACGTGCTGAAATAGTGGGTGACATGGGAAGAAATATACCAAGGATCTATGCAGCCTTGGAAAACAAGCAAGAAGAGTATCAATCACATATGATTGAAGTGGAAGGTATGATCAACAACCACACCATTACTATTTTAATTGATTCAGGAGCTATTTATAGTTATATACATCCTAATATGGTGGAAAATTTGCAATTACCAAGAAACAAGCATGGAAAATATTGGTTGGTGCAGCTGGCTTTTGGAGCCAAAAGAAAAGTCAATGAGATGGTTAAGTCGTGTCTTATGGACATGAATGGACTGAGAACAAGGAAAAATTTGAACATCTTGCCTTTAGGATCTTATGACTTCCTAATTGGTATGGATTGGCTATACCAACACAATGCCATATTTGATTGTCATAACAAGGCATTCACTTGCCTATATGAGGAAGGAAATTAGAGAACAGTCCAAGGAATTTCGAGGGCAGTTACTTTCCTAGAAATCTCTCAGCAATGCATATGGAGAAGTGATACAAGAAAGGTTGTCCAATATTTGGAGCCCATATGGAGGAAGCATCTAAGGATAAGCTGCCAAATATGGAGGATCATGCAGTCTTGGAAGATTTTGAGGATGTGTTCAAAGAGTTATTAGGACTACCTCCAAAGAGATATATTGATTTCTTTATAAATTTAATGCGTGGAGCAACTCCAATGTCAAAGAATCCTTATAGAATGAGTACACTCGAACTAAAGGAGTTGCAAATGTAGCTTGAAGAACTTCTAAAGAAGGGGTATATACACCCAAGTGTGTCACCTTGGGATTCCTCTGTCTTGTTTGTAAATAAGAAATATGGGATATTGATATTGTGCATCGACTTCAGACAGTTGAATAAAGTAACTATAAAGAACAAGTATCATCTACCAAGGATTGATGATCTCTTTGATGAATTGAAGGATGCAAAGATATTTTCAAAAATAGATCTCAAGTCATGATATCATGAGGTAAGGATTAAAGAGGAAGATATCAGCAAGACTGCCTTTAGGACAATGTATGGTCATTATGAGTTCACAGTGGTGCCATTTGGGTTGTCGAATGCATCGGATGTTTTTATGTGCTTAATGAATGGTGTTTTCTGGGAATATTTAGACAAGTTTGTCATTGTCTTTTTGGACGACATCCTTGTATATTCCAAGTCAGAAGAAGAGCATGATCATGATTTGAGGATGGTGTTGCAAGTTCTAAAGAAGCATTTATTGTATGCCAAATTGAGAAAGTGCCCGTTATATCAAAACAAAATTCAATATTTGGGGCATATCATATCTGAAGAAGGGATAGCAGTGGACCCTAAAAAGATTGAGGCCATTAAAGAGTGGAAAGCACCTAAGAATGTGACAGAATTCAAATCCTTCATGGGCCTAGCTAGCTACTATAGAAGGTTATTGTAGGGTTTTCGATAATATCTCACCCCATCACTTCCTTGCAAAGGAAGGGGAAAAAGTTTCAATGGACAAAAGAATGTGAAAAGAGTTTCGAGCAATTGAAGCAGTTATTAACCAGTGCTCCAATTCTGAAGATCACAGATCCGAATGAATATTTTTTGGTTTGCACAGATGTGTGCAAAGAAGGAATTCATGGAGTCCTTAGCCAAAATGGGTTTGTGATATGTTTCGAAACCAGAAAATTGAAAGAGCATGAAAGGATCTATGACACTCATGATTTGGAATTGGTAGCCATAGTGCACACTTTCAATAAGTGGAAGCACTACCTCATGGGAAATAGGTTTCAGCTAAGGACAGACCATAATGGTATGAAATATTTGTTTGATCAACCTACTTTTAATGCTAGGAAGAGTAGATGGTTGGAACTCCTCTATGAGTATGACTTTGATATAAAGCATGTCAAAAGAAAGGAGAACAAAGTGGTTGACGCACTCAACATGGGAGTGAATGAAATGCATGCTACATCCATTAGCATGTATCAGATGGATCTCAAAGGAATAATTTCTGAAGCTACAAAAGCATATTTTCAGTACATGGAATTGGTAACAAAATTTCAGCAAGGTAAAATGTAGCAGAAAACTGAAGATTATGGATTGGGAATTGATGGAATTCTCTTGCACAAAAACAGAGTTTATGTACTAGATTCTCCAGAATTGAGGAGTGCGATTTTAAAAGAGATGCATGTTGTACCTTATGCAGGACACCCAGGATATCAGGAAAAAAAATTAGCAGTCAAAAGCCAATATTATTGGCCAGGCATGAAAATGGAGATTGCTGATTTTATTGCTAAATGCTTGGAATTTCAAAGGGTCAAGGCTGAGCATAGACACCTGGATGGGTCCCTACAACCATTACCCATTCCTAAATGGGAATGGGATGTGTTGAAAATGTATTTCATCATGGGATTTCCCAGAACGAGCAAGAAACATGATGCAATCATGGTGGTGGTGGACAAGCTTACTAAAGCTGCCCATTTCGTTCCTATGAAGACTACTCATAAGGAAAATAATGTTCTTGATATTTATATGAGGGAAGTGGCATGCTTTCATGGTGTACCCAAGACAATTGTGTTTGACATAGACTCAAATTTTACATCAAAGTTATGGAAGGGGTTATTCAAAGGGTTCAGAAAAAATCTGAACTTCAGCACAACATATCATCCTCAGTCTGATGGGAAGACAAAGAAGGTGAGACAAGTGATAAAATATATGTTAAGAATGTATGTGATGGAAAAACCATCTAAATGGGAATATTATCTACACTTGGTAAAATTTTCCTACAACAATGGGTATCAAGCATCACTGAAGATGAACCCTTTTGAAGGACTTTATGGAAGAAGTAGTTGGGCCAGAGTTGCTCAAGGAAATGGAAGAAAAAATGTTGAATATTAAGCATAGTTTGAAGGTTGTCGAAGACAAGAAGAAAATTTATGCTGATAAGAATAGAACTCACAAGAAATTTAAAGTAGAGGATCATGTATTGTTGAGAGTGAAGGCCAACAAAAGTTCCCTGAAGTTGGGAAATTGTTCAAAATTGGCAGCTTGATATTGTGGGCCATTTAAAATCCTAGAGAGGATTGGTCCAGTAGCATATAGGCTTGCATTGCCTGCATGCATATCCATACATAATGTATTTCATGTGTCATTGCTTAATAAATATGTACCTGATGTTAATCATGTTATTGATTGGAAAGTGGTTTAGGTGGAGCATGAAAACACTTTACAGGTGCATCCGGTGTGTATGTTGGATGCTCCAGAATTGATCCATAGGGATTGTAAAAGTTCAGTGGACCTGGTACGATCCTAAGCACGCAACATGGGAGCATGAGGATTCTATGTGGGCATAGTACCTGCATCTTTTGGAAGATTTTGGAAATCTTGTTGTTTTTGTGTAAGTAAGTTGCACTGATGAAAGTGCAAAATAAGGGGAGGGGATTGTAGCACTCCAAGGTCGAGCCCCTGCTGAATTGTAATTATGTTTATAGGATGGCGAGACAAGTGTTAATAAGCTGAAGACTTACATGTTTATTAGGTTGGAAAGCCTAGATGCTTAGGGCCATGAGCCTGATTTTTGTATATGTAATTGCACATATCATTAATAAAATTACACTTCTTCGTGTAGACCAACCACGAAGAAAGAGTATGGGGGACTAAGCTCCACTAGGTAGGCTAAGGAAGTGCTCTAAGTGTTTTGGCTTAGGGGATATTTACTAAGCCAGTGGGATATTTATTTTCTTTTACATTGAGTTATTTGTTTTATTGAATCCTTGAGCCAACTTTCAACCATTTTCTAAAAACCTATTCACAAAACCCTTCATAAATACAATTGAAATAAATTGATGATGGCCTAGATTTCCCTTTCAGAGTCAAGTGCAGCTTTAGGGACTAACAGAAGGAACGTTAAATTTACTTACATAAATAGTAAAAATATTTTCCATTTAGAATAAACATTCCATTACAAAATTCACATAGATATTAAATATTTTATGAAACAAAATGACAACAATAGATTAAATAAATATGAGTATACAACAGTAAAACATTTTTTTTAAATCCCATAGCTCAATGAGTCACCCATCCTCAACCAAACACTCTTTAACTCAACTAAATCATAAGACCCAACCCAAACCAGATCTCCAATGCTCAGAAACAATTATTTAATAATTTTGTAAATGCATAGCATCTATAAATGATAAATCAATGTATATGAGACCAAAAATTGGTAAATATCACACAATACAAATACATAGACAACTCTAAAAACCTTCTCAATAAGGTGTGAAACATTTGATTATCTACACACTCAATGCAGCTCCAATTGATTTCTTATTTCGTGTAGTTTTCTCTCCATCTCAAAAACATACTGCAAGATATGTGCCAACCGAGTAAATCATGTTGCAAGATATGTTCCATCAGAGTAAATGTATTTAACAACCTTGTATATAAAGTTAACTTCTTAAAAGTCATTTAAACCATCATAAATAAACATATATGTTTACAAAATAATTCCTACATCTAAGAATGTTCTCACGCCTCATTGAAATGCTCGAAACACACACAATGAAACAATAATATAAGTGTAGACAACGATGAAACAAGGGTGATGAAATAAAAACTTTACGAATTTCAGGGTAATATGGTCAAACGTTCTAATACTTGATATACTAAAATCATTTATCAACTTGTCAGTTTTTAATAAACTAAACAACAATGTTTTTACGTTAAAATTATTAAAGGGTCCTCATAAGAAGTTGATGGTTGATAAAGTGGCAAAGAGGTGCAAAGGAGTGTACTCACTCAAAAATGCATACATGTTCCTTTTTATATCGATTTGAGTTCAAACTACCACACACTAGTGCCTGCATTCTTCTAAGTATAAAAAAAAATACACACTCATCTTTGTGTTGAGAGGTTATTTCTACAACTGAGTATGAGGGAGATGTGTAATTTCATGGAGTTGACATGTGGAAAAAAAAACATTCAATGTTTTCCGTAAATAAAATATTTCAATGTCCACCTTAAGTAAAATATTGCAATATCAACTTTATATGTGTGTGTATGTGCACATGAAAAATCCCACTGAGTAGGTGGCCAAGTGGCACGTTATGTGTGCGGGGAGGTCACCATCATGGATGGGTACTTTCCCTTAGTCAAGTATTCCTAAGATATTATGTCAGAGACTGAGATTTTCTCCACTTCATCGTTTCTTGGTGCCTGTGCTCTAGGTGACCTCGATGAGGTATCTTATGCCAAGGTGGATGGCACCTTTATTCCTTTTCACGTTCCATGTTAGGATCCTAGCATTATTTATTCAAGATTGACATATGTGGGATCATATCGTCCAACTATAGTAAAAAAAGTGACTCCCAAGAGTAGGCAAGGCTCAATGATCAAGCGGTATCCCAAAAAAGGTGACATTCATGATTTTTCTTGTGAATATCCTCTGAGTTATTTTGTTCTTGTGTTTTCGAGATAAGATATGAATACCAATGGAGATGGGGTGCAAGGATTCATCAACAAAAAAATTTCCTTATATGAGCGCTAGGGTGGTCGATATGATTTGGGTCCTACACCTCCACAGAAGCACAAAAGAGTAGTGAGATATTGTGGGAGTTGCATAGCATTGTTCGTGGGTAAGGATATCAAAGATAACAAAACACCTAATCTTAAGGGTTTTTCTTTGGTTGGGAAGTTTTGTTTTTAGTTTTTTTTTAGTAAGTTCTATTTCTTAGTGTATGGATTTGTTCTGGAGGCCTGAGTTGGGGTATGTTCTAGTTTTTCATTTGTTATCCTGTGGGTGGTTGAGCTTTGTTTTTAGTATCAAAGAGGATGCCTTGATGATTTTGGATGAAGTATAGTATTTTGATAGGCATATGTTGTGCGCAAAATTATGAAAGCCTCTTTTTTATGCCAAGGAAGAGGTGTTTTCCATCTTACCAATATCTGAAAAGTTTTCTAACTTTTCATTGGAATTATGGAAGAAGGATGGTTTATAGGATATCGGGGAGGCATTGGGTACTTTTATTACATATGATAAAAGTTATAAATATATTATTCATTGTTCTGTGGCACAATTATTGGTGGATTTATATCCAAGGTAGGGGTTATGTGAATCTTTGAATATGGTGTGGGGTGATAGGACATTTACCTAGAATTTGGACTATTTAAATGTCCCCTTTTGTTTCTCTCGTTGTCACAAATTCATCGATGTAATGGTGGAACGTGTGCTTGAATTTTAGAAAACAATTCATGGTGACTCTATCTTGGATGTGAAGGTTCATGTGGGTAGTTTGGAGGCTTGTTAGGAAGTGTTTCCTCCACCTCTAGTGAACTTGTATTTTAATAATGAATATAAGAGGTCACAACCCATGGGACAAGATTCATATCAAGATGTGGAGGTTTCTAATTTTCAAGTTGGAGAGGTTCTAGTCTCCATCGATGTAGTGAAGTTGTAAAAGGATGAGGATAGAGAGAAACCATTCTTTGTTGCATATGAATTTGAAATGTCAACATCTCAGTGGCGAAATGTTGAATCCATTTGGGAAAAAAGTGCTAATTCAAATGAAAATTCTAGTAAGTATAGGAGTTATGTTGTCCCTCCCCTATCTTTTGTTCTTTCACTTAGTGGGCCTTCCTTCATCAAGTAGTTGAACGTGTCTTTTCCTTTTCTCCCCGGTGGTTTTGTTCCACCTATGGATAGTATTATGGTTTAGTCTGAGAGATTAACTACATTCAATCTTGGAAAGGACTTGGACAATTCCTCTTGTTGGGTGTTGAGTGATCAAATTTCTTCTTCTTCAAGTTTTATGTCAAATTCATCAGGTCGACATCCTTATATGATTGGACCCATGGAGATCTCTCAAGCACCCTCTGGCCTAGGTGGTTTAGGGATTGATGTTACTAAATATTTTAGTCCTGGTCGGGATGATTGCAAGTTGACAGTGAAGCACGGCCAAGAGAGAGCCTCTCATGAGGTTTCATAGGGAAGGAAGTGTCTCATTTAAGGAATTCTTGCAGATGGTAAAACCCTTTTAGGTAGGCCTCGATGAATTTTTGTTCGATTAATATCTAGGGTCTAGGGGGGAGGGCCAAAAAAAATTCCATTTAGCATATTGTTGATATATATCGTCCAAATATTTTTATTATTCAAGATTCCATGGGGGGTTGTGAGTCTTTCATTTTTGAGCTGGTCAAAAATTTTCCGGGGTGGGAATTTGTTGTGGTGGAATCTACTAGTCACTTAGGTGGAATAATCACATGTTGGTCCTCGAATTGTAAGTTATTAAACTCTTTTTCTACTTGCTCAGGTATTATGACAAAAATATTTAACTTGGAGCTAGATCGTAGCCTTTTGGTCCTCAATTTATATGGTCCTTTTGATGGTAAGGATGTGTTTTGTTCCAAGATATTTTGGATGTAGTGTTTGAAGGTGGATTCACTTATCATTGGTGGAGATCTTAATTTTATGGTCAGCGGGTCTAAAATTTGGGGATCCAAGTCCCATGAAGATAATTTGGTCTGTTTCTTCATTGAAAGTTTTGAATGACAAGGTAGTTTGATGTGGAACCAACAAAGTTTAGGCCAACTTGGAATAACAATAGATTTGGGGAGGATGCCATTGCAAAGAACCTAGATCATTTCTTGATTAACCATAATATTATTGAGACAATGGGTATGTATAGATCGTGAGTTGGCCAAACTCGTGCTTCTAATCATTTTCTTATTTTCTTAGATTTGGTTCACCCTGATGAGAGGCTAGGTTCACCATTTAAGTTCAATTATTCTTGGATAATCTTGGAGTTCCAATTCCTAGTCAAGAGTAATTGATGTTAGTTTCAGAGGGGTGTCAATTTGTCTCCTAGTATTCACTTTGTATCTCAATTAAAGATACTAAAGGGACTAGTCTCATCATGGACCAGAGAGAGAATAAGTTCTATGGATCATGCTCTTAGGACTATTGAGGAGAAGATGGGAATCATTTATGGTTCTATTCAATATGGATAGTGGGTACTAGAGATTTTGGAAGAATGTAGGATTCATGAATCCTTTCATCATTCCTTACTTTTGGAATAGGAGAAAACGTGGCATCTCAAAAGCCACACCCTATCGATAGATGTAGGTAACTAGAATTATAAAGTTCTTCTAGAATTTTTCCAACCATAGTACAAATAATAATACTATTTGAGATCTTCAGGATTTGTAAGGAAATTATGTTTGTGGTTTTCAGAACTTGATG
Organism: Picea glauca; assembly: GCA_000966675.3. NCBI lineage: Eukaryota > Viridiplantae > Streptophyta > Pinopsida > Pinales > Pinaceae > Picea > Picea glauca. The sequence goes on from JZKD02S1839588.1 coordinate 164,850, forward strand.
GCTCTAGAGGTTGATGATTTTAATGGACTATTTAATGAGTTTAGACTAGATCAAGGTGGAATCTATTCTAAAAAATGTAATTTCTTTTCAGAGCTTATATTGGACGAGGAGAATGGTGAATTATATAGAGAGGTTTATTTAGAATAATTGTGGGGGGTTTTATCCACTTTTAAAAAAGAAAAAAGTCTCAGGCCGAATGGTTGGACTATAGATCTCTTTGATAATTTTTTTGACCATCTCGGTGATGATTTTGTTCAAGTGGTTGAAGAGGTGCATACTTCATGTAATACCCTTCCTTTTATCGATCTCACTTTTGTTGATGTCATTCCGAAGTCATATCTCCCTATTTTAATGATTTTAGGCCTATTTCACTTTGCAACTATCTCTACAAGATTATTGAAAACATTATTGCACCTTGCCTTAAACCTATTCACTCTTCAATCTCAACAGAACAATTTGGATTTTTGAAAGATTCGTTGATACATGAAACCATAGGCTTAGCACAAGAACGTATTCATTCTATCAAATTAAATAATTGTCAGTGCTCTGTGGTAAAGATTGATCTCTCCAAAGCCTATGATAGGGTTTCTTGGATTTATCTTCATCTTCTCCTTTTTCATGCGGGTTTTGATTTATCCATATTTAAGTGTATTATGAGCTATGTCACTACCATTTTTTGTGTTGTTCTAATAAGTGGGGAAGGCTCTCCTTTCTTTCATTCGGGTTGTGGACTTCACCAGGTTTGTACTTTATCACCCTATCTATTTCTATTGGTGGTGGATGGATTTAGCCATGCTTTGGGCAAAGAAAAAAGAGTTAATGATTTTCCCAGCGTTTGATTAGGGTGATCGGTAAACATTAATCACTTATTGTTTGTAAATGATATTCTTATTTTTTTCTCTTCTGTAGAACATATCATTGTCATATTTAAGGATTATCTCAATCTTTTTAGTTAAACCACATGTATTATTATTAATGAGGAGAAATATTCCATCTACCTGGTGGATGTTTAGGGTCCTCACCATCTCTTATTTGACTCTCTACTTAAATTGTTTATTCATGCGATGGGGTGCGGTTTCAAGTATATTGGTTTTAATATTAAGACAAATAAATATGGGTCAGATGATTAGAAGTGGTTGGTGGCCCAGGTTGAGAGAAGAATCCATTTATGGAGTAAGATATGGATCTCTTGGGGAGGCATGATTATGTTAATCAAATAAGTGATTGAAGAAATACCTTTATATTGGAACTTGTTAGCTAATATCCTGAAAGGGATTTTGGCTCAAATATGTAAAATGTTTTTAAATTTCTTGTGTAAAGGTAGCTCTGATCATCTTAGGTCTCATCTGGTGAATTGGAAATGTCTTTCTTCTTCAAAAATAAATACTTAGTGTCATTTTGGGCATGTGATGGTGGAGTAATATTTGTGGGTGTTTTTGTCTAGTGATAGTTTATGGAGGAGCATATTGATAACCAAATATATTGAGCCTAGATCAATTTAAGATTGGATCCAAAAACATAGAAAACCTATCACAAATGTCTCAAGTCAATGGAGGGTGCTCATAAATGATTTTCCTTTGATCAATCGATTCCTTTCTTGGAAAGTAGGCTCTGAAAGGTAGGTTTGGAGGAGTTGACTCTATAGTCAGTTTTGTAGACCAATATTTCCTTCCAAGTCCGTTAGTGGATAACTTGCGAGAGATAAGGATATGTACTCTCAATTGTATTGGAAATCGTATCCTTTCCTCCATGTGGAAACAATATTGGCGTTTAGCGGTGGATATTAGTTTGTAAAATAATTGGTTAGAGGAATTGACATAGTATACAATTTCTCTCAAACTAGCTCATGTGCATTTATTGGAGGTAGAGGATGAGTTAGTTGGGAATTTCCTGAATTCGGGAGGAATATATTTGATGAAATTGGGTTATAAATCATTGTCACATGGTGATGGCAGTGAAATATGTTGGTGGTGTAAACCTTTGTGTCTTTTGAAAGGGTCGTTAAAGGTAAATTCACTTTTCTGGCTTATTCTTCAAAATCAAGTATAAAGAACCGGTCTAGATCCATATTAACTCTGGATCTATTATTCATGGAGAGGGATCAAATCCATTATGTGAAAACGTTTTTTAAATGGAAAAAACATTGAAAAAAGGTTTAAACCTCAAGGTATTTGGTCCCCCTTGGTGCATGATAGACCCAAAGTTAAAATGGATATACATTGGTGTATTTATATTCTAAATCACACTATGTGTTTCATGGAGAATGCATGATTTTAGGGGAAAAATTAGTACATCTGAATTCCATGAGGATGAGAGACGTTTCCATCCCCACCATTTATTATTTCCACAATTCATTTCAGGTAGGTTTACCCATCCATTTGTTTTTAGTATATCTATTAAATTATTTAAATTATAAAATTATAAAAAGTATTTTATTCTTCTTCAAATGAACACATAAATTATATTATCATTGAGCATGCACATGAATAGAACCTAAATGCACCATCACTCAATGAAATTTTTTTGAACCCTAACCTCCAACCACCAAGAATAGATTCAAACATTGAAATGGGAAATGGCCTTGACTAACTAAGAAACTTAATTGTCTCTTCTAGAAACACTATAGGGTCCTCACACATTTCACTCTCTACATCACTTCAAACCATTGTATTTTCCATCACTAATGTTTGAGAGAAATTATTTGATATTTTTGAATATAGAGATTGGATGTTTGAATTCTATAGGATCGGGTTATATAGAAACCAAATGAGAGATTTACAAATTTAAACGAAAGAATTACTTGATCTCATTTATTGATCCCAAAATTGGTTTACACCTTCCTATGTGTTGAAGGGCCTAGATACCCAATGGTCAAAAGTAGGGATTAAACCCAAGGATGAGGCCCAATTGGACTCCTCCCTATTTGGTATGGAATAATCCTCCAAGTTAATGGTCTGGTAATCATTAGATGGAATTATAAAGTTGTTTTATTTTGTTCTTTCCAATCTCTTTATTGTTTTATAATTTTATTTATCAGCTACAAAAAAGAAGTAAGCTAAGGGGTTTGAATAAATATATGCTAAGGGTAACCTATAGAAATAGTTAATGAAAACTTTACGAGGATTTAGGTTCCTGGAGAAATAATTCCACTAGTATTACTCATTAGATAATATCTAGGAAACAATAACTGAATAATAGTAGGAAGAGATAACATTTAACTACGAGACATTTAGAAATAATTCCACAATTTCCCAGGTGACGGTCGAAAAGAAATTAACTAATAAAGAAAATAACAATTTACTAATAAGAATTAATAATTCATTCAATAACATAAGATAATTTAATAGAAATTGAATTTTTTACTAGCTAATTGTGATATTTAAATGTAAGATACCTAATCCTTAGGGATTGAGGTACATTGTAAATATCCTTGTTAATATTAATCTAGGAGAAATATGAAGAGTCATAGCCGAATAGGAAGAGTCATGCATACCTCTTGCAATATGAAACCGAATATCACCTCCTCTTGTATATATGCGTGATGGGATTTAATGAAATAATCATCCATTAAGTTACTCATTCTCTTTGCCCATATCTGGCCTAAGAGTGGTATTAGAGATAGTTCTAACTCTATGATTCTCTCCTTCCCTCAGATGTGAAAAAACTTCCCTCTACATGATTGTTTCTCTGGTTATTTCCTCTATCATTACTATGTTGTTTCTTCTTCCCTTATATCTACGTAGGTGGTAGTTTTTATTCCAAGGTGAATTCATTCCAAGGCGCCCTATACTTTATAGAAATCACTCAAAATTTCCCTCAGGAGCATGTCATTTCCTCGGGCGATGGAGAAATAGGTGTAGAATACAATATCACATCCAACAAAGCCATATCTGGGAGGAACAACTCCAATCATGGTAGTATTGTATAGAACATAATCATAGTATGAGAAGGTGTTGTTAGGAATCAATTTCACCTCAGAAGCTACCATATGATTCTATATTGAATATTTCAGTCCCTTAGCCACAACTTGAGATCGAAACTGGATCCATTTCCATCCAAGAAGGGCTCAAGAGTGAAATTGAGATCTCTCTTAGGGCCCATGTGAGGGTATCTAATAATGTGAGAAGTCGTTACTTTAGGGATTGAAATTTCCTAACTTCCCTTGAAGGAAAATGTGATGCAAACTAGAGAAGGAGAGAATAAAAATTTATTTTATTAATGTTATTATCCCATTTATTTGGGAAACATAGTGAAAAACAAGTCTTTCAAACACCTATCTCATTGTAAGCAGAAGTCTCCTAGAAAATTTTCTTCACAGATTTCTTCAAATGAATAACAAGATCCACATTTCCTTTAGTGTTGGATATCTTCAAAATTATCATCATCGTCATATTTTTCCTCCATATGGGGTTCCAAAAGATGTAGGTAAAACATTAAAAGAGCACTTAACATTGCCATTCCAAGTGTCTTCAGGCTAATTGTAGAGAAAAGTGGCTTCAATTCAATATTATAATTTTTGACACTAGATGCATAATCATAAGTGGGATCCCTATAAGAATTTCTCTAACATTGCATGCAACCATATAATTCAAAATATAAGTCTATGGATTAAGTCATTTTTTTCATAAACTTTTCATGCATTTAATGATGGGATATTGAGGTTGCGAGTGAACATGATGGATTCTTAATGAAGAGAGAATAATAGGGTGGTTAACATACCTAGAGGGATATGAAATAAAAATCCAATGATCTCTTCCATGTTGAGCACATGATAAATAATCGAAATGGCTCCTCCATACCAAAAGAACCTGCATTTAGTAAGTCAACCCCTACTTTTGGGTCAATAAGTGATCCTATCTTTATGGACTATAATAATCTATATTTTACGGATTCAAGTAATTCTTACTTTAGTTTTGGAAGAACTTCCTTTGATGTACATCATAGAAGTAGCAAGAGAGGACATGGAAAGAAGAAGATCGGTGGCAAGGGGTGGGCATAATCCCTGTGAGAAATGTGGTGTTCAATGTGTCCATTGTGGGAAGAATAGACACGAAGAAAAGACATGTAGAATCCCCTTGGAGAATATCAAAGAGAAGAAGGAGAAGAAGTAAGAAAAAGGGAAAGCACCAGATCTGGCGAAAGGTAAAGAACTTAAATATGCTCATTATGTTATTGCCCATTGTAATATTGGAGAAACTAAAGATTTTTTTAACACTTCATTTGATTCTTGGAGAGATGTATTTTTACTTGAGACAAATGAGACATGCCACATGACATTTTGGAGATACTTCTTTGAATATTTCAATGACAATGTAGATGGTATAGTATTGCAGATAAATCAACTCTCAAACCTTCAGGAATTTGCATCGTCAAGCTTAAATTTCCTAGAATCACATATTTTGTTCTACATTATATGCTCTATATTATTGAGATTTGAACAAATTTTCTATCTCTTGTTCATATTCGACAACAAGTCCACTCTATTCATATATTCGATGGAAAATTTTAAATAAGGAAGGCTTCTGACAACATATTCATTATGACAAGAGTGGAGGATGAAATATTGTTGAAGTTGAAAGGGACATATACTCATCCATAGAATTATGCATACCTCTCTCAGCAAGATGAAGGTACATTTCCATATAGTCTCTTATGGCATGCTATATTTGGACACATTAATTATGTCAACCTTCATTCGTCAAAAAAGAATGGTGTTTCTAGTTTTCCTACTATTCCTAGGAAGTTGAAGTAATGTGATTCTTGTATCCATGGAAAACATAGAAAAAAACCATTTCATGATTCTACTTCCAGAGCATGTATAAAAAATGGATTGATACATTCTAATTTGTGTGGCCCCATGCCTCCTCTATATTGTAATGGAAATAGATGTATCATTACTTTTATTGATAATTACATCAGGATGTGTTGGGGGTACTTGTTGAAATATAAAGTGTAGGATTTAAAACTTTGAAAATTTCATGTATGGATACTGTTAGCACATATGTTTGTAAAGGAGTGTTTTTCCCTTAGGAGTTGACCCCTTGGCGAAAAAATGAAGGAAAGTGGGCCCAAAACCCACAAAATGTGTTATGTCCAAGGTCAGGAGGAGTCATTTGACGTCTTGGCGCATTGTGCTAAGATGCGCACACATCTGGGCAGTTGAGCATGGCACACTCAGATCTATGGTCTGTGTTCCATATCTGACCCCCCTGGGACCTTCTTCCTTTAATGGGAGGGTTTCAGAGAAGGTGGTTTTATGATGCGTTCCCCCCACTATTGTGTCACCTCCTCGTCAACTCGAAACCCCCCCCGCCCCCCACCCATTACCACTAACAACCTACCCCCCCCTCCGAGCTAACCTCCTTACCGGTTCTCGATACCGTCTTCACTCTTGTCGCCACCTGTCCTCCACTCACATCACTTGCATGCCTGTCCCCTACCCACTGTCACATATCCCCTCTCACCTTCTAACATGTGTCTTCCACTTCCCCTCCATGTCACCTCCATCATGTTGTCATGTCCCCCATAACCACTCACACCCCTCTGCCTCCACATCCTCTCCCTATGCCACAATACCCTCCCACCTTTTACACTGCATCTCCTGCATGATGATGACCACGCATTCCCAGTCATCGTTTTGTTTCTATATCCTTCCACTTGGCCATAGCTCACTTTTTGTTCCATTCTATTTTGCACCAATCAACTCACATCTCTCCATCGCCTTCCTCCACGTCTGCCTGCTAGTTTCCCCTGCAAACATCCCACAAAGATCCAGATGGCATAGTTTCATAGTGCGACCAATATGTTTTCTAGGTGCAGGAGTTGACTCGGGCCCCGTCCTGATCTCGATGCAGAAAATTAATGAAGTGGGGGAAGGTGGTTGAAACATCATCTCCCCCCATAAATGGAAGGCTCAAAATTTATGGTTAAGGAGACATGACTTTAAGCAAGTCAGATCTCTACTGAAGCACGTTGCGTCTGACAGAAGCTCACATTTGAAAGAAGGTTGCATACACAATCTAAAGAGAAGAATCTAAAAGTAAATCCTTGAATGCATGACTCGAACACACCTTTTCTTCTAGTGGAGAATTGTTCTGAGTATATGAAAGAATTTTTTATATTTTGTTATGGTCGATGGTTGATCAAGGTTCCTGAATTGTAATGTTTTGATGACACTCTCGCTATCTGGTTATATATGTTATTTGAGACTTCCTATTTAATGAAAGTCATCTTTATTCTTCATCCCATTTTCTTCTGATACTGAAGTGTCCATTATTGAAGGATTCACATGAATTATTTTGATTGCATTGTAATGTATGTTTGATTGTAGTGTGGTCTTTAACATTCTCCAGTATCCTGAAGTTTTGAATGAAGGAGGATCTTGTATTTGAAACTTTTCCTCCTCAATCTACTGGAAGACTTGATGTCCATAGCATACCTCTAAATTCTCCTCACCATTTCTTCCTCCTAACTCACCCTTATTGCAACTTACTGAATGAATTTGATCAAGACCTCAATTGCTTGTGCATGTTGGTCTAGTTTTCTGAGTTAAAAAGATATTATCTTGAGTCTGCACCCATTCAAACTCTTTAAAATTATTCATTGTGACATAAAAGGGATGGGTATTGGGCTTACCTTCAATGCAGTCTAAAGGTGACTTCTAGTGATAACATTTATGGTGTCATTGTCTAGGAACGAATTGAAGACATTTCCCTGGGATAAAACGACAAATACATTATGACTCTAAAGGTGCATCAGAAGTCAGTACCATTCAAAAATGAAAATTGCACCTGGTGAATCCACTGTTTCGAATCCACTATTTTAGTTGTGGCTCCAAAAGGCATACACACGAGGTCTACTCCGCAAATGCCTCTAGCAACACCAAAAGCTGACCCCGAGAGAATTATCAGAAAGGGAAAGACCCCTCAAGAAGGTACTTTAGCTATTGAGCTAGGTGATTCTGGTAATTCTCATAATCCTTCTTTTAAAACTCCAGTAGCTACTTCTCATTCTCCTATCATACCATCTGTTGGAGTTTCCAAAAATTTAAATTTTGGGAGTTTTCCTGCTGATTTTTCCCCTCCTAGTATCTCTTTGGAAATCTTTGACACTCCTATTTTCCCTGAAGTTGTATCATTATTGAGACCCAGGACCTTGGAAGACTTTCCCATTCTGGGATTTATTAATCCTCCTCCTATTAAAATTGCAACATTTACATAAAGAGAAACATATGTTACCTTTAGCCTTGTAACCTTTTCCCTGAACATTCATGTGTTTCCCTTTTCTCATAGAAACATAGTCCCAGTCTCACTTGTCTGAAATCCATCCCCTCCTAGTTCTCCTCTAGTTTATAATCCAATGGCAGGTGCTAACCCTCCTATAAATAGGATGGATGCCATAGTGGCTGCAAGATATGCCCCTCTAATCTTACCTCAGCCAATGAATGCTCTCTTTGTTGGAGATTACCTAAAATACATGCCCAAATTCATAGGAGAAGAAGACATAACTATTGAAGAACACCTTGTTTCCTTCTATAGTTATGCATACAATCTAAAACATTGAAAATGAGGATGTGTGGATGAGATTTTTTGTTCAGAGCCTTGATGGTAAAGCTAGGAAATGGTTTAGTGGTATGACCCCTGGATCCATTGATGGGATTGAGGATTTATATGATGCCTTCTTGAGACAATGTGGGGATAAAAAGGATTTTTTGTATTATATCACAGAATTTGGATCCCTAAAGAGGAGTGAGGGAGACATTGTCTTTGACTTCTCTAAAAGATTCAACAAAATGTACAATAAGATCCCTACCGAGATAAAGCCTACATAAACCTCTGCCAAAATTACCTATGCTAGTGCCTTCAACCCTAATTTTTTCCTTTTACTGAAAGAAAGAATATCTGCCTCCTTAGCCCATATGAAAGATGCATCCTTGGAGGTAGAATATAACATAGTAGCATATGACAAACTTAGGGGAAAATATGATAGGGACGAGAGGAAAAATAGAGATGAAGCTTCAACCTCCGACTCTTTTATTTTCCATCCTCAAGTTGATGAGCTTACCAAATTAGTAAAATCTCTTTCTGCTGAGATGGAGAAGATAAAAATTGAAGGAAAACAAACCTACAAAAATGCTCAAAATGATGATAACAGAGGTAAATTTAGAAGACCCAATAATAATCCTCAGATTATCCAAAGAGATCAAAGAAATAGGGATAGGTATGATCAGAGGATTTAGGCCCCTCTCCAAAATAACCTGGTTATTGATGAAGAAGGAGAGGAAAAAGAAGTTGATCTTGAAATCCATTGTCTTGGAGACACCTCCCCATTTCCCAATTTAACCCAATCTTCATACGAGGAGTATCTCATGGAAAACCAACTAAATGAGATGAGTAAGGGGGAGAAGACCAATAGCAGTCCAAATAAATATAACCTCAGGTCCAAAAAGAAATAAGGGAGGCCTAACATTCCTGACCAACCTACAAGAGCAAAGAACCCTGCTAAAAATATAGCAGACATCAACAAAGATAAGGAGGCACAAAAACCTCCACCATTGGTAAAAATCCATGTCCTAGAGCTAAAAGAGATTCTAAATCCCCCCTATCCTTTTAATTTTGAGCATGAAATTCAAAAAATTAGAATCCCCATACCCCTTTCAGAGATGGTCAAGCATGAAGACTTCAAAAGGTGCCTCTCAAAAATGTTGCAGCCTGAGCCCTCATATCATTCCACTGATTCAATAAATCTTCAAGATGAAAAGCCAACACTCATCGTAGGTCCTTTGGTAGAAGATAGAGATCATTTGTCCCCTCCCTTATATACCTCACTGAACATACATGATAAGGTGTTGCATAACTATTTGATGGACTCTGGGGAATCTCATAATATCATGCCCAAAAATGTCATGGATGAACTTGGAGTAGAAATCTCAAAATATTACCATGAATTATATTCTTTTGACTCTAGGAAAGTGAAATGTATTGGGGTCATCAAAGATCTAGTTGTGACCTTGTTTCAGCTGCCCATGAAAAGTGTGGTCATGGATATCGTGGTGGTTGATGTTCCCCCCAAGTTTGGCATGCTCTTGTCAAGATATTTGATAAAAATACTTGGGGAAACCTTGCATATGGACCTCACATATGCTACCATTCCTGTGTTTGGGGGAGATCATAGAAGACTTTACAAGGAAGCTCAATTGGCCTACATTATTAGTGACAAAGAAAACCCCACCAACCATCCTATTTTTTCCCTTGATACTGATTTGGGATCCTGTTTATTGCAGCTCACTGATGTTTCTGAGCCTCCCCTTGAAATTAGAAAGAAGCCCACTACTCCTTATGAATATTCTCCCCCATTTACATCTGTTTGGAAGATGTTATTTGATGGAGCCTCTTCCAGGGAAGGTGTTGGTGTTGGGGTGGTCTTTGTTTCACCTACTCAATAGACTATATATTTTTCCTACAAATTAGAATTTGAAGCTACCAATAATGTGGTAGAGTATGAAGCTCTTGTTTTGGGTTTGAGGGTTGCAAAGGACATGGGGATTGAAGCAGTCTCAGTGTTTGGGGATGTTGTACTGATTGTCCATCAGATAACAAATATTTATCAAGACAAGCACCCTAGGATGAGAACTTATAGAAATGAAGTGTGGGACCTGGTTGACAGTTTATTCTTGAATATTACTATTTCTTTTGTTCCAAGGGAGGAGAAAGTTGTGGCAGATTATTTGGTTGTTTCAACAAGTATTTTCAGGGTCCTTGTTCCACCCAAACTCAGGTATGATGTAGAAGTGAAATATAGACCCTCTGTACCTGACAATGTCAATCACTGGAAAGTATTTGAGGATGATCTTGAGATCAAAAGATTCCTTGAGACCGTTGATGAATTTTTTTCATTACATATTGATCAACATCATAATTCTGAAAGTCATCCTCATGTTGATGTTTTTCTAAACAAAATTTATAATCATCATATTGTTCAGTTGCCTCACAATCATATTGTTGGTGTAATTATATGCATAATATATTACCAAACATAAATTATTGATCAGGATTCATAATTAGTAGAGTTGATGCAGTATATGTGCCGATAACAGATAGGTTCCTATGTATGTTCAGTATAGCTTAGATAAGAAAACCATTTAGAAACCAACACACTTTTAAAAATAACAATCTTCAAACAATTTAAAAGATGGAAAACAACACTCATAAACAAGAAAAAGCTCTTGCTCAGGTGATGGACTTGTTCATTGATGGCTCATGAAATGAAAAGACGAATTTTGATTCTATCTGCTGGAGAAACTAAACAAATAACAATTAACACTTTGCACATTCACAACATTCCATTATAGGTGCATGTAGGGTGAGAGATGGAGGTATTTATTGTGCATGTGTTAGCAAGCTGTAACCTAATCAATTCTGGAAAAGAAATCTAAGTGTAGTGGGATGCTCCATTAAATCTCGTGTATGGTGAAAGATGGAGATCAAACTATTCCTACATTGCCACACTTTGCAACAAATTCGAATTGTGAAATCAAAACAAAATAACATGCACATGAAATGAAAATCTACACTAATAATTTACAATGAGCTTACCAAGCTAGATCAGTGGCCCTTGCCAATGCCAACATGGAAGATTTTAGATCAACAGATGCTAACTTCTAAGAGACACAAGATCACTTAATTCAAAGTTTCATTAATATTCAACAAGTAGGTTTACAAAAAGAGTCTTTTCATGAATCCAATCTACATCATAACAATTCTCTTCCCTTGATGAAGATAGGGCACTCTCTTTTATACATGAGATATTTGAAAAGAATATAAACATCTCATAATTACAGATCCACTTTTCTCTCAACCAATTTCCCATTATTACAAAATATAATCCCTTCAAATCCTCACACATATCTCTCATATATATTGGATAAGATATGACAACCAAATCTCCATGATCTTCTCATTGGGATAGGCTTGAATTATCTCCTCAAATCTTGAAATGGTGGAGGAAGTATTCAAGAAGTCCTTTTGTATTAATCCTTCACATAGTCCTACACATTACAAAGATCACACATTTTTTAGATATATATGAAAACATGTCAATTTTCTAATATTTAATCACAAATTCCCTTTTAATACTAAAATGAACAAAGTGGAAAATAATAAGGTGAAACCCAAATATATTTATGAAAATGATATCATGAAAGGTTAATGGGGCGATGAAATGTGAAGAATGATGAAGGGAAGGGTGGATGAAAATACGACATTTCTGAGTCCCAACACATATTCCAAAGGGAATAGTTCCTTTTGAAAGACTATTTGACAGGAATGATGTGGAAGTGAAAGTTAAGGGTTCAACTGATGATGTTGATGCAACTGAGTGCAATATTGGTACAAAGAAGGATCCAAAATTTGTAAAGGTGTCAAGTATATTTTCAAGGGAACAAAGGGATGAATATGATAAGCTATTAAAAAAGTTTGTTGATGTGTTTTCCTAGACATATGAAGATCTCAGAACATATGAAACAAGTATCATTGAACACAAAATTCCCTTGAAAGAAGAGGCAAAACCTTTCAGGCAGAAACACAGACAGATAAACCCCATGTTGTTGCCTATTATGGAAAGGGAAGTAAAGAAGTTGTTGGATGCCCAAATCATTATCCCCTTGAGATATTCTGAGTGGGTGTCCAACTTAGTTCTAGTAAGAAAGAAGAATGGAGAAATCAGGCTTTATGTTGATTTCTGGAACCTAAACAGAAGCTCAAATAAGGATAATTCCTCCTTTCCAAAGATGGAGCACATATTACAGAGGGTGACAGGTGCATATAGGATGTCCATGATCGATGAATTTTTGGCTACAATCAGATTTTTGTCTTTCCTGAAAACAGAGAGAAAACAACATTCACCACTCCTTGGGGTACATTCATGTATGACAAGATGCCCTTTGGATTGATGAACGTAGGGGAAACCTTCCAGCAAGCTATGGACATCACCTTCATTGGAGAAAAGGATAAATTTTTAGTCATCTATCTGGATGACATTACAGTTTTCTCTAGGTCTGATGAAGAGCATTGTTATCATCTGAGAAGGTTCTTCTTGAAATCCATAAAATTTGGTCTCTCCCTGAATCCCAAGAAGCCTTTATTTGCTATGCAAGAGGGAAAAATGTTGGGGCACACTGTGTTAGTTGAAGGGGTGAATATTGATCTAAACACAGTGGAGGCCATCCAGTACTTGTCTTTTCCCATATCCAAGAAATAGGTTCAGTCTTTATTGGGTAAAACGAATTTTCTGAGGAGGTTTATTTCAAATTTTGTTGAATTGGTTAAATACATTACAACCATGCTCAGAAAAGGGAATGAAGTGAAATGGAATGCTGAGTCCATAGATTATTTCAACCAGATCAAGAAGTCCTTGACTGAAGCACCCATTCTCATCAGTCCTGACTACTCCAAATATTTTTTGATTTTTTCCTTTGCTTCATTCGACACACTAGCAGTTGTTTTACAGTAGAATAATGTTGAAGGGTTGGAAAAACCCATTTCCTTTTTCAGTAAGGAATTGAGAGATGCCGAAGTAAAATATGACATCATGAAAAAAAAGGCCTATGATTTGGTGAAATCCCTCAAGGATTTCAAGGTCTATGTTCTGCATTCGAAATTCATTGCATATGTCCCTTCAATTTATTTGAAGGAGATTCTCATTCAACCTAACATAGACGGAAGAAGGAGAAAGTGGATTGCCAAAATCCTTGAATTTGATCTCGAAATAAAGCCCACCAAGTTGGTTAAAGGATAGTTGCTAGCTGAATCTAACTGCAAAGATTTGGGGGTCAATTTCATTAACACTTTCTCATAAAATCAACAATTTGAGTTGTGTGATACATGCCCACAAGTCAGCCCTTTGTTGGAAGAATGTACTTGGTACAAAGACATTATATTTTTATGAAAGAGTTGAGACCTCCTTATGGTATGGGGAAAGCAAAGGCAAGGGATTTAAAGCTTAAATCAATTAGATATTGTCTTATTGATCAAGTCATGTATTGGAAAGACCCTCTAGGAGTGATTTTGAGATGTTTAGACCCAAAAGAGGCCCAAAAGATTATGTTTGATTTTCATGACAGCTTATGTGGGGGACATCACTTTTGGAGAACCATGAACTACAAGATTCTTAGGGATGGGTATTTCTGGCCTACTCTATTCATCAATGTCTGTGAAAAGATCAAATCTTGTGTTAAGTGTCCGAAATTATTTGGAAAGAAACAACTCAAGTCTTTTCCATTAAAGCCTATGGTAGCTTCAAGACCTTTTCAACAGTGGAGCCTAGACTTCATTGGGGAAATTCATCATGCTTCGAGTGGTCAACACAGGTGGATATTGACTTCCACAGATTAATTTACCAAGTGGATAGAAGCCATCCCCACAAGGAGTGCTTTTGACAAGTTAATCATTGGTTTCCTTGAGGATATTATGACAAGGTTTGGTCATCCAAACAAGATTGTCATTGATAATGCTGCATCTTTCAAGGCTAAAACATTGATCTAGTTTTGTGAGTAGTTTGGAATTACACTGATTCACTCTACTCCATACTACCCCCAAGGGAATGGACTAGAAAAGTCCTCTAACAAAATCCTTATAAAGATCATTAAAATATTGTTAGAGGATAAAAAAAAGGCATGGGATTCAAAGCTCAAATTTGCATTGTGGGACGATAGAATGGCGACAAAGAGATCTCTGGGTATCTCTCCTTTTTAGATTGTGTATGGATTTGAGGCCATTTTTACTTCTCATATTGCCTTGCCTGTAGAAAAATTATTCCAAGATTACCAAGGAAAACCCATTGACATGATCAAAAGAATACAACAGCTGGTAGAAGTGTAGCAGACTAGAGAGTCATTGCTAGACAAAGGACATGAACATCAACAAAAGATCAAGTAGGCTTTTGACAGGAAGATAAGAAAATAATATTTCCAACTGGGAGATCTAGTACTCCAATGGGATGCACCCAAGCAAGACAAAGGAAAACATAGTAAATTTGAATCCTGTTGGCCCCTGACCAAGTTTTGAGGATCCTTGGTCATGTTTGACCTACTTTTGGGACTTTGATAGGATATCGAAGACAGAGTGCAATTCGAAGCAGAGATCGTGGGATCTTGGCCCCTTTTTAGGAATTTTTGGATTTTGGGCTTATGTAATGGGAATGGGGATGTCGGCCCATGGGTTTACCCATGTTTAGGCCCATTTTGTAATGTATAAATAGAAATCTAGGCAATGTAGGAAGTAGTTCGATCTATGTGATCGAAGGAGGGACAAGTATGTGAGGCTAAGTGCTATGTGATAATTGCTAAGTTCAAGTGGTAATTGTAATTTCTTTTTTCATATTGTGTGAGGCTTGCAGAGATAAGTGAAAGTGATTGTAAGAGACTGTGGAAGTCTTTGGGTTGTACTTCAGGGAAGCAGGATATAGCGAGGTGTCAAGATCTCCTGTCCTCTGCGGAGTAAGATATAATGGATCTATGCATGTAGAATATTGATAGAAATAAATAAAGAAGAAGAGTTGGTGGACGTAGCCCTAGGGTGGGGGTGAACCATGTATATCCTGTGTTGTGATTTCTATGTGATTAATGGTTGTTCTCTTGTTTATGTGATTGAATTATTGGTGCAATGATGTATGCTTAGAAGGATCTAATATGGTATCTTAGTGTTGAATAATTTGATTAAATGCTAGATATGATCTAGGTTGGTATGCTTAGTACTTGAATCTATTGTATCTGTATAAATACTAAGTTGATATGTTGTTAGGGTTTAGTTGCGCTGTAAACTAAGGCTGAATATTAATGAACTATAACTGCTAAGTTCTATGTTGAGGTGTTACAGTCATAGATCTATGGCCTAGCTAAGGTTGCAAACACCAGAGTCTTGCAACCACCCCTGCCTCTACCTTGGGTGTGACTTCATCTTCTTCGTAGGTGTTGTTGAAAGGGCTGATAGTTAGGGTTTTGTTGGTGTGTTGTTGTAGCATTGAACCTTGGGTCTGCCCCTGTGTCAACAAAGCCTTGTGGATTGGACCCTTCAAAGTTTCTGAGGTATTTTCAAATAACACTCACAAGTTGCATAATTTAGAGGATGTTGAAGTTTTTGGTGGCCTTGTAAATGGGCATTTTATGAAAACATTTTTTGTTTGAGCCACAAATGGCTTCCCCATTTCATTGTAAATATCATTCTCATTTCATTTTGATAGCTGAATCCACAACCCAAACTAAGGCATTGAAACTACTGAGGTTCTTAGGGACTTGCAGGGAGGTCTCTATCCCCCATGAAGCCTAATGTTAGCACGTATGTTTGTAAAGGAGTGTTTTCCCCTGAGGAATTGACCCCTTGTCAAAAAATGAAGGAAAGTGGGCTAAAAACCCACAAAATATGTTATATCCAAAGTCAGGAGGAGTGATTTGACCTATTGGCGCATTCTGCTAAGGAAAGAATATATCTGGGTGGCTGAGCATGACACACTCAGATCTACGATCTATGTTCCATATTGGACCCTACCGACCTTCTGCCTTTAACGAGTGGGGGTGGGTCTGAGTAGGTGGTTTTCTAACATGGGGCCCACACTATCGTGTCACCTCCTCATCAAATTGGACCCCCCCATGCATTACCACTTACCACCTACTATCCCTCCAAGCTAACCTCCTTACTGCTTCCTGATACCACCTTCACTCCTGCCACCGCCTGTCCTCCACTCACATCAGTCACACGCCTGTCCCCTACACACTGTCACATATCCCCTCTCACCTTCCGACATGTGTCTTCCACTTCCCCTCCATGTCACCTCCTTCATGTTGTTGTTCCCCCCTAACCACTCACACCCCTCTTCCTCCATGTCCTATCCTTGTGACACATCCCCCTCTCACCTTTTACACTGCATCTCCTGCACGCTCACGCCCGCATGCTACCAGTCATCACTCTGTTGTCGTATCCTTCCACTTGGCCATAACTCTCTCATTCTACCATGAGAGTTTGCACCAATCATGTCACATATTTCCATCACCTTCCTCCACGTTCGCCTGGCATTTTCCCCTACAAACATCTCGCAAAGATCCAGATGGCGTAGTTTCAGAGTGCGGGAAACACGTTTTCCAAGTGCATGAATTGACTTGGGCCCCTTCCTGATCCCAATGTAGACAGTTAATTAAGTGGGGGAAGTTTGCTGAAACATCATCTCCCCCCATAAATGGAAGTCTCATAAGTTATAGTTAAGGAGATATGACTGTCAGTGAGTCAAGTCTCTACTGAAGCAGATTGCGTTTGACAGAAGCTTGCATCTGATAGGAGGTTACATGCACAGTATACAGAGAATACTCTGAATGTAAATCCTTGAATGCATGACTTTAGCACACCTCTCTTTCTAGTGGCGAATTGTTTTGAGTATATGAAAGCATTTTTGATATTTTTTTATGGTTGATGGTTGAGCAAGGCTCCCAAATTGTAAAGTTTTGGTGACACTCTAGTTATCTAGTTATGTATGTGATTTGAGACTTCCTGTTTAATGAAAGTCATCTTTCTTCTTCATCCCATTTTCTTTTGATAATGAAGTGTCCATGATTGAAGGATTCACATGGATTTCTTTGATTGTATTGTAATGCATGTTTGATTGCAACTAGAAGACCTGATGTCCATATCAAACCTCTACATTATCCTCACCAATTCTTCCTCCTACTCACCCTTATTTCAAATTACTGACTGAAGTTGATCAAGAACTCAATTGCTTGTTCATGCTGGTCTAGTTTTCTAAGTTAAAACGATATTATATTGATTCTGCACCCATTCGATCTCTTTAAAATTATTCATTGTGAGATAAAAATGATGGCTACTGGGCTTAACTTCAATGCAATCTGAAGGTGACTTCTAGTGCTAATAGATACAAAATGAATCTTGGTCTCATATTGTCTCTCTTCATATTGATAATGGAAAAGAATATACATCTAATGAATTTGAAAAATATCTTTCCTAACATGGGATCAAGCATCAAACCATTGTTCCATACAATCCTCAACATAATGGTGTAGATAAAATAATGAATAAGAATCTCTTAAATATTTTTTGTTCCATGATGGTTTTCAAAAATATGAAATTGATGTTTTGGGATGATGCCATTCTATGTGCAATATATTTGAAAAATGGGTGTCCATCTCATTCTCTTGGGAACAAGACTCCTTATGAAATGTGGTATGGACACATTCCTTTGGTGAGGCATCTCAAGGTCTTTGGTTCCACCTATTATGCCTTAATTCCTAAGGAGAAAAGAAACAATATTGATGAAAGGAGTCAGAAGTGCATATTCTTGGGGTACTCAAATACCACCAAGGAATATCATATTTACATTTAGGTAAAAAAGAATTTCATTCTTTCCAGAGATGTAATTTTTCTTGAATCCTCCAAGGGTGGAAAAATTGTTGAGAAACAACTGGACCAACTAGATAGATTCACTCATGTCAAGACATATCAAAACATTGATTATAATATTCCACATATTGAAGGGGGATCCCTATCTTGGATCAAGCTATGGAATCTACTTTTTAAGCACCATCTCCCCCTCATGAATAATTTCGAGCCACTTTATTAGAACCTAAGGTTCCTTTGTATGATATGGTTGAGATGATTGAATGGATGAACCTTGATGAGAATTCAACACCATTTCCATCAGATAAGAAACCTGGATCATCTTAGAAAGATTCACCAAAGTGGCTCATAAAGACACTTAAAAGTATTCAACCTAATGAGTTTAGAAAGACATGAACCAAAAGTTTTATAAGACAAGATAAATGATATGTTCAAATTTGGTTCACAAGACAATATCATAGTAGAAAACCTAGTCAGTAAGCTTGGATTGGAGGTTCATGATCATCCTGTCCCATATCCATTGGGATGGGTAAAAAAGGATACAAAGATCAAGGTAACGAAACAATGTAATATTAAATTTGTTGTAAGTGTTTTTTTTTATTGATGAAGTGGAATTGGACGTCCTACCCCTTAACATATGTGGAGTAGTGCTTGGAATCCCCTACATGTATGTGAGGGATGAAATATTCATGAAAATATCCAATTAGTACTGACTAATCAAGGATGGTAATACCTACATCATCAACATGAATAAATTCAAGTCAAAGAGCTCACTAGTAAGTGCCAACTAAGCCAAGAAGTTGATTAGTTCTAGTAAGAAATATATTTTACTTTTCTTAAGAAAAAATCAGTTTGATTATGAGTTGATAAGAGTAAAGGAATCCCTAGAGGGGTGCACTAGAGAGAAAAACATCAGTTGAAAGAGACACTACAATCTTACAAAGGATTTTTCTAGGAGCCTAAAGGGATACCACCCAAGAGGGAAGTTGTTCAAGAAATACAATTATCGATAGACTCCCCATTTCCAAATATTGGGATATATAGATAGTCCATTTTGGAAGAAAGTGAAGTGAAGAAGCAGTTGCAACAAATATTGGAGAAAGTTTTGATTCAACAAAGAACCTCACCTTATGGGTAATGTATCGCAATTTTACCAAAAAAGGAAGGGATTGAAGAATGTGTATTGAATACAAAGAATCGAACAATATTACACTAAAAAATAAGTATTGTCTTCCTAGGATCACTGATCTGTTAGATAAGTTATATAACGCAAAATATTTCACCAAGTTGGATCTCAAATCAGGATACCACCAGGTATGCATCAAGGAAGAAGAAAGCTAGAAGAATTCCTTCAATACAAGGAAAGATTTGTATGAATTCTTGACCATGGCATTTTGTTTACATAATGCACTAGCTACATTTACGAGACTGGTGAATGATGTATTATTCTAATATACATATTCATTTGTTACAGTATATTTGGATGATATATTGGTTTATAGTGCTACTCAATAAGAGCACATATCACATCTCATGTAGGTGTTAGATATATTGAAGAAGCACTAGTTGATCGCTAACCTAAAAAAATGTGAGTTTACGCAGTAATACTTGGTGTATTTGGGGTATGTGAGAGGTGGAGGGGAGATCAAGAAATATTCTGCAAATAAGGAGGCCAACATGAAATTTCCAGTTCATATGAATTCTAGTTAATTTAGGAGTTGTTTTGGGGAAACACAATACATGCAGAAGTTCATAGGTTCATTTTTAAAGGTAGTTACACCACTCCAGACCATAACAACGAGTGTAAGAGTTTCCATTGGGGGAATAATCAACAAAATGATTTCAATGAGATGAAAAGTAAGTCCAGTAAAGAACAAGTCCTTGCATTACCAAACTTGAAAAATCCTTTTAATTGCATACATATTCAAGAGGGTATTCCATGGGAGAAATTTTAATGCAAGGAAGAAGGATTATATTAAATCATTCTGAAATATTTCATGGGGTAGTTCTTAACTACCCTACTTATGAAAAGGAACTCTATCCCTTGGTTCAAGCTATCAAGAATTGGAAGCAATATATGATGGGAAAGGAGACCATCATCCACACATATCACCAACCACTAAATTATTTGCAGTCTCGGAGTAAGCTACAACAAACCAAACATTACAAGTGCATGGGATTTTTACAAACAAATCATCAAGTCATAAAGTATAAGAAAGGAGAAACAAATAGGATGGAAGACATGCTTTCAATGCCACCCACATCCAAGGTTACATATTTGGTAAATATTATGCACATGGATCATTTTACCCATGATGCATATAGAGAGGTATACTTAGAAGGTGAGGACTTGAAGGAGGTGTTTCAATAGTTACAAGGAAAAATTAATATAAAAGAAAGTGATGGAAAGGTTGACTATCATTTACATAATGGGATACTCTACAGGATCACCAAGATTTGTTTCCATAAATATTAATGACTGTAGATTATTAGAGAGGCTCACATATCCAAGGTTGTAGGACATTTTGGTGTTAGGAAGATAATGGAAAAATTACAGAGATATGTGTACTAGACTAGAATGTAATAAGATGTAGTATGATATATTGGATTATTTACACTTTGTTGTACCAAAAATCCCAATAAAAATAATTAAGGTCTATACCACCCCTTACTTGTACCCACTCAACCTTGGGAAAAAATTTCCATAGATTTTGTGGGAGGTTTACCAAAAACCAAGAAGGGACATGACTACCTATTTGTGGTAGTTGAAAGGTTTAGCAAGATGTGCATTCCCATGCCTTGTAAAAAGACTATCAACAAATAAGAATCAACAAACATGTTCTTTGAATAGGTCTAGGTGCACTTTGGGATACCAAGGAACATCATTTCAAACATGGATACAATATTTCTTAGCAAATTTTGGACTACATTATGGGATAAGATGGACACTAAGTTGCAGATATCTACAACATTCCATCAAAGGAAATATGGGAAAACAAAAGTACTCAAAAAGAATTTGGTGTATATTTTGAAGGATTACAATTAGAAGCATTTGAAGACTTGAGAGTAAAATCTAATCTACATACAACACTCTTATAACATAGCAGTCCACACTTGTTCTGGTAGGTCACCTTTTGAATCTTGCTTTAGATATTTTCCACCTTCACCCTTGGATGTTGTATATGGAAAATAAGGAGGAGTGAGGGAGGAACATTTTGGGTCATGTGAATGCCACTACACCTTTTTTTCAAGTCTTTGCCTCATTTTTTCTTCTTTGTGAGTCTTAAGTCTAAACCTTTTTTACATTTGGCCGAGTTTGACACTAGGTAAACTTTGAATTCATTCTTTACATATTGATAGACATTTGAATGTATGAATAACATAATTGTGTGATTTTTGACCATTTCCTTGAGTGTTTTAAGAACTCAATTTTAGGATGCTAGCATAGAATCTATGAGACCTATTCAGTTACAAAGTTGCAAATCTAGTATCTATTGCAGAAGCTATGAAACATGGTATCAACTACAAAATATGAAAAATGATGGTCATGGAAAACATCAAAGTCATAATAGTTGGATTCTACACCACCAATGTCACTTTTTATTGAGGTCATTGACGATCCATGTTGGTGGATCCCATTTGACCACCTGAGGATAGAAAATAACAACTGTGGTTTTATTTTGTGGCAAAGAAAAAAATTGTTTTTTTAATTTTGTAAATAACAATGTAAAATGGCCCAAGGCAATGGTTTAGAGTTAATTTATCTTTCAATTATATAACAAAAGAATAATGTATAAATTGACTCCCTGCTGGCAAAGGAGTTGATTTTCTATCTCATTTCCTAAATTGTAAGACTATAAGAAGCATTGTTTAAATACAAAGAGTAGTTGATGCCCATTGAGATGTTGTGCATGTGATTTACTCTTTTTGTTGTTGAAGTTTCCTTAGACGATAATCTACTCTAACATGAGGGACCACTCCAGGAAACAAGTATCATTCATGTAATTATAAGTTATCCATATTATTACATTAGATTTTTTAATTCTATGGTGATTTATCCTTTCATGCAAAATTTGAATAGAATAGTTTTTGGTTGTTAATATTTAATTTAAGTTATGCTATTAAGAGTCATGAACGTTGAGCTTGTTATTTTCCTTAGATTCAATTCTTCTGTAATAGTTTCTCGGTTCAATTGTTCTCTTATGGTCCATGCTAACACGAATCAAGACACAAACTATCCCTAGCAACACATGGCCTAGTTTAGTTAAGTTTTAGCTCCAAGAAATCAACCTTCTCTTATCTAGTCTCTTGCAACATAGTCCTAGAAATTGATTTGAGTTGGTGACTTTCTATTTTTTATTTATATATGTATTTTTGTTGTAGATTAATCTATTGTTCTCATTGATCCTGGTTCATGCTTAGTTAGTTTTTAGAATGCATGTTTAGAGTGGATGACTACTTTCCTAGAACTTACATTTCTTCTTCATTACTCTGCTTAGATTTCCTTTCACTGCATCGATATAAGAGTTTATGTCTAATAAGAATTTTTATCCTACATAGATAGTGCATAATAGACTTGAAATAAGAATACTTACCTTGGTTGATAATTTAAATGAAGAGGAAAAATGTTTGTTTATTCCAAGAAATTAATGTTGGCGTAGAATTGGTCAGACCAGGGTCCTTCTCAGGTTACCAACAAAAGGCACCAAGTAGTATAGAGCGTTGGCATTTTCGTCTCCTCCAAAGAGAATAAGTATCACCTGAAGTGCAAACAAGACCGAAAGATAGGGAAGGGAAAGCAGAATATTTAGCTGGGTTTCCATAACCTTAAATATTCACCATGATATTGCACAAGAAAAGCTAACAACATAACATATCAGAACTCATTCATCCTGGAACTAAAGATACTCAAGTTGTGAAAAGAAATTGTAAACAAAGATATCACATTGATATTATCAATAAAAAAGAGGTACTATAAATATACACTGCATAAGCATAAACATATAATGAGACATTATATTTCAAAATTTTGGATCCTTCTTTATATATTATCTTCAAAACTTATCGGATACAATATAAAAGATACACGTTATTACTCTATTACAACATTCAAGCTCGAGACTCAAGTCACAGAGTTCTATCTACACTTTTTCCCAAAAATGTATACAATATCCCACCCTCTATAACAACAACCCTTTTACAATAATGTTCATCTCATATATAGACTAAGTGGGATCTTCTGGCTTTGGGGATATTCTGGCTTTGGGCTTGCATGCTTTATTGTTCTGTTGTAACTTCTTTTGACTTGTTGGCGTTGTGTTGTTCCTTTCCGCAACTGATTTATGTTTCTTCACTTGCTCCAGTATCCAACTTCTTTTGTAGTTTGCGCAACTAACCAAAATTGGTACTGTAGTCTTTCTTGCGGAACTTCAAATCCAAAAATGAAGGGCCTAATAGGATTTGACTACAATCTTTGACTCGCCCTTGAGTCAAGTACTTGGCTCTTTCAGAGCTTCTAGGAGTAACTATTGCTTTCCCTTGTCCTCCTTCCTCTCTTTACTTTCGTATTCTTCTTGCGCTTTCTCTTTCTCTGCCTCTTCAAATGAAGGACCCAACTCTGGGACCAACTCTAGGACCCACTTCCTGACTTCCTGGAAACTCCCAATTTTATCCTGCCACTTCCTAGAAAGGAGTGAGGCCTCAAAGACAAACTATTGAGTCACATCTGTGATACATCCTTTGGGCTTGGATGCGAATAGAGAGTTCCATTTAGAGTCGGCTGTAGTGTCTACATGATGCATTTGCATTTATACTGTCTAAATGACAGGTTGAAATTCATGTAGCTCATTCTTGGCTATAGATTGCGCTTCAAACAAAGCGTTCTTCTCATTATTCGCTTACTAAATTTGATCGAACTTCTCTTGTTGCTCCAATAGGTCTATGGTGATGGAAACCTCTACGTTGAGCAACTATATTATTGTGCATACCTTCTCTAGAGTTTGGTTCCACCTTTCCATAATTCCCATTGAATCGTTGACTTCTTGAAATATCTTTGTACACTCGGTTGTGTGCTTGTGCAATGTTGATTGAGTATTGATCCTTCCAACACTACGTTCTCCATCTACTCCTGCAACTTCTGAGTTTGTTGCTCTGCTTCTTATTGACTCTGCTGCAATTGCACTTCCAACTTCTCTGCATGGATGGCCAACTATGACCATGCTCCCTAGAGTAATTCAATCAGATGCTCAGGATCTCTCGCAACACTGAATTTTGGCAGTTGGGGTGTGACCTTCCTTATTTTCGGCCAGGCTTTAACAAGATTCTGCTAGACTCTTTCCATTTTCTACTCTGCCTATATCTTGGAGAATTCTTCCTATGGTTTTCCTTATTTAGAAAGGATTGTTTCCTTCCTTGTGAACTCTGCAATCCTTTTTGCCTACTAGAGCCTCTGATCCAGTTGATCAGTTGAGGCCCTAATCATTCCAACTAGCTGCGTTGCTGACCACTGTGCAAGGTCAACAAAATAAGGGGTGGCATCCTTGGGTTCTCAGACTTACAGTGGAATTCCATTGGCCTTTGAATGCTATGAAGGAATCTCCACCTCCTCCTCTCCTGTAAATGGTCCTTGTGCAAGCCTCAACCTCAATGCTGATGGCAGGAGCATTAGAAATTCTGTTCTGTCTAGGAAGAGTTGCAGCAACTCTATGCAGTACTGATGGTTTTGAAGGACTAGCTCCATATGTTCCTATACTAAAGTTGCTCTTTGAGCTGAATTTGTCTCAGGTTCCTTCTAAACCTATGGTATCTCCACCTATTTATGGAGCTCAACTTCTAGGGTTGCGCTTCCAATGGAACCTTCAACCTTGGTCGTTGAGGAAGTACGTCGAGGACTTAGGACTTGTGGATTTTGTTCTCCTTGCATATCTATTGAAGATAGAGTGCCTTTAATTAGAAAAAAGGGTATGATTTGTTGGTATTGGGTTTTAGGGTTTGGCCCAGTTAGTTGTACCCTATGTTTGGTTACTTCCAAGTTTGGACCAAGGAGTTATGGTCTCTTCTCGGGTAACTTTCGGGGATCCACTTGCATGTTTTATGGGTCGATGCTTTGGGATGGACTGACAGTTTCTTAAGGTGGTGACTAGGTTTGTGGTGGTGATGGAGGCTTCTCGGTGATGATGATGGATGGAGTTGTTTTTGGCTCAGGTTCATCCTGGATATCTATGATATGGGTTGCTCGAGCCATTGAGTGAGTGTGGAGGATGATGGATGAAATGCGCTGGGGGTTCAAAACATTTCTCAGGGAGATCCCCATCCTCGGTTTCTTGGTCATAGGATTTGTAATGAAATAAACTCTAAGGATTTCATTGACATCCTTACCTATCAACATATCTTGCTCCGACAGTTGCGGGAACATAGTTAGTGTTCTCTTTTTGTGCTCCAGTGGCTACATCTCTTTCTCCTCATCGAATTTCGTCTGTGATGGGGCTTCTTTCTTCTATGCCTTTAGTATTGAGCTTAGTCCTACCCCTACTTCTTGACCTCTCTTCTTCAGCAGCTCCATAGGCAGAATTTAATGCATCCCCGACTTGCACGAGTTGCGTTTGACTCTAGGTCATGACATAACCTCTTTGTCAAAGGCCTCCTCATCCAAATAGAATGGAAACATGCACGAATAGAATTCCTCCCTATTGGAATATTGTTATCAGAATAATCGATAAGTGCAGAAACAAACATATCTCCCTAACTTCCACAAGAAACTACAACAAAACAAAATAAAATACATACTTGACCTTAAACTTCATTGTCATATAAACTAGTTTAGTGAGGTAAAAGTGACATACCTTTTAAATGAAGCTTGATCCTCGCTAGTGTTGTCCTTGTAGCTCCTTCCTTGGGTTTGCAGAATGGTAAGACTATCTAACAATCACAAACTAACAAAGAGGGAAAACAAAGATATGTATATTCTAATGAATTTTATGTATAAGATCAAGGAATTATACAATAGAAGATGAGATTCTTTTATAGGGAATAAATGTATTGTTTTATTAAATTAAATGGAAAGTGGAGAATAAAACCCATGCCTTGATGTTGCAAGGTCCCCTTTCAATGAATCTTTTCTTCAACACACATAGCTTTGCTCCAATGCCTTGAATGAAGAAGATCCACAATCTGACTTGAAGAACTAAAGCAAAGCTCTCAAGCATAATATGAAGTAGAACTCTCCATGCAAATCTTAGCCTATTCAACCTTAGCCTTTTCCATGAGAGATACCTCTTTATATAGTTTGAAATATATATGGATGAGGATATTAGGATGATCCCACTAAATCAGAGAAGCAAGTATGATCCAAACTGATCAGAGGCTACCTCATCTTCTAGAAGATTCCCTTCTAGAACATTCATGAATTTTGACTTTTCATATGCTTTAAGCATCACCTCACCCTATGAAAAAGAAACATGTGATGATGTCACAGTCCATTTTTAGGGCAGAGTGTGATGATCAGGCATCATCACACCCCATGCATGTAGTAGGGTGTGGAAACCTTCATTGTTATGGTTTTTGAAAGAGGAAATGAAACCACTTTTCTCATGGAGAAAGTCTCTTTTAATATTTTTAGGGAACATGAACACATGTTGTCAGTTGATCACTGAGGTGACCAAAATAATGTGTAACAGAATGCCCCCCAAAGTATGAAGTTGGAACTCATGACAACTGAAATACTTTGTAGAATGTGTGCGTTGAAAGCAAGGAGAGCATCTGTTAAGCCCTAATATTGGCCCATTACCCCTTAATTGGGGAATATTATATTAGTAATTTTATTTTATTTATGTCGTATTTAGGCCATTAGTTGTAATTATACCTCCCAGTCTCCTATATATACCAAGGAGACATTTTCATTTTGAATCATCTTGTACTTCAAAATTTAAGTGGGGTAAAAGGAGGTTTCCTAGTAGAGGCTTATTATCTGAAATTATCTCTTTTTCAAGGCGTTGGGTACTTTTTATGAGGTTCTTCTATGCTATATTGATATTTGGTTCTTAACATATGGTATCAGAGCTCAAGGTCTTGGGGTTTCGCTGCTACTTCTGAGACACCTTGGAATTTTCACTATAACATTATTTCTAGAACATTTTAGAAGGAACGACTTGGCGGATATTTAGTAGACGGATCAAGGTACGTTGGGTTCAAAATTCATCTCCTCAGACCTTATACTTTTGGAGATACAACCTATACAAGATAGGGTTCTGGAATCAATATGAAATGAGTCATTGCATAATTTTCACTATAAAACATTTCCTATAACGTTTTCAGACCCTGAACTTCCAAGGATATTTACAAAAATTAGCAAGGTATCTGTGGTTCAAATTTCATCTTCTGGGTCATCTTAAATTTGTATATACACCTTGTGTAAGATAGGGTATCTGAATAGTCCTATTGACTAGTCTCAAGAAGGTGTTCCAGGTAAAACAATCATAACTTTGTCCTAGAGTATCCAAATTGAGTGGGACTAGTTTCATTAGATCATGGATAGTTGGTAGTATTGCTGGTACGAGTTTAAAATTTTATATCAATAATTTTGTGGAGGGCACACTATAGAAGTGAGATCTCCTGGAAAGGCCAAAAATCGGCAAGTTGTGGGGAAGTTACCATAAATTCCACTTCCAGCACATCCAATTTTGATTAGACCTGTGGAATTGCTGAGAAGAAATATTAGAGAACTACCTAGAATAATTTTTCATACCCAAAAGGGCCGAAACTTGGGAGATACAACAGAAGAAATATTGTCTAGCAGAACCACCTCAAAATCAAGGTTCAAAAGTGATACTTGGCCAACATGCCAC